>CM065054.1:95416908-96016908 GCA_032883995.1 Coronaproctus castanopsis
ATATATGTATATATGTATATATATACGTATATATTTAACAAAACGAAATAAAATCGAAGTTAATCACTAAAAAATTTTTTTATTACATATATGTATATACATATGTGTGTATATATATATTATATATATGTATATATATGTGTAAATATGTGTATATATATATGTATATATATATATATATATGTATATATATGTATATATATATATATATATGTATATATATGTATATATATATATATATATACACACACAAATGAAAAAGACTTTAAACCATGGAAAACAAACACTACTTCCGAAACACGTCTTATATCCGCGATGATTTCAATCAGACTGATCGAAGGACTTCAAGTAACACTTCAAATTATCAATTCAATAAAGTATATTTATGTTTTTTTATACATCAGCAAATAATAAGTAAATAAAAAATACGCATACTGAGCAGCGTTAACGCTCTTACTACGCGTCTTAGGAAATAGTGTACAAAGAAATCTTAAAATTTATTTTATAATTATACAATAATTATACAGGGAAAAACATACAACTAAAAACCCTGCGTAGCCGAAAAAAGAGAAATTAATTAATTACAGTTTGATCTTAATAGTACATTAAGGATATGGGTAAAATTATACAAATTATATTAAGGTTAAACAAATAAATAAGAGGATAGAAGAGAGAAATACTGATACAATAGATTACATGAGGATAGAGACTTATTAATAACGACTTAAGTAGTTCGACAATCTGGTGCTAGAGAAGTGAATGTTTAATTCTTTTGTGTTTATATTTTTTATATTTTCTGGTCAGCGAGTCGCGAGTATAGTTTCCAATTCGCTGTACGATAGGGTAATGGCTAGTCAGGCATTTGCTGTAGAACCTATCTGCTTGTTCCTGTACTAGCTCAGGAATAGTACGCTGATAAAGAGCTGTATGCATGTCAGGGGCATTAAGTACGCAGACATTTATTTTGAACAATTTGTAATTTATTTAAGGTGGAATTACTAACACCGGACCAAATTTGGCAAGAGTATAATAATATCGGCAGTATATATGCTTTATATATTATTAGTTTGTTTTTAATACTAGCTTTAGAGCGTTTATGAAAAATGGGGAAAATTTTATATAATCGGGAGTGCGCTTTGTCCGTGATGTGTTTAATGTGTTCATGGAACGACAGTCGCTTGTCCATAGTAAGACCAAGATATGTTACACGAGGTTTCCACGGTAGTTGCCTGTTGCTTATTTCAATGTGGTGAGTTATTTGCGGCCTGCGTCTCGTAAATAGTATAGCTTCCGTTTTTTCGGTGTCAATTTTAATTTTCCACTTTGTGTGATATTTGTATATTTTGTAATAACTTTTGGTGAGTCTGTTTGTTATTGTATCGATTCGATAGGAAGCTGTAAATAGAGCAGTGTCATCGGCGTAAAGAGATGTATCAACATCCCTCAGCCGAGGCAAATCATTAATATATAAAATATATAGGAAGGGTCCCAAGATACTACCCTGTGGAACTCCAGCTGTTAGTGTTTTAGTACTAGAGTAGGTATCATTTACCTTAACAATAAACTACCTATCAGTTAGATACGATTTCATAATCATTATAAGTTGCTTGGGAAAGCCATAATGAATCATTTTGTGTATTACGCCATTGTGCCACGTAGTGTCAAATGCCTTTTCTACATCTAATAACAATAGTCCAGTATGTTTGTTCAGGTTAAACTGATCAAGAATGTGATCAGTAAGGCGCGCTAGCTGCATGACGGTTGAGAGTTGGGGTCTGAATCCAAACTGGGTTTCGTTTATAATACTATGTTCATCTGAGAATTGTTTTAATCTCTGAAGTATTACTTTTTCAGCTATTTTACTAATGATACTGATTAAACTGATAGGCCTTATATTTTTGGGTAATGAACTATCTTTCCCCACTTTTGGAATGGGAATAACAGTTGAAGTTTTCCATATTTTAAGGTAATGACCAGTGATTATAATAGCATTAATTATATTTGTCAAGTATACTATGGCTATTTTAGGCAGGTTCTTGAGCATTAATGTGTGTATTAAGTCTTGTCCTGTGGATGACTTGCATTTAAGTCTTTTTATGAAATAATGTATTTCTTTTGGTGTGGCGAACTTAATTAATGAGTCAGATGCTGGCGGAGCGCTACTATATTTTCGCACAGTGAGATCAACTTTTTTTGTATGAGATATGGTGGAGAGGGTTGTGTTTTGATTATGCACTTGTTAGTAATGGTGAGCTAAGAATTCAGCTTTATCTTTATCAGAATATGCAATATCTTTATTGTGCGTTATTGGCGGAATATTAACGCGCGAAATTCTTTGTAATGTTCCAGAGGCTTTTATCTGTGGTAGACAATGATTTTAATTTGTTATTCCATACATCATTACGATGTTCTAGGAGCTTAGTTTTTACTAAACGTGTTAAGAAGTTTAAAATTAATTTTAGCTGAGTTGTTTTATACTTTTGGTGCTGCTTACGAAATAGATTTTTAATTTTTATTAACATTTTTATGCTATAAGGTATGGTCATGGGGTTAGTGTCAAGTGCTTTCTGCGGGATGTGTAATTGTGAGGATCTTAGGATAACATTATTAAGAAATGAGACAGTATTATTAATATCGCTGGGAGTGTGAGGACGTGTAGATATCTTTAGTGTGTTGTGTATATAATTTCTGTAATTATTCCAGTCCGCATGCCGAAAACTATATACATATTTTTCAGGCACCCGTTCGAAAGATTTATTAATTTCAAAATAAATTGGATTATGATTGGAACTTAGACAGGTAAGAGATATAGGTTTCGTGACATATGGAAATTGCTTGCATAATACATGGTCTATTACACTGGGTCTCATTTGATTGGCAGGTGGGATATAGGTGGGTTCTTTTGGAGAGAGACCAGTGAAATTTTTGTTAAACGATAAATCTAATAAGATTTTACCCGACTTGTTATTAGTGTAACAATTCCAAACGGTGTTTCTGGCATTAAAATCGCCTGCAACTATAACTTTATTTGCCGAGTGCATAAGCATTGCTATATCATGTTCAAAATGAGCGCTATTTGGTGGGGAGTAAACAGAATAGAAGTAAATTGTATCATTTTCAACCTCAAGAGCAACACCTACAGCCTCAATGCTCTTTAGTGCAAGAGTAGGTAGAGAGTAATGAAGTAGTCTGCTGCTTACAAGTAGTGCTACACCGCCTCCTTTCTCATTTCGGTCACGCCTATATACCTGGTATCCTGGACAATTTAAACTAAAATTAGCGTTAATCTTTGTCTCGCTTAGGCAGATTATGTCAATTCGCTTCTCACGCACCAGATTGCTAAGCTCAAGAATTTAGTAAACGAGTCAGAAGCTACAGGACGTAATCTTTCTGATTAGATGACGTGGCCTGTAAGAAGAAATCTTGTTGGTTAGATAATGATGAATCAGAAGGCGATGAATCAGAAGGCGGTGAATCAGAAGACGGTGAATCAGAAGACGGTGAATCAGAAGACGGTGAATCAGTAGCCGTAGGAAGTAATCTCTCCGATATGATAATGTGAACTTTGATAACGTCACACCCTGTAGACTTCGTCATACTTTTCAAACAAACACACACACACATATATATACATACATACATACGTACATACAATGTACAACATACAACATGCATCATACATACATACATACATATATATATATGGTTATGTGTGTGTTTGAAAAGTATGGCGAAGTGTACACGGTGACGTTGTTTAAAGCCGACGGGCATAGAACGTTGAGCACGGCGGCTTTCCGTCTAATCGTTGAAGTTAAGCAACGGACTTGGATGGGTGACCGCCGGTTCAGTGTGTTGTTGGTATCTATCAATTTTCGTGGCCCGCACTGGGATTAGGCTATTTTCTCACAATTTATTGATTGAGGAGACCTACGTCCAGCAGTGAACCGATATAGATTATTTATATATATATATATATATATATATATATATATATATATATATATATATATATACTTGCTATTACCATTAACAAGGAACAAGGCAAAACGATTATATACGTTGCTGTTCATTTACGAGAACAGTGCTTTTCTTATGATCAATTATACGTAGGACTTAGCAAACTGTAATAATCAAGTAATTGTGATTCCATAGGGTGAAAAAACTGAAAATATAATTTATAATGAAGTTTTATTAAATTTATAATTTAAAAAATTCAAATAATAGTTAATTTTGAAGAATAAAATATCAACACCGCGAATCTCGGGCTAAGTCAAGACCGGGCGTGCTTCGCACATTTCGGGTAAATATTGTAATTAATTATATCAATTCGTTATGTTTATGTCGAATTAGCGTTATATATGAACGTGAACGGTTAAAAGACACTCAACATCTATGAAATATTTTCTTTAAAATTTTTTCTTACACACACGCACTCATAAAAAGGTGTTGAATAAGAGAGACTTGAAGTAACTGTGCTCGGAGAACTGTGATAACAGTACGTACGCAGATGACGTATAAAGACTGGTTTACAACGGCGTATAAAACGCACAGAATGAACGTATTATACGTCGGATAAAGAAGTTTTACAACAACTCATTAGCAAATCTTCATTACGCTGACTGGGGCATGTTTTAGGTATGAACGATTTAGAAATAACTAAAATAATCTTATACACGCGGCTCGTAAACGGCGAAAGAAAACAAACCTGACCCTGAAGGCTCTTTAAAAACTAAATTGTGGAAATGAGATGCGATATTTACAAGTAGAAGACAATTGGGAAAGCGAAGGATTCCGAAAGAAATTGTTTGAGGAACATCTGCGTAAGCAAACTGAAAACAGTCGTAATGATTATAGCAGCTAAGAGCAAAGTAAGTTATTCAGTCTCTTTCAGATTTTCTTATTCCGTCTAGTTTAACGATCATACCACTAAGTAAGTTATTCAGTCTCTTTCAGATTTTCTTTCAATTCCGTCTAGTTTAACGATCATACCACTAACATCCATAGATTATTATTACAATTATTCAAGCAATCTTCTGAATATAATATTTAATGTAAGTTTCTGTCAAATTCTTTCACCGCGTTGTCTTTCCCTAGCCCCCCCCCGTATCAGAGTATGGTCAACCTGTTATATATATATATATATATATATATATATATATATATATATATATATATATAT
Organism: Coronaproctus castanopsis; assembly: GCA_032883995.1. Classification (NCBI taxonomy): domain Eukaryota; kingdom Metazoa; phylum Arthropoda; class Insecta; order Hemiptera; family Monophlebidae; genus Coronaproctus; species Coronaproctus castanopsis. Next base: position 95,422,088 of record CM065054.1, read on the forward strand.
ATATGTATCAAAGGAAAAATCTAGAATAAGTTGATTCTGTCAAATATTTAGGACATATAACGGAAAACGTAAATTATAGTAAAGAGATCCAACGAAGAAATGAAACGCATAAAAAAATCGTTTAAAATAAAAAGACCCGCAGGATTATGAAAACGTGTCACAAAGTCGTGACCGCAGCGTCGATTACGATAAAACAACCGATTCTCCCGACACCGGTGCTGCAGATGAATGTAGTGACCGATCTTTGAACAACGTTACAGTGTAGTCCTACGCGAATAGAGCAATCGTATTTTTTAAACTCGTAGTAAAAAAAATTCCATACTCATAACGTAATAACGTTAAAAAATTATTATGATAAATAAATAAAAAGTTATAATAATAATCGAAATAATAATAATCTAACAATGACAATAAAACAAAAGTAGTGCACAGGTGAATAGAAATAAATCGTAAGACAAGGTCCCATATATGGTTAAAAAAGAGATGTCCTATCCATTTATTTCTTCGTTCGGAAGGAAGTAGTTTTAATGATTTGCCTTCCTGTTATAAACCTTTTGGTTAGTAACTTTATCCGTCCATTTTATCTGAAGTATTCTGCTCCAGCACCACACGTTTCAAAGGCCTCCACCTTTTCGATGTCCATCTTCTTCAACGTCCTAATTTCAGCACGATATAAGCATATCGACCGCACGTTCCTTTTATACAAAATTCTTCGCTAAATTTATATTAATTTTTTTTTTATGTCAACAGTTTTCTTAAAAAGCTGCTTTCGCTTTGTACTATTCTCGCCTTGACTTCTGTTTGAGCATCGTCTATCCCATGAGATTTGACTTACCAAATAAGTGAAGGATTATAAACTTTTTGGTTAGTAACTTTATCCGTCCATTTTATCTGAAGTATTCTGCTACAGCACCACACGTTTCAAAGGCCTCCACCTTTTCGATGTCCATCTTCTTCAACGTCCTAATTTCAGCACGATATAAGCATATCGACCGTACGTCGTTCCTTTTATACAAAATTCTTCGCTAAATTTATATTATTTTTTTTTTTATGTCAACAGTTTTCTTAAAAAACTGCTTTCGCTTGTACTATTCTCGCCTTGACTTCTGTTTGAGCATCGTCCATCCCATGAGATTTGACTTCCCAAATAGGTGAAGTGATTTATTCTATGGTATCATTTTCTACTCTGATTTTCGTGTTCAATGTCGTTTTATTGCCTACTAAGATTTTTGTTTTCTTTTTGTTTATTTTCATATTGTAGCTTCTTATTATGACATCGTCGACCGAAACGTCGATTTTTATAATTAATTATATTATTATTAAGTATTTACATTATTTTAACTAGTTCTTATTGTTGATTATAGTCTAGTGTGATGTAATTTAGTTCGGCAAATATAATTCCGTTTTCTTTTGTGGGTTTTTTTCTTCGGGTTTTTCCTACATTAATTAATAATGTAATATTTAGATTTTTATGATCAAGCGGCGTCTTGCATAAAATCATTTGTTAAGGTTATATATTAGGTACTTAGCGTTCAAAATATTCTTCTTTATTCTCTATGAGTTGTCTATTCGATTTTTTACATACTCACACCTACGCATATTCTTACATATATATAATACACGCCGCTCGTATAACTTCTGAAACGTTTTATAATAAAATTAAAGCTTTAATGATTATTTATCGTGCAAAAATTCTTAATTCGTATATATATATATATATATATATATATATATATTAATATATATATATATATTTCATTTGAATGCACCAAAAATTGGTACACACACATGATCAAAATTAAATAATAATGAAATCTCAACTTGAGCAAAGGGATTCTTCGGTTTTTTTCCTTTTTTATTTACTTTAAAGTTATATATCCAGCACCCATTTGCTTCCTAATCGTTCCATCTCTTGCTTTCCGCATCCAACTGGTCCCCACATATTTGATCATAATATCATCTTTCCATCGTCTTTTTGGTCTTTTGATTTTTCTTTTCCAGCGGAATCCATTCTATACATTTTCTGAACCAGCTATCTGCTTGTTTCCGCATGGCATGACCGTAATACATTTTAGTCTTTTCGCCATCTCCATTAGGTAATCTGTTGTTGACTGCGCTTTTAATGCTTTGTTGTTTATTCCATCAAATTTTGTAACCCCCTAACATTTTTATTTCCATCGCTCGCTGTGCAGTTTGTAACTTTTTTTTATTTGCTTTATATTACACGACCATGTTTGTGAACCGTAGGTAATTGCCGGTATGATAACATGTATTAAATACGCGTGCTCTTAATGACGGACTCATTTTCGTATTAAAAATTTCCTTTAAAGCCCAATATTTTTCCCACCCTATTTCCAGCTCTCTATTTACTTCCTTGGCTGTTTTTTGTCTTTGAATGAAATTAATTGTGTCCGAGATAAATTACTTCTTCAACCCGTTTTAATTTTTTCGAGTTCACGGTCACATCTTGCCACGCGCTATTAGTTAATAATTCGTTTGTTTGTTTTATTTATACTCATCTCTGCTTTCTTGGAACTTTCTTCTGATTTGTTAAGCGTCATCCGTAATTGTTCAGCCGTGGTGGAAGCTATAAGTGTCACACATCATCTGCGAAACGTAAATTTGTTAAATGTTTGCTATTGATGTTTGTTCCCCGTATTGTACCAGTGATAGATTCCTGAATAGTTGTTACAACACCGCGTTAAATAAGACTGGTGACAAAGAGTCCTCTCGCTTAAATCATTTTTTCGATGGAGAAAGCTTTTTCCTTCCTGATGCAATATTATCTTTCTCTGAGATTTATCGTAACCATTTATATTTAATAATTTAGTTGATATAGATGTAATATATACGACGATACTACATATATATATATATATATATATATATATATATATATATATATATATATATATATATATTGCATATATGTATGTGTGTTGTGTATACGCTCGTAATTATGATTAAAAACCTATAGTTTCAAAAACAAGATTGAATTTTAACCCATAGGTTAAAAAAAAAAAAAAAAACGGGATTTCATTTAAAACTCGTAGTTAAGATTACAAGCGTGTTTAATTAATATTTTCCGAAATCTATCAGGTTATAATCGTCAACATTTTCGAAAATAACGCATTATAGTATTTATCATCGCGTATTATTTTAATCTACGCTTAGTTCCAAAAAAATAATAATAATAATTAAAAAAAAAAAAAGTTAATTACGAAATGGATAAATGAAAAATTTTTAATACGTAGAAAATATTTTTTCCGTCTGCTCATTTACGTTAATGACGAATTTCAGGAACGGCCCTACGACTACGAAAAAATTTTCCGGATTCCAGATTGGCATATACGGTTGGCGAAAACGATGTCTGTACCTTCTGCTAGTTTTACTAGCCTGCATAATGATACTTAATTTTTACATCACGCTCTGGTTTATCGGTTGTTTGCGCATTAATTCCGTAAGTACTTTCTCCTTGCTTTTCGTTAGCGTTACGTATACTATTTTCTAAAGTATTTTCGAGAAAGAAGTATGTCGATAATTTGAACGGCTTTAAGAAACGACGCTAAAAATAAACATTTCCACGAAACTGTCAAAAGTGACAAATTCTGACGCGGTTTTCATCGAAAATATTCGACGAGCTACAATAAGGACGTCGCGTGGAAAATTTGTGAAACTTCAAGAGCGAAAATTGACGTGAAATAAATTCTCGGTATTAACCGCTCTATACGGTCATATTCTTTTTAAGAAGTGGATATCGGGGTTGGAGCCCTAGTCTCCATGCAAACGAGTATCCCATCTCGTTGAGAACCTTTTTTTTTTCTCCGCATAGCCGCAAAATTTAAACAAAATCGAAAAATTGTAAAAGTTTTATACCTCGAAAACGTTAAATAGCTAAAACTCGTAGCAATCCCAAAATCGTCGAACCCGCATTAACTTAATCCAAAAAGTAAAAAAAAAAAAAAAAACGTTAACTCCAAGACGTTAAACCCACCAACTCACGAAAGTGGTGCCTGATTAAGAAAAATAAAAAGTTAATTATTTCGGCTTTTTTGCTAAGTGTGGAAATATTATAAATTAATTATGTCGCGTATTTTATCATTAGCCACAAACATAATAAACTATAATCTAAGTAACAATAATTTTTTTTTTTTTTATAGTGCCGTGTTTAACTACCGAGGCTATTACGGCACTGGCGATTTAACAATTAGATGTAGTAACTGAGGTTGGAGGAGGAAAGGAACTGTATAACTGAGGGAATAGTTGAAGGACTGTTGGAGAGGAAAGCAGATAGAGTATGCGGATGGATATTGGACCGGTAAGGGAGGAGCTGTAGGGCAGTACAGTAAAATATGGCAGATAAGAGAGGGGTTTGGGAGTAAACAAAAAGGGCAAAAAGCTGGCGGATTGGTACGTTGGAGAAGGTGGTCATGAGAGAGTGATATGTGACGAAGGCGGAGCCTGCTGAGTGCTATGTAATTGGAACTGAGTTAAATTGGCAGGTGGTTCCCAAAATCCTACATTGGATTTGATGGCGAGAAGGAAGTTATGGTGGTACGAATTCCACTTCTGTTGCCAGTTGTGGTGGAAGAAGTATTTAAGGGCTGTGTTTAGTACAGGGGATGGCGGTGCTTTATAGCGTGTAGGGGAACATAGTATAGAATGGGCTGCCCTATCCACCACTTCATTCCCCGAAATCCCCTTATGACCTGGAACCGACAAGAGGGGATACTGGATCTGTATCTTGTGATAATTTGTAAAGAAGAAATTGTATGCAGTTAATTAGAGGGTTATTTGATTTTATTTTCTGGAGGGCCAATACAGCTGCAAGAGAGTCTGTAACGATTAAAGTTTTGTTGTCACTGGGATTTAAAGTGCTGGAGACACAAAAAAATATACCGTATAATTCTGTGTCATAAATAGGGCAATAATCATGCAGTCGTATTGGATAGCATAAATTGTTAATGGAGAATGCACATGCTGCAGGGCTATTAATAGAATGGGATAGGGATTTGAGGCGCCATCAGTAAAACATAACAATGCTGGTAAATAGCTATTTATTAAGTTATTTTCTTTAATAAGCTCATGCTCGGCCATATTCTTATATTGCAGCAGGATTATATTGGTATGTATATTCTCTTTCCAATTTAATAAGCTCACGCTCGGCCATATTCTTATATTGCAGCAGGATTATATTGGTATGTATATTCTCTTTCCAAGGGGGAGGAGTTGGGTAATTTGATTTAGTCGCATTGTAAGTGCTGTAATTTATGTTGAAATCATTCAGAGTGGCTGTAAGGCGAGGGATAGGATCAAATGGGAATTTGGTAGAAGAGTCATGTATAGGGATGGAATGATTAAATGTTAGATATTCTCTATGATCATGTAGTGGAGGTATCCCTAGTAAGGAACACATGCTCACAAAAATAAGTCACCTACGCTGTAGCCCTGAAATCGGGCAAAGGCCTCCCTCAACCAATCCGATTCTACCCTGTCGTAAGCCACCCTTTGGCACATGCCTCAACATACTAGCAAAATCATCATCCCATTTGATTTCAAGTCTTCCTCTTTTCCTTTTCTCGTATATAATCCGATCTGTTATTTTTTTAGTCCATTTTGCCGAATCCATCCAACATGTCCTGCCCGATCCCATTCCTTCTTATTACCCAGTTAAAGTTGCAATTGAACTTTAATTTACTTTTAATTATTTTCATATTAATTTTATCTCTTAATCTAAATAGACATTTCCGTTGCATTTTGACAAAAATCTTATTCCTAATAATATCTCGAGTATTTTACTTATTTTATATTAAAAGATATGTCAAATATGAGCGTAATATTTTCGGTATAAAGGTTTGAACTAAGAGTTAATATGTGGTTTTTAACCGTCTTTAGATGTTTACGGTTTTTGACTTTACGGTTCTTGAATTAATGACGAATCGTGTTACCTTTTAACGTCTTGGACAGTATTTTGGGTTCATGATTTTTTTCCTTTTTGTAAAGGGTCCGTGATAAGTAATTAGTCCCGAATCTCTGGAAGCATTAATCCGCGCCTGTATATTCGGACTTTTAATTACATATTTTCATAATAAGAAGAATGATATTAAATATTTCAATTCTAAAAAATATTTATTATCTTAAAAAAAAAAAAAAAAAAAACACTATTTTCACATATATTTTCATTATTTTTATTTCGTGCGTGGAAATGTATAATTTTTTTAAAAAAATTGAAAATCTGAAAAGCTACAAAAACCGAGAAACGAAAACTAAAACAAAACGAAATGAACAAAATGGAACAAGGGTATATTTGAAAAAAAAAAAATGAACAATTATTGAGGAACAAATATATTATAAAATTAAATTTATTATTTATTAAATTTTCGATGTATTTATTTATTTTATTTATCTATTTTCTTACGTGTTCATTTACTGATTCTTTATCGGTGTGTTTATTCGTTCGTTCGTTCGTTATTTTTATCGCGTTTTATTTAGTTAATTTCTTATTAATTTAATTATGTATTTATTTATTCTTCGTTTATTCGTTTATTTATTCATTGTCGTTATCGATTATTTCGATTCTATTATTAATTCTTTTAATTTAATTATTAACGATTTTCCACTTTATGTATGGATTTTATTCGTTATTTTTATTTATTTTTTAATAATTTATTATTTATTCGCATATTTACCGTTATTTACTAGTCTTTTGTTTTTATTTATTCTTCGTTTATTCGTTTATTTATTCATTATCGTTATTGATTATTTTTATTTTATTATTTTATTCTTTTTATTTAATTTACCTATTTCTTTTTTTCCTTTATTTTTAATTGAGTTTAGGTTATAAAACCATTACTGCTCATTGTACGTATAAATTTATATAAACTAAACGCTAACGCTAACAAATGAGTTATAAAATAGAAAGATAACTAAACTAAGACATATAAGGAAAATACACTATACGAGGATGTAAAGGTTACAAAATTTATTTCTTCTTCTTCATCTTTGGGTCCTACTCTTCAAGGGCGTCATCATCGTCATCTTATTTATTCGTTGCCGAACGTCGTGACTAGCAATCGTACACGTTTATTTTTACGTGCAAAATGAGCCAGCGTTCAAGGCGCTATTTATATGCGAGGCAGATTACGGTGCATACGATGTTGTAGCGATAATTGAGAATTAAATAATGATGGAAATTTTGAAATTTTCTACGACTGCTGAATCGTTTCGGAACTAAAATCCTTGAGGTACTTGACGCGGCAGAATAGGCTTTTCTCGTTGTTCATAACACGCGGGTGCGGTTGGGGTTGCGTGCGCGTGCTATCGGCCAACTAACGAACGAGTCTAGGACTTATATCTCTTTCCGAGATTAGTTTTCTCTTCTTCCGATTTCTCTCGGTTTTATTCTGCGTACATTTCCGTATGTTAATCGTTTCATTGCCTCTCTCCAGTTTATGTCGTTCATGATGTTGTTACCGTCAAATATACACTTAAAAACCTTCTAAACCCAGTTAAAGCACCCGGCATGGATTAAGGATAAACTGTTGCAAAAACTACCGCGCACAAGGTACACGTTTTCATTACTACGCTATTCAATCGCATTTGAAAACTTACGTTCCAGCTCAGTGGAAAGTGGCGAATATAATTATGTTTAACCTGTTCATGAGGTCACATCGTACTGAGACCGATTAGTCGCTTGCTAATATTATCTAAAGTTTTCGAAACTCTATTATTTAAACTAATGACAGTTATAGTTGAAAGTAACATCATTCCAAATCCCAGTTTGGTTTTAGAGAGAAACATTCCACAGTAGTACAGGTGCATAACAAAGTTTATATATCGAAGCATCGAAGCCAAACTGCGCTGGAGCATTTTTAGGTATACAACAAGCATTCGACAAGCTATGATGACACCGAGGTCTGCTTTACAAAATTAAATTATCGCTCCCAGGTACTTACTATTATACCTCTCGCGGAGATATTGCAGGATTAAACATCGGGAAGCAGTAACAGCGCTATATGAAATAAAAGTACGAGTAGCACAGGGCTCGGTAGTTGATCCACCTTTATATATACCTATATATATATATTATGTATACAGTAGATTTCCCAATCACGGAACAGAACTTAACCGTTACATTCGCAGATGACACAGCCATATTGTCTATGGATACAGATCCTAAAGCAGCCTCGCAAAAACTACAAACCTACTTAAATCAGATTCAAGAATGACTTAATAAGTGGCGCATCAAAGTCAACGAGAATAAATCTCAGTAAATTACAATTGCAACGCGCTAACTTAATTATCCTACGGTTTCATTAAACAACAAATTACTTCCTCAAGCTGACTTAAGTCAATTGGTTTCACCATAGACAGAAGGTTAACTTGGAAAAACCATATTGAAGCCAAACGCAAGCAGTTCAAATTTTCGCAACTTTACTAGTTGATCGGACATCGATCTCGCCTATATCGTTGAAGTCAAAACTACTAGTATACAAAACTGTATTGAAACCAGTTCGGACTTACGGCATAGAGCTATTGTGGGCTTGCACATCATACATAAACCTGATGGCTATACAGCGATTCCAGTCAAAAGCTCCGAGATGTATACTAGGAGCACCGTGGTATGTCACAAATGAAACTCTGCACACGGACACTCGCTTCCAAACTGTAGAAGAAGTCGCTGGCCGGTACAGTAACAACTGTACGTCGAGATTGCAACTTTATCCAAATCCACCGGCAACGGAGTTACAAACACCATGGCAAATACATGTGACGATTGAAGAGATACAAGCCGCATGACCTAAATACAAGGTATAAATTTTTTTTTTTTTTTATATTTGTAATATTGAACTGCCCAAAGGCATACACACAATACATTTAAAATAGGAAAATACATAAGCGAAGGTACGGATTCGGCCAATGCCTTATCACGAACTAAGATTATAATTAGCGTTTTACATAAATCTAAATTTTAATATGAATATGTAAATAAAATAATAAGTTATAATAAATCGTGCGGTTTAGTCCGCCTTAATCTACGAGTGTCTCCTTCTGTATTGAGGAGTTCAGCAACAATTGTATTCGGATGTCCATAAAGTTTTGCCGCGTGCTTCCTGGCGTGAAGGCTAATAGCTGCGTCGACGTCCAAAATTTTTAAATCGCGATGTAGCAAAGCATTAGGGACATACCAAGGGGCTTTAGCTATCAAGCGGAGTGCTTTATTTTGAAATCTCTGAATAATGAGCCTGTTCGATCTCTTCGTGGTGCCCCAGAGTTGGATGCCATAACACCAAGTGGGCATTAGAATAGATAGATAAATAAGTCGTTTATTTGCTAAACTAACAGGTGAATGATATCCAAGCAGCCAATAGAGCTTGTGTAATTTAAGGCGAAGTTCCTGGCTCTTGGTTTTGACATGATGATTCCAGTTCAAGCGGCGATCGAGATGCATCCCCAAATACTTGACTGACTCGCTGGTCGGAATAGACTTTCCATTCGCGATGGACGGAATATAGCCGGCGGAACGTAGAGAAAAATCGACTCTGGTAGATTTATTTTCATTTAATTTAATTTTCCAATTTTTGGCCCAGTCGCAAATGTTGTCGATAGCTAACTGTAAATTTTTGACTGCCATCTCGTAAGAGCTACTGACTGAAAGAAGAGCAGTATCGTCTGCAAACATAGAAATTGTTACCGAAGGAATCGTAGGAGTGTCAGCTGAGTAGACTAGGTACAACATCTGACCCAGTACACTTCCTTGCGGAACTCCAGCTTGAATCATATGACGATTTGATAAGAGTCCATTAAATTCAACTTTGAAGCTTCTTTTGTACAAGTATGACTTCAGTATTTCGCAGAAGTTATACGGTAGTATTCTGCTCAGTTTGTGGATGAGACCTTCGTGCCATACGCGGTCGAAGGCTTTTTCGACGTCGAGGAATACCGAGGGACAGAATTTACTGTCTTCGAAGGATCGTTCTATTATTTGAGTGACCCTTTGAACTTGTTGCAAGGTGCAGTGCTGGTTCCGAAATCCAAACTGCCAGTTTGGAATGACTGCAGCGCGATCAATAATAGGTTTAAGCCGAAGTAAAAAAAGTTTTTCAAAGACTTTTGCTACATTTGAAAGGAGTGATATAGGTCTGTAGGACTGCAGTAACTCATGACGTTTTCCAGGCTTAAGAATCACGATAATTTTAGCTAGCTTCCACTGGTCAGGAAAGTGAAGAAGTCTCAAAATGCCATTATAAATATATGTAAGGAATAAGATTGCTTTTTTCGGGAGCTCTTGAAGAATTTTAGATGAGATGTTATCCATACCTGGGGATTTCTTGATTTTTAATTGGCTGATGACTTTAGCCACTTCCTTCGGAGTAATGTGAGGAATAATTACCGACTCTTTTGACTTGATGTTAATCTCTATGTTGGAGCTTATGTTATTGGGCTTGAATACCTCTTCAAAGTATGACGCGAAGGCCCCTGCTTTTTCATCATTCCCACAGATCCAGTCACCGTTACTATTACGAATGGGCATGTTGATATTGTGCGGATGTTTAATTCTACGCGTGGCTTTCCACAATGAGTATTCGTTCTCTCTTTCCGGTGAAAGATGAAGTAAGTAATCTTCCAGCGACTTGTAGTTAATTTTACGAATTAGCTGACAAGGTATAAAATAAAAACATAAATCTCGATGAGTGCTACCACTGGGTAGTATCTCCACTCAGGATGGAATCTCGAATAAAAAATTCGTCTATTGTCCCCGTGGGATAAATCGCAAATAAAATAATTAAAAAATTACTGACCAATGTTAATATCGAATTTTTTCCTTACTGAAACTTTATTATTTATACGGCAATTGATCATTTCATTTTCAGACGATTGTTTCGTGTAAATTGTGAAAATGTTGTGCGAGATAGAAAAATCTTTCGCGCGTTTATGTTGAGGAGGGGGCGATATGATATATTTGCAAACGCTAGATTTTTTAACCTCGAGCCATCACATACATATATAAAATATGAGTTTTTGTGTGTATTATTTTACTTTATTTATTCGTATTATTTGTAATAAATTATCGTGTTTAAACTTTTCAATTAAGAAATTTCAAAATTTTAGAACGTCGATAAAAATGATTTTAATTAATTCTTTTATGCCAATTCATTTCCGATTTGGAATAAATCTATTTTCTTCTTACGCTTTGGTCAGAATTATGAATGGCTTTTGAATTTATTATCATCGATTGAATTTTCAAATTACATCGAACACACATGGAGAAATTGTATATACATATATATTTGATTTCTCAATTTAAATATATATATATATATATATATATTTAATATCAGATAGATCGACTGTTGATGCCAGTTAGCGCCATAAAGTTTTTTATTCTTCAAGACACAATAGTACCCTATATTACGTATAACATCGCTATATGTATACACACTCGCGCTAACATATAACTAACGTCTTAAATGGCAGCTCGTTTTATACGCTAAAATTACGTAAAAAGACAACAACGAAAACATAAGGAAACCTGCACGAATTTATCTGCCCCGTGTTCCGATAACATTATCAGTAACAAAGATAACGCTATCATTCAGCGCGTCCGGCATTCTTGCTCCGTTTGTTTACACGAAACAAACGTACAACCGTCAACAAAGGACACCGATAACGGTGAGTTCGTTTCATGTTACGGTTTAAACAAAAACATAAGTAATAATAATAATAATTCTGTTACTACTGTTATTAATAATGATAATAATATATTGCCGTTTAAATCAAATTATGCTAATGTAGAAAAAATACATCCAATTCGTCTATCCTTGAACGAAAATAATTCGTGAAAACTCGTTCCGCATACTAAAAGACGGAAATCATTTGAAAAGTCTCAATCTTCTGACTTATCACCGAAAGTTCAAACGAAACATTTTTCAATTTGTCAGTGTCGATGACAATGACCAAGACGATACCATCATGGAAGATCCGAACGCGTACCTCGATGATACTAAAGTCGACGATTCTGTTACCAAAAACGTCAACATTAAGACTCCTGGACGGGAAACTAATAACTCTACCCGTACACAAGACAAATTTATCAATCCTTCACCGATTATGGTCAAAAATATAACTTTTAATAGTTTTAGAAAATTTCATTTGGCCATATCTGATGTAGGATTTTTTTTTTTTTTTTTTTTTTTTTTGATTAATACTTTATTATGCAAATTAATAATGTACAACTTGGTGCATTTACAGAGGAGCAATACACTGCACCACCGCTTAGGCTTAATCAGTGTATTGCTCCCCTTTACAATACTCTATAGTTAACAATAATATAGTAAATGTTGAATATATTGGAGAGTAATGATTTTATTAATTAATAATAAACCGAACAAAATATAACACAATCACTAAGTTTTTTTTAATCGCGAAGCTTTTCGACAGTTACGTCATTTTCAAGCGCGAACAAAAATTATTACAACGTTTTTTATATATGAATTACCAGAAATGTTTATATAACGACAACTTAAAATTTGATATACATATTTCATTAGCCAGACATAAATCACGGCTCTCCAATATATTCAATATTTATGGAACCTGACCGGGTTTGGAGATATTTATCAATTTTGATGAAGAATTTTTCAAATCTGTTTTATAAATAAAATTTATTGTAATCAAATCTAAAATTGAAATTATGTCTGGCTAATGAAATATGTATATCAAATTTTAAGTTGTTATATAAACATTTCTGGTAATTCATATATAAAAAACGATGTAATAATTTTTGTTCGCGCTTGAAAATGACGTAACTGTCGAAAAGCTTCGCGATTAAAAAAACTTAGTGATTGTGTTATATTTTGTTCGGTTTATTATTAAATAATATAGTAACCACTTTTACACTCGCATTTGCGCGGGCTGTGCGTCAGTTTCACTCATACTCATAGTATACATGTATTCCCTTATAACTTCTTATACTAGTTAATAATTAAAATTATAACTTAGGTATACTAGATGCATAAATGTATACGAATTATCCATAATGACACATACATACACATATACATACACATATACATATACAGAAATTAAACATTATATGCATAAATTCCACACAAACACCCCCGTACATACATGTACGCGTGCAGAAATACACTCGTTATACATATTACTGTAAACGTTTTATCACGGATTCACAACGCAAAAACTTCAGTGACCATGGAATTTCTTATGCATTACATTAAATGCGAATAATTGGAATTGTCGAGCAGTGTATTTGTCTTGCAGGTTAAAATTATTTTTATTGTAAAATCTTAAATGGTCCATAGTGGGGCATACAAATAGTACATGGTTCGCAGTTTCTACTGCACCGCATTCACACTTGTCATCATTACTTAACTTAAGAAGAAATAAATAAGACCCAAATTTTCCATGCCCCGTTAATAATTGGGTAGTGTAGAAATCAGGAGTAATTTTAATATTGTGTCTATTTAATATATTGGGGATTAGGCTGTGGGTGTGTCGGCCAGTATTATCTTGTTCCCATCTTTTTTGCCAAATTTCTAAGTAGTGTCGTTTTATAGCTTTCAGGGTATAGATATATTGAGTTAGCCGGTTTAGTAGGACGGTGGAGCAGTATGCTACAGTGTTTTCAATCAGTGATTTGTATAATACAATTCTGTACTTGTAACTGAAGCCCCATGTATTTTGACAGGCTCTCGTAACATTTTGCAGTATTTGGTATCCATTTTCAATATGATGTTATCAAGATGGTATTTGAAAGTTAATTTGTTATCTATGATAATACCTAAGTATTTAAAGTATTCAACTACCTTAAGAATAGAGTTCTTGAATCTTACTTTAATGTTGTTTCTCTTCAATTTAAATGAATTTGTGAAAAGTGTGACAAAACTTTTTTCAATTGACAATTTTAGTTTGACACTATCTAACCAATTTCCTAATTTTATTAATCATTCGCTATATTTTCTAGTTCCACTTTTGTGCTTCCAGAAATTATAAAAATGAGATCATCTGCATATGCACAGAGTTTTACATTTTTATTGTAGCATAATTTCAAGGCTCCATTAAAAAGTATGTTCCAGAATAGTGGACCCAAAACACTACCCTGTGGACATATTGGTTTCTTTTCCTGCGGACGCATTACCTACTTGTAAAGAGATCTTCCTATTACTTATGTAATAGTAAATGATATTCAATAATCTTTTATTTCCAACTAGTAATATCTCTAGAGAATTAAACAGAGTAGGGTACCAGTAATTGTCAAAGGCTCCTTTTATGTCCACCGTTATAGTGATTACCTTATTTTTACATTTGAGATTTTTTTGGATATTGTGTATTACATAGTTTACTGCATGTTCAGTTGACTGGTCTTGCGTAAACCCAAATTGCCCACTGTCTAGAAAATTTGTTCGCTTAATTTGACCCACAATTTCAATTTTTAATAGCTTTTCAACAATTTTCCCAAATGTGTTTAGAAGACATATTGGGCGGTATGAATGAATATTGTTAGAATCTTTCCCCGGTTTTTGTATAAGAATCACACTAGCTTCACGCCAAGCTTTTGGGTAATAAGCTATTGAAAAAATTTTTTTGTACATGTTTTCAGTACAATAAATTAACTAAATCTTTCAATTATTCCAGAGCAAACTGGAACATATTTAAAGAACATATTCAGAAAAATATTAATATACCAAAAACTTTACTTAATCCGCAATCTATAGATAAATACATTCTACATCTAAATTCCGTCATAATGCAAGCTGCGCGCAGTGCCATTCCGCGGGTTATTACAAAGGAGAAAGTGAATTCGATTTCAAAAGATATAGAAATTATTATTAAACTTAAAAACTACGTTCGTAAATGTTATCAAAGATCTAATGATCTAAATAAGTTCAAGTACAAGAAGCTGTATAACAAATTAAATAAGGTAGTCAAAACAAAGTTAATAAATGAAAGAAATTTACAGTATGATAAATTCCTCAAAAACCTCTCTCCAATTGATAATAGTTTATGGAGAGTCAATAAATACTTCTGTAGAGGCCAAAATTACCGCCTATTAAAGACCCAATTAATTTGGGTAGGATAGCTTATTCCGTTGAAGATAAAGCAGAAATCTTAGTTGAGCATTTTAGTACTGTTCACAGTCAAAATGTGTTGATGTCAACCCGGTATCATGAACGTAAGGTGAAACAGACGATAAACAATTACTCACTTAACACTCCTGCAGTGATTTCACTCGTAGATCTTACAACACCTAAAGAGGTTAAACGACTTATCTCCACTCTCAGGCTGAAAAATTCAGTTGGTCACGATCAAATTAGCATAAAAATGATTAAAAATCTACCAACAAAAGCAATAGTCGCCTTGGAGGTTCTATTTAACTCATGTTTACGCCTATGCTATTATCCTGTGTCGTGGAGAGTATCGGTGACGGTACCTTTGGCAAAAGCTGGGAAAGATTCATCTTCGGTTCAAAACGTTAGACCTGTGAGTTTACTCAGTAATATAAGTAAGGTTTTTGAAAAAATAATACTAGTAAGATTGAGGGCATTTAGTGACAGAGAATCCATCATAGCTGATTCGCAATACGGTTTTAGACCAAAACTAAGTACGACAATTGGCCAGTGTTTGTGACAAAGTTACTGATAACTTTAACCAGAATAAACATTCGGGTGTTGTCTTGATGGACATAGAAAAAGCGTTTGACACAACATGGCATGATGGAATCATATATAAATTAATTAAATATAATTTCCCCCCATATCTTGTTTTTACTATTAAATCTTATCTGATGAATAGAAAATTCTATGTGAAACTGAAAAACCATAACTCTGATATAAGGTACGTTAAAGCTGGAGTGCCTCAAGGCAGTATCTTAGGCCCATTCCTTTTTATTGTATATATTAATGATTTACCAAAAATCCCAGGAGTAGATATAAATCTCTATGCTGATGACACCTCTCTAATGGTATCTTCTTATAGAATAGACACTATAAGTAATAGATTAACTAAAGCAATTGATGTCATGTTTAAATTCTACCATAAATGGAAAATAAAAGTTAACGATGAGAAAACAGAGTCAATAATTTTTACCAGACGTAGGCCTTCGTTAAATCGTTTCGTTAAAATAAAAAACGTTGAACTTGACTGGAAGGAACATGTGAAGCATTTAGGCGTCATCATGGACAGAAGACTCGCATTTACAAAACATATTAATGATTGTGTAAGTAGAACAATACGGAAAATGGGTTGTCTATTTCCTATATTTAATAAAAGATCTGCGCTTTCAACGCGAAACAAATTTTTATTACACAAAAAGGTAATTTTACCAAAGCTATTCTATGCCTGCCAAATATCGTCTTATACCAGCAGTAATAATATAAACCACGAGCAAAAAGTGCAAAACCATTGCCTTCGAATAATTTTGAATAAACCTCGATTTATTTCAATAAAATCTCTCCATGACGCGTTAAAATTCCCTTACGTACAGGAAATGATTAAGGATAAAACGAAAAAATTTTTTGCCGATTGTAGATATTCCGACATTCCAATGGTAAATTCTATAGGTGATTACGATTACCAAGCTTTACGACACAGGTATAAAAGATATATAGGCGTATAAAACACATCCTTCTATAGTAAGCCAGCTACAAATTCTAGTTCCAGTATTAATAAATAAGCTAAGATATTTTTAAGTATATTGTTGATACGGTAAGAGTGTACGCACTCTGTTATTTTAAATGAGCAGGTTTTTTGTGTTAAAAATTTTTCCTGCAATCTTATAATAACGCGTAATTTAAATAATATTTTATAAGATTATATTTCATATTAATTTTTTCTGGAAAGAATCGTTGATATATTCGGTACAGAAAATTCTATTGAATGGTAATTTTACTTTTTTGTAAACAGAAAATATTTAAATATGCAAATATATTATTGTTCATTGTTCATTGTTCATTGATGGTGTTTGTGAATCAGTTTTATTATTTTATTATTAATTTTATCAGGACCGGCAGCTTTATTATTTTTGAGATTTTTAATAATCATTGTTAGTTGTTCATTATTAATGAACGGTTCTTCCATATTTGTTTGGCTAAAATCAGGCTTAAAATTATCGAATTTATTTCGCAATGATTTATGATAGCTATTGTCGGCGTCTGTGTTATCGCTAGGAAATAGTGTGGAGAGACAGTATTTTAGATTGTCGTTTGTATTAGTTATTTGATCATTGTCTTCATTTTTAAAAAGGGGAATGTCATTACCTTTAGCTTACTGAAGGCGATTTTATAACTTAGACCCCATGGTTTTACATTATCTGTGCAAAAAGATTTCCATGACTTTAATTTAGCAAATTTTATTTTATAATTTAAAGTTTTTTTGTAACTTTTGTAAACTAGTTCCCGGATTTTTCTCATATTTGGATCCTTTGTTCTTTGGAAGATATAACAATATTTTTTTGTGAGTCGGCTATGATATTCGATTTCATCATTCCACCAGTAGTTTGTTTTAGATACAGGTATGTAAGTACTATTTTGATTTAATTTGTTGTTGTATATACTTTGAAAGATAATTGATCCATTCTTCACAGGACTCATGGTTATTTATGAAGTTGCAGCTTTGTACTAAGTTATTTCTTTTCTGTTCGAAATTGTTAAGAATATTGTTGTAATTTACTTTTCGAATAAAGACTTATTCTTGATATTTCCATACAGCACTTGAATGTTACATATTCACGAACTGAATATGCCGCTCCAGTTTGGACTTTTAGTTCTTTTACAAGTGGTTGAGCAATTTTTGAGGTAATTACAAGGTCTATTACACTTTTTCCATTTGCATTAGTAAAGGTAAAGACATTTTTTTGGCTTAGAACAATTAGATTATGGGATACTAAGAAACTATGAAAAAGTTTTGTTTTCTTCCCGGAGTTTTTACCATCCCACATAGTAGATCTAACGTTCATATCCCCTGTAAGAAGTACTCGTTTATAGGGAAATTTTGTGAGGATGTCATTTAAAGCTTGTATATATGGTTCTAATGGTTTATTTGGGGAGAAATATACATTTATGACTAAGAGATTAGATAAGAGGATTGCTATAAGGTTATGATTTTTATCAATGAGAATTTTTTGGTAATTTATGTCTGATGAAATACAGATGGCAGCTAGACTATTGTTTATGATGTTGTACCCAGAAAATCCGTTTAACTTATTATTAATGATGTAAGGTTCAGAGATTAGAACAAGTTTATAATTTCCTCTTAATGCATACTGGTGTAACATATTTTGCGCTGTGAAGCAGTGACTAACATTGTTTAATATAAAATTAATTTCCTTACTCATAGCGGTAATTTATGTGGGATTTTAACATTTATTTTTACTACATGTGGACATTTATAACTACCTGGATGATGGTGTACATCTACGTTTTTAATATTATTATTACTATTATTTCTTACGTTACTATTAACGCAGTTAATGCACAGCCCGTTTTTAATTGTGTTATTTATTAATTCTATTTCTTTTTCTTCAGATTCACAATTAGCCGCCTTATGACCAGACTTCCAGCATCGAAAACATTGATTAATTATGATGTTTTCATAGATTATCGTGTCCATCCGATGTTTATTTTTTTTTCATTTTAAGTAAGATGTCGAGCGATTTTGCGGTCACTTCGCACAATGCCTTCTTTTTGTTGCCAACAGTTATTTTGATGTAATGCGGTTCCTCCCCTGTTACATCCTTGATTACCTCTGTAATATCTTCTTTATTAACATCATTCGGAATATTATTTATACCAATTTGTGGATTCCGTGGCTTATTTTCTCTATAACTTTCAGCGAGGTACATTTAATTTTTATTTCGGTTTCGATTTTTTAAAATTCTTCTTTACTATCACAGCCTACAAAAATGTCGCCCGATCTTAATTTTTTATAAAGTTGAATGTTGACCTCAATACGGTGAGATATTTTTGGTTAGGTCTTCCTCTTTGACTTTAACTCCGTCGGCTTTATTTTTTATACGAATACAATTTAAGTTAGGTTTCATCTTCTTATCCGAGGTTACCTTTTTTTTTGTTGATTTCTTTCGTTTGAGTTTACGCTAGCATTTGCCTTTACAATATATTCTCTAGACTAACAGATTGAGTGTTAGTACTTCTAGTATCATCATCATTATTTCTTGTTTTATAATATTGTACCTCCGAATGTAATTTTTCATTTTCTTTTTTCAGCTGGTTTACTTCAGTACGTAGTTGTTTGTATTCTTCTCTGTCTGCTTTTAGACGTTCTTTTATATTCAGCACCTCCTCTACTAGTAGGTTTATTGTCGACTTCGTGCTGTTATCCGTATGTACGCTTCTTCTAATATTAAAAATATCTGTTTAAACCCGTTTGACTACATTTATCGCGCTTGTACGTAGGACTCTCTTTATCTTTTAAACAAGCTGTGTGCGCGCGAGTTCCGCAAGCACCCGCACAAAGCGTTGCTAAATGTCTACTATTAAATGGTTTGTCGCAGACAGGGCACTTGTCTGGCGACACTACCATCTTCCCAGCGGGAAGTTAAGCCGCGATACTAAACACTTCTAGATTATATTTTACCATAAATTGAACAGGAACGAAAAAATTATTATAAAAGTAAGATTAAAATTAAAAATTATTCACGTATGCTTCACAGTTTTAAATGTGTAATTATATATATGTATACGTTAGAAGAAAAAACGGATGTTAACTATATAAAATTCAAGTAAAGGTATTTAGTTAGAACTTTATAATTACAAAAAGAAAAAGGAACTGACTAAAACACGACCGACCGAAACAGCGACGACCGTTAGAAGTTCGAGTTAAAATCTACGCTATCTGGTGTTTTACAATTGAACCGAAAAATCCGACGAGTTATCGTAATATTACTAAAACTTTAAAAAACAAGAATTACCTATTTTATAGATAATCTCCGTTTGAAGATAAACCTTTCAGAGTGGTACTTAAAAATTTACACCACACTACGGATCCAATTGAAATTAAGGAAGGAATTTATTCAAAAGGTTTCGAGCTGATAAAAGTCACAAATATTCTCCGTTATAAAACCGAACAGCCCGTTCCAATGTTTTTCGCCTGCGTTCCACAAAGGATAATCGTAAAATATTCGAAATTCGTAATGTCTTAAATACTATAGCGATAATTGAAGAACCCAGAACCCGAAAAACGATTCCCGACTGAAGCAATGTAAACGATGTCAATTATTCGGCCACACTGTTAACAGCGCTAACTACCGTAATATACCAACACGCTGTGTTAAATGCGCTGGTAGGCATGATAGCAAAGCGTGTACAAAGAGTGAAATTGAGCCGGCAAAATGCGCATTATTATATGAAGGGAATGTTATAGAGGATGTATGGTCTACAAACAACAAGCACAATTTTATAAAAAACATAACGTCCTCTCACGCTCGGGTCCAGGAAAATATTCGCATATATGACAAACCCGATAATAATTATCACAGTCGAAGTTTAAATACAACAAATCTTAGATCATATGCCAATGTCACTCAATGTGGAAATACTTAACAATCCGAAACATCTTCCAACATTATTACTACAATGGATAATGGACATAATAATCGTAATTACGCTACTAATGATAAAATGATTTATCAATAACGTTAGTAACATTCCTTAATGAACTTACGTCTACAACAAATCCTTTGATATCACTCTTGACGAATGTCATCGAGAAGTTAATCCCGTAATGGTCAATGATAAAGTTATAATTACATATAGCTTTGCGGAACGCAAATGAAGTTATACAAAGAAGATACGAATTACAATTTTTCCTTCAACGCAATGCAATTGACATTGCATTAATTACAGAAACGCATCTCACAACCCGAAACAGTTTTAACATTCACGGATATACATCATATTCAGCTCACCATCCTGATGGAACGGCTCGTACTGGTTATTAGTCGGAAACATTTATAAGCAATACATGGATTTTATGCACGGCACATTTGCGTACCAAATCGTAGCAGTGAATATAGAAAAACGCTTGTAAATGATTTCTCAGTAGCTGCGATCTATTGTCATGGGGGTTTCCACATATCAGAGTCAGAATGTAATTTTCAACAAACTAGGAAAAAACGGTAAAAACACTACATGGGGATCGAGAATTGCGAATTCATCCAGTATGAAATTATATGAAGTTACACAAGCAAATTCACTTATACATACTGGCCACTACAATCTGAACTCCCGACGTATTAGATTTCTTTATCATTAATGGCCTTCTTAGGTACAACCGGGAATGTTGAACACTAAGGCGACGTCCTACGTGAGCGATTTTAACGCGAACGCGGGGCGGCGCGAAGCGAAGGCGATCAATTGATTTGATATTTTCGCGCGAATGAACGCGATCAGTTACGTTCATCGATGCCAGACTGACGCACGGCTGCAATCGTGCGAGGCGATTCGTGCGTACGTAAGACAAAATCCGCCGCGTCGCGCTCATCGCTTTGAATTCCGTGTGTCACCGCATCACTTCGCTTCGCAATCGCGTTCGCATCAAGACCGCTCACGTAGGACTTCGTGTTACGCATCTATCTTCGGATCATGCTCCTGTCGTTGCTGGCCTGGATATAAATCCGAACATTATACAACGCCGATGGAAGCTCACAAATAAAACTACAAATTGGAATCTATTTTCAGATATAGTCGAAAACAATGTAAATTTAAAAGTTAAACTGAAGGACACATGCGACATTAGCAGTCAACAATTTTTTCAATCTCATCGAACATGCATGTAAAAATTCTACGATTTACGAGTAGAAAAAGTACAATAACAATATTTATGTATACCTATCGAAATCAGAAAATTAATCAAAGAAACCAGAGCAGCCATAAAGAAAACGTAACCGTTAGCGATCGTTAAAAAATATTTTCAAGAAATCTAAAAAAAAAAAATTAAAAAATAAAATCAACGAATAGAAAAATACAACGTTGAATCAACGTATACAAGCTTTGAATAACAACGTTAAATTATGATGGTCAGTTAATAAAAAAACTACCGAGACAATCGGAGGAACAATATAACATCAGAGTGGTGCACGGGCTTGTACAGAAATGGCTGAAGCTTTCGCTAAACATCTTGACACAGTCTTCACTCGACAACCCGTTTATAGCAGGGAGCATTCAGCTTTTATACAAAGTTCATTAACAAAACCTCGTCATACTGAACATAGACCAAGAGCTTTTCTCCAAAAGAGGTCTCTGCATTCCTATGGAAAGCACCGCTGCATAATGCTAGCGATAAAATCACAGGAGAAATACTGTCGCATCTTCCAACGATTATTATCATGATTCGTAAAATGGGAGGCATCAGTGGTGGTTTCCTCTTTTACAGGACAATAAGCCCGCTCTCCGCGCTATCAAAGATTTTGGAGAAACTTAATCGGATGAGTTCGGTTATAATAAATTGCGACATACTGCCGAACCATCAGTTCGGTGTTTCCGTGAGGAGCATTCTAAGTCGACTAACATTCGAAAAACAAGAGGTGTGTTCCACTATATTTCTCGATGTCAACCAAGCTTTAAGGTTTGGCATCCTGGATTGTTGTATAAAATAAGACAGTACTTTAACGAAGACGTTTATTTATTGTTAAAATCATATTTATGTAACCGGTCGTTTGTCGCAAAAATAAACGCTTCATTTTCGAAAGAGCAATCAGATCTACTGTACCGTAAGGCAGCCTGCCGGCACACCATTACTGTCTTCCATCTATACGGCCGACCTGCTTATTTCCAATCAAACTTTCTTGGCTATATACGCCGATGATATCTCGCAATACTCGCATCTAATAATCTAGATATGCTATCGTCGCTGTTCAAAATTATCTGAATCGATTAGAGTAATTGGGCACGTCTTTGGCGCATATCGTTTAATCCAACTAAATGTCAACCCATTACGTTTACAAATAAACTACCGACCTGTTCCCAGTTAAAAATTTCTAACACGAATATTCCACAAGTAGAATTTGTACGCTATTTTGGAATGCACGTGGATAGACGATTCGTGTTCATGTGGATCACACGAGAAAGTCGATTCGTGCCAGACTACTTTGGCCGTTGTTACGAAGGAGACATCATACCTTAATCTGGCCCGCAATGAGAAACACATATCTCGCGATTTCAATCTGGCGTTATCGAGAATATACGGAACAACGTGTCGCAGTAACCTTCTTAAAATTCAACGGCAACAGTCAATTACGCGCAATAACATCTGCACCGTACTAAACTACACGCTGCATACAGATGTGAAGGTTCGGTTTTTGTGAGGGATTACCAGCGGTACAAAAGCTTCTTCGACAAAATGCGAGTTTAATCCATTAGTGTACAAAATGCCTCTACGGTGGATTTACCAACTAAATCCAACAGGAGACTTGCTTCCAATCACTCGAACAACGATGGTTTACATAACTCTAGGCTAGATATTTAACGACCTGAAGAAAATATGTCATCCGATGTTTTTCTTTCATATATCTGGGGCATACTCGTTGGATATGTTAGATTTATCTCATTTTTCTTTTATTCTCGTCCTTTTTTTTTTTATTTTTTTTTTCTCTTCTGCTACGTGATCACCGTTGTTTATGCAAAAATTTTTGTCGGTACGATGAAAAAAAAAAATAATAATGACGATGTATGCGTATATCATTAATTATAGCTTCGGCGTTTCGTTAACGATATTTGAAAAAAAAAATCAAATTGACGATAACATCTTCAATCGCGATGTCCGCTAAATGGTAGGTGAAATTTTAATAATGCCAATGAAATTGTATTAAAATTTTAAAAATTTCCGTCGTAATTTAAAAAAAAACAAAAAACAAAAACGACGTTTCAAACATGTTCACAAAGTTCATTATCGATGCAAAACATCAACCGGCTGACCGCCGAAAAATCGAAAATATAATTACAAGCGCCAAAACTTACCGTGAGGTGTGTATCATATTCCATGTTCATGTGTGGGGGGGAAGTGTTATATTGGCCAAACAGGAAGGACAGTGTATCTATGTCACGTATTAAAGAGCTTATGGCGGATGTAAAATACGGTAGAAGTAAAAAGTCTGCTACGGCCGATCAGATGTGTAAATCAGGTCGTATCCTTAAGTTCAATTACGTCTCCGGTTTATCTACGGATAAATATCGCGCAAGTTTAACGCGAGAACCTATTGGAACTAGAGTAAGCATCGAGATAATTTCAATAGAGAGGTTGGTTTTCGCTCGAGCGATATTTCGAATCCTATCCTAGGTCAAATTAGGAAAGAACAATATCGCTCGATGGATGCAGTATTATCGGGAATAAATGATTGACGATAAAAAAACTTAATACAGCGAGTAAACAGTCCGACCTATGGTGAAAAAATCAGCTGTGATCGTTTATTCACCATTGACAGAAGTTACAAATCATTTTTAACAAAAACATTTGCAAACGCGTGACATTAGTAAAATGAGCATCAAACGATGTTCATTATATATATATATATATATATATATATATATATATATATATATATATATATATATATATGTAGGTCGTCGGAATAGTCTAGTGGCTAGATCATTGGCTTCTATTAGAAAAGTACCGAGTTCGAATACGAGCGGCGACATAAAAATTAACATCGGAAAATAAAAATACAAATAATCCTAATATTATTATCGGGGGTGAAGGCAAATGACAAACCACCACGCACAATATCATATGTGCTCTTATAGTACAACCACAAAACACGTGGGGCTGTGTTGAGTCGTGCAAATCACCCATTACGCAGAGGGTTTTTAGTTGTATGTTTTTCCCTGTATAATTATTGTATAATTATAAAATAAATTTTAAGATTTCTTTGTACGCTATTTCCTAAGACGCGCAGTAAGAGCGTTAACGCTGCTCGGTATGCGCATTTTTTTTTATTTACTTATTATTTGCTGATGTATAAAAACATAAATATACTTTATTGAATCGAATTGAATGACAAACCACCATGTGCGCGCTAGTAATAACATAGTACACTACAAAGTACAAAAACATGCCAGGCTACATTGTGTCGTAACAACAGCGCGATTACAATCAGCTCTGCCGGATGTGTTTGTCTACGCTCACCCCCGTATTACGATGATCGTGTTCGCTAGTTACAATAAAATATGTTTAGGTAAAGTAGTCGCCTGGACGACACTTAATGATGATGAGATATAGATAGATTAGGGGCGTTCAGCTGTAACCGTAAAGACCCAGTCTTCCAGTTAACTATGTCATATTGTATATATGCCGATTCAGCTCGCTGCTCCTTCTGTATGTTTCTTGCAATCAATAAAGTTGTATTCCACAAATATCTCCAACACTATAAGTGACGTATATGTTCGATCACCTTTTGTCGTCTTCTTTTATTGTACATCTTTTTTAATTTTCCGAACGAAACTTTCTCGTCCATCGCGCGAATGTTCCAATCTCGTTACGATTCGTTTACCACGTGATACGCTTAATATCTTCTGGTGTGTGTGTGTATTTTTTAGGCGCGGCTCAATGCCAGACGATCGATGATTTGACACGTATTCATCGAATACTGAAATTACATTTAGCATTTACGTACATACTACAAGTTACCCATGGCTTCGCCTGTGTAATTACTTTTTTTTAATACAATATCGCTGTCTCTTTCTTTTAACAGGTTTATAGTATAATACGTACACACATATATATATATATATATATATATATATATATATCCCCCCGTTATTTTTCCCACACACACACACACAACGCAACTATATTAGTATATATGCGTATATGTTACCTATTTAAAACTTTAAATTATTGTAATTTCTCTCTTATTTGTAATATCAATTTGAAACAAAACTTAGAACGAATTCAATAATATAGGCTATAAGCTGTGCGAATTTCATCATTATTGATTTAATAGTTTTAATCGGGACAGACATACAGACAGACGGACAGATAGACAAAAATTTAATGTGTGATAATCATATAAAGTGATTTATAATGAAAATATCCGCAAATCACAGACAGACGCTACAGTTTCATATATTAGTATAGATTATTATTACGATTTTCAATAATATTTTTAACATTTTCGTTCCTAATAAAACATAAAAATATCATCAAAAAATTGTATACCGATCAATCGTAAGCTTTTTGACTTAAAGAACGTTTGTTTATAGACGCGATTATTATCCTTACCTTTAACGTTAATAGACCGATATATATATATATATATATATATACACATATATATGTGTGTGTTTAGTTACGTGTGAACAATGATTCGTATGGTCTGTCGTATAACAGAACATCGATTTAAAAGTGATTTTTTTAAAAAGCAGGCGATTCTTAAAAATATCCATTTCTACTCCATCATTGCGCATATATCGGACGTAAACCACGCTAAAACGAGTTACAATTTCACCCCCCCAAATATATATATATATATATATATATATATATATATATTAAAAAAAAAACGTGGAAAAAGATCAATGGAACAGATGCAAAATTGATGAAATTCTGATTGATCGGTTTTCGATTTATAAAAAGCTTTTCTGATTCGACCGACCGAGTTTCGAGTACGCATTTTAAGTAACCGGTCGGTGGTCGTCAATGAGCGACTCATTCGCGCTCATTTATACCCGGTCATCGTGGAGGCTGCTGACGTCGGTTGTTGATTGATAGGGTACAACTACTCTGAATATATAATGTCGACATGATATTGTAGTAGCGAAAAAGATTAGAGGCCCCTCGAATACGTAAATCAAGGGGTCTTCAGGATATTTCGTTTTACTTTATATTATTTTCATTTCAAAACCGTAAGAACTTGTTACGTAAAACGAACAAATACCGCACGAAATTTTGCAACAATACCAGAGGGCTGACGTAACAAAAGAAATATCTTTCTCTACTCACACTCTCAGTCGCGCTCTCTCTCTCTCTGTCTCACTCTTTCTCTCTCTCTATCTATCTATTTATCTATCTATATATATCTTAATAAAACATGGATAGGCATATATATATATATATATATACGCATTTCCTAATAATATGACCTCGTATCTAATGCGTTATATATGTTCGAGGAATTTTTATGCCAACAAACAACCAATATAAAAAGGAAGGTGTTCTGCAAAGCACTCTTTGGCAAATATCATTTATCACTGTTTCAGAAATCTAATAGCGTTACGCTGAATAAATTAGGGGTTATTATTTAGTCTCGACAACGTTAGATAAATCCGGGAAATACACCCACACACACACACACACACACACATATATATATATATATATATATATATATATATATATATATATATATATATATATATATATACATTTATTTATTTATATATCAATAGATGTACCAGTCGTTCAACTGGTTCCTCTCTATCATTGAAGTCTTCTATTATTTTCATTTCGCCTGTAGACTTAACGCAGCTTTAGATGTTTTGTCTTGGGGCAATACAATCTAGGACCCGAGCTCTAACCGAAATTGGGAGCGTCCACAGGTACGGTTAATAATGTAATGGGTTACATATATTTCACGATATCAAGATATGCCTGCGTTATACGTATTTCCTAAACTTTTCAAACAACTCCTATCTTACGCGGCACGTATCCAATTCCTTCCGGTCCATTTAACATCATCTCGCCGCCTAGCCTGTAATATACGTTTAGTCCGTCTTTCATCCTCCTGTCTTATCAAGTGTATACTTTAGCCTGGCCATCCGCTCCACTGAGTCTACCAATTTCGCCTTGCGATGTTCGAGCCTGATTTCAAGGATAATCCTCTCGTGAGCCGTTTGGGTTTTCCTAATTCTTCTAGCCGTTCCTTAAGTAAGACTCGAAGTCTCAGTCAGACGATTCCAGTAGTGAAAGGGCAATTTGACGATAGGATGCAGATGGGCAGCTTGAGGGAGTGCCTGTTAAAAGTCTGTAATATCCTGCGATCGTCTCACCCTCAGCGAGGTTTAATCGCTGTCGAAATCTCACACCGCTACCGCTGCTTTACTGATACGGTTTTACCCAAAGGCTAAGGGAACAAACCCTACACTGGTAATTAGGCTACCATCCCACGAATATGACACAGTAAGAAAAAGGAAAGACCGTAGCCAACCACTGTCTAAAACAATTATCCGGATGTAACAAAACTAATCGTGAAAAAAGAGAAACATTCAATGTTTATCGGCACATATAAAGGTTGACAAGTGAGAACAAGTTCGCAGAACTCGAAGAAGAAATGAATAAAATTAAACACTGGAACACATTGAGATTTAGCGAGGTCCGAAGGATCGGAGAGAACACTCTGAGATTCCAGTCACAAAGAATATTGTATTACTAGGGACAAGAAAAAGGGGGTACTTCACAAAATCCCAACTATTAACTCACTCTCGGCCAGTTGAGACCGCCGTGAACGTCCTTAGTTACCTACCTAGTAATGAACCGATGACCGGCAGCAATAAACATTAATACCATCTGCGAGCAGAATCCTGTTATTTGATGCGGCTATTGAATGTATTATTGTATGTAAGTAGGAGAACTTTTCATTATTGCAATATATATATGTGTGTGCGTATTTTTTGTGTGTATATATATATATATATATATATATATATATAACAAATACATAAATTATATATATATATATATATATATATATATATATATATATATATATATATATATATATAAATAAAAACTGAAATCTCTTAACTTGATATTTGGTAACAGAATTCAGAAAAAGTCGAATTATTTGTTAAATAGTCATTGAGAACAGACGCGAACGGTACACTAACTAACCTTGAAGTGCGCATAAATTACTTATGGTCGCCGTTAAAAATGTCTATCTTCTTCTTCATCAGCGGCAATTTCTCGTTGGCGCGGGGTCTGCACCATAAAAGCAATTAATCCCGTCCAGAGGTTAATGCGTTTGTACAAAAACGCTTTCCGATAAGCAAGCCACCGGGTTAAGATTTGATAACTTAGATATATTTAAAAAAAAAAAATGAATTAAATTCGTTTACTTATTAGTGTAGAATCAAAATAAATTCCGATAACACTCAATCTATTCTATTTACAAAAAGCAGGCCGCATTCGTTACCATCTGTAATGGTGAACAACGCACATTTTTGATTTGAAGAACCGATATTAAATGTTTAGGTGTAAGATCTGACATTTACCAAATATCAATATTGAGGATTAGAAAAAAAAGTCAGCCGAACTATCAGTATTCGAAGTAATAGAAACGGTCAAAACGTTCAAAGATAAAGGGTATACAATATAACTCTGGTAACATCGGACATTATCGCAGAATTTAATAGTCCGGACTTAAACAAATTAATGATATTATTAGAAGAATCGGGACTAGAAAAAAAAAATTGTTAAATATACTAAACCATTACTTTCAGAGTAGATCAACAAAATACACCCGGTAAGGACTGGGATGCCGCAGGGATCAGCATTGGGTCCTTACTTATGGAACATAGTATTTTCGAAAATGTGTAAAAAATTAAACTACCGGCAAATGTTAATAACATTCATCGACGATATAGCTATGATAATAGCGGATAAGAATGAATTAGATTTGGAAAAAAAATATGCAGTACATATAATGAAGTTGAAAAATTCTTAAATAGTTATAGTTTAAATATTAATACGTTGAAATTTATGTTGTTCAGTAAAAAAATCGAAAACAATAAATTAAATTTAATAAATTACAAAATCAATATTCAGTTTTTGACAAGAATAAAATATTTGCGTGTAACGATGGAAAATAATTTTTGATTGTATTCATATATTATCTCGTTAACTTTAAAATTATTTATATCGGTGAATGTAAGTAAAATATTGTAAATGGAATTTATAGCAGCGATAAACTTAATCGGATTGGTTACCTCACATTTTCTAAACGTAAATTTGCGATTATTAAGTAAATATCAAGTAGATTCCTAGAATACTTGTACACTCCCGATTTTCGTTTTTTTTTTTTTTTAATATCAAAAATTACTATTTTTAACGAGTTACGAAGTTAAAAATCCGCGGAAACCATTTTTGAAAGTTCTATAGGAAGAAAATGATGATGAAGTATAGATATGTCTAGAATAAAGGGAAGAAAATATCCAAATTAGGTAAAAATGAGACGGAAAATGTAGAAAAAGAAGTAAATAATAATAATCGTACAGTTAATAAAACCTGATCCTACGGTAAATTTCGATTTAGCAGTCATCCGAGTAATCATCCACGTTTTTTCTTTTAATTCTAACTAGCCGAAATAAACCTGACCGATTCTAACCTAACCTAACCTAGATATTTTGTTATTCTGGTTTAAATGTGTCATTCTCGTTTTTTCTTTTAATTCTAACTAGCCGAAATAAACCTGACCGATTCTAACCTAACCTAACCTAGGTATTTTGTTATTCTGGTTTAAATGTGTCATTCTCGTTTTTTCTTTTAATTCTAACTAGCCAAAATAAACCTGACCGATTCTAACCTAACCTAACCTAGGTATTTTGTTATTCTGGTTTAAATGTGTCATTCTCGTTTTTTCTTTTAATTCTAACTAGCCGAAATAAACCTGACCGATTCTAACCTAACCTAACCTAGATATTTTGTTATTCTGGTTTAAATGTGTCATTCTAGTTTTTTCTTTTAATTCTAACTAGCCGAAATAAACCTGACCGATTCTAATCTAACCTAACCTAGGTATTTTGTTATTCTGGTTTAAATGTGCCATTCTAGTTTTTTCTTTTAATTCTAACTAGCCGAAATAAACCTGACCGATTCTAACCTAACCTAACCTAGATATTTTGTTATTCTGGTTTAAATGTGTCATTCTCGTTTTTTCTTTTAATTCTAACTAGCCGAAATAAACCTGACCGATTCTAACCTAACCTAACCTAGATATTTTGTTATTCTGGTTTAAATGTGTCATTCTCGTTTTTTCTTTTAATTCTAACTAGCCGAAATAAACCTGACCGATTCTAATCTAACCTAACCTAGATATTTTGTTATTCTGGTTTAAATGTGCCATTCTAGTTTTTTCTTTTAATTCTAACTAGCCGAAATAAACCTGACCGATTCTAATCTAACCTAACCTAGGTATTTTGTTATTCTGGTTTAAATGTGTCATTCTCGTTTTTTCTTTTAATTCTAACTAGCCGAAATAAACCTGACCGATTCTAATCTAACCTAACCTAGGTATTTTGTTATTCTGGTTTAAATGTGCCATTCTAGTTTTTTCTTTTAATTCTAACTAGCCCAAAATAAACCTGACCGATTCTAACCTAACCTAACCTAGGTATTTTGTTATTCTGGTTTAAATGTGTCATTCTCGTTTTTTCTTTTAATTCTAACTAGCCGAAATAAACCTGACCGATTCTAACCTAACTGAATCTAACCTAACCTAGGTATTTTGTTATTCTGTTTTTAATTCTCGTTTTTTCCTTAAATCATACTACACGATTTTGCTTATTATCATTTTAAAATAAAACAATAACTAGTAAAGCGGCCGATTTCGCGATTTCGTTATCCACATTCCGTAATCATTTAAACGATCCTCTCCTATTAATATCATTTTATACGACTAGCGTGACGATATAAATTACAACATGTTTGAACAGTATATCGACTTTAACCTTTCGATATATTTCGTAAGCCGGAACTAAGTCTGATATTATAATGCACTATTTTTAAATGGTAGTTCCTCTAGATTCGCAACAAACATCGAAGTAAGACCATCAACTCGGCCGTGACAACTTACATGTTCAGCAGATTCAAATAATGCGTCTTACTGCCGACTAGAGAAGACTTCATTTTGTGACTTACGCAAAAGTGGTGCAAAAGATCGCATCGAATTACTAATATAGAATATCGTGAAGCCGTCTTTCAATTTCGCTCCTCGATTTAACTTGCAAGTGTTTAGTCGAAATTGGCTTCAATGAATTAATACTGTTGGAAATTTGCTTGTTATACTACATACCATATATATATATATATATATATATATATATATATATATATATATATATATATATATATATATATTCTTCATTCCTCAATCTTAAACTAAGATTGGTGAACAGTTATGTTATCTTTCAGAATTTTCTAGAAATTGCCATTTTCTTCATGTTTCCATAACATGATGCTTTTATATCTTTTTTGTATCTGTTTAATTTTTTTGAGACCTTTAAAGCTAATTTTCGCAGCTGCTTTTAAATATGTTTGCGATTTGGCTATTGTCGATAGCTACCAACCTTCATTATAGAGAGAGAGTATTTTCCATATGTAGGAAAGAGTACCGAGGTCCTGATCTTTTTTTAAATGTTCTATTACATATCTATTCCTTTACTTCTTCTTCGGTCGAAATCCCTTGAAGCGATGTCGTTATCGTTATATTACAGCATGTTTAGTTTTTCTCGTCATTGTATCCGGTTAGCAGCCATCCGTTCAGGCTTTTCTTTAGCATATTCCCAATCATATCCATCCATCCATCCATCCATCCATCCATCCGGTATTTAATACAAATAGTACCCCGGTCATCGATTAATAAACGTTCTAATATTTTCGTTTTTAAATAGGTTCTTTGTTAAAATTTCGTACATGATTTTAAATTTGTTAAAAATATCTACGTTTAATCGTTTTGTAATTTTTTCTATAGCATTATCAATCTTTTTTTTTTATTATTTACAAAAATCAGTTTTTTTTTTTTAATATATATAGATCTATAGGGTGATATAAATTTGTGACCATTCTGCACGTCGAGGCATTTGTTACATCTAACGGAATCGTTAACCAACCATCCGTTCTTTTTTCGCGTTAATGTTGTAATTATCCCGGCGGAACTGTTCGGTCCGAATACCGCATGCCTGTCTCGAAACCACGAACACTAAAGAACGAACTCGGTAATATCTCCATCGCGCGAAATGCGCCGTAGTTTATTCGTAGCGTTTGAACCGATCGCAGATTATTGATCTTTTCATTTGATCTTCCTTAATCCGGGCACGTAGATACAAATCTTTGGCGACTTTACATATATATATATATATATATATATATATATATATATATATATATATATATATATATATATATATATATGGTATGTATACATGTATTTATATGCATAGCACGTTGAGTACAGCGGCTTCCGTCTTATCGGCGAAGTTAAGCAACGGACTTGGATGGGTGACCGCCGGCTCAATGTGTTATGTGTTGTTGGTATCTCCCAGTTTGTCTGGTCCGCAAGGGAAATTAGCTATTTTCTCCCCAATTTATTGATCGGGGAGACCTACGTCCAGCAGTACACCAACATAATTTAAAAATACATATATTATATATATATATATATTTAGTCAAAATAGACGAGAAATAAGAACCGGGTACAGCAGATCAATGCATGATGATGATTGAACAATACTCGAATCCGGTTGTACCATTAGAATATATATATATCCCATTCTTTTCCTTAATATGTAGATTGGTGAATAACCTTTGCGACTCATAATCCTAGTTGTTTTCGTTCCGTCCTTCTTTTATGGTTTGCATTGTTGCTGCGGTGTTCTTCACTATTTGATCTACGTATTTACTCTTTCGCCGTCTTCTGTATCGTTTTCGTTGCATTTTGCCCTCAATTAGTTGCAACAAATTCGGATTGTGTCTATATTACTACTTCTAACTTCCGAATTAAGCTGCTCAATTCGTTTACGTTTTAAACAAATTTTTCGTTTGTAACTTTTTCCGTCCAACTAATTTTCTATAATCTACGCCAGGGCCAAGTTTCGAAAACCTATATTTTTTTTTTTAATAGGTTGATCGTCGGATGTATATAGGAATGCGTATAACGCGTGCAAGAGTAAACGATAGATAAATATAATCGCATTTATAGGCATACATTCGCACACATACACGTACGCGTGTGTGCTTTTGTATTTATGTATATTCACATTGATTTAATATGTATATATTTATATATCTTCGATAAAACGTCATTTGCCGGCAACGGTATGGATGTACTTTAGGAATTTTCTTATTATAAGGAATTAGCGGCGACGATAACAACGGCCGTGCCATAATGTCATTGTGTACGAATTGCCTATGCCACAGTAATCATTCTATCCTACGTACATTACTTACGGTCGGAACGAAAAGTGCAGAAGATAAACCTAGGTACCGGTTCTTCTGAAATTTTAATAAAACTGTTCATCCGTGATTTATTGCCGAAACTCGATGAGCAAACAGGACGAACAACGATAGAGTGCATTCAGTATTCGACGAGAGGCTGATTTTAGTTGGCGTAATTTTATCATCCTATATTACATTCATACTTATATGCATATATATATATATATATATATATATATATATATATATATATATATATACATACATATATATACATATATACATATATATATATATATATATATATATATATATATATACATACATATATATACATATATACATATATATATATATATATACATATATATATACATACATATATATATATATATATATGTATGTATATAAAAATACACCTTGCCATATTCTACGTGCATATTTTCAAGAAAAGTCTTTTCTTTTCTAGTATTCTTTCACTATTCGCTCGTCTACGCTCTGAATAGTTTATGTGTATATATATATATATATATATAACTCTGTAGGCAAGGCCAACAATTTATAGAAGCAAAGGTTTTGGTAGACTGAATTCCACTGCCACAGTTTACCCTTGTCATCCGATACTTTAAAGTCGTTTCATTCCTTTTTATATACCTTCATATTTTTCTTATCCGACTAGTTTCGCAAATTATCTTTTTCATTCGACATCATAACCATTACTCGTTTTCCATTAGCTTTCTATTATTACCGACTGTTAACACGAACGTCGTAAGTCATGAAAGGAAAACTTCTCCATAGTTACTATAATGATAGCGATAGTTATAATAATTCGATTTCAACCCACTATTACATATCAGTAGCGATAAACATGTTCGATATAATAAAATTGACAAATTTGTACGTGTTTTTTTTTAAATATAACTTTTCGTTTTAAAGTCGCCAACTTCGATTATCTAGATTAAAACTTATTATTAATTAAGCTTTGTAGAATTTACGGGGAAATACACAGTTCGAATGTATATGTAATTTTTATTTCGTTTTTCTAAATCGACAGTCGATGCAAAAATATAAAATTAAAAGTTCGCAATAATATATATACGTTAGCTTTTTCGATACAAAGACTATTCTGAAAATTTGTTTATTATTACGTCGTTAATTTTACGTTATACAAAAAAATACAAATATTTCCGTACCGAAAGTTATAACCATTAAAATATAATCGAAGTTATTATAATATTTTTAAAAAAAAAATAATAACTTAAATATAAACTTTATTTATTTTTTTATTTTTATTTTTACTGTACCGACAGTTTCCTGTCATAAACAATAATGATCGTTAAGGAAAAGGAAGAAAAGGTTGGAGTATGGAATGTGAACGAGAGGGGGAAAGTGAAAGAATATTATTAAGCTGGCAATTCCAACGAACAGCCAGATTTGGATCTACAACGAGGAAAAATATATTAATTTTATTATTATTATTATTATTATTATTATTATTATTATTATTATTATTATTATTATATAATTTATTTCTCGCAGCGTTTAACCATTACACGTAGTAGCGTCCCTGAGAACAATGTAGCCACTTAGGTAATTGGAAGTGCATCACGGCACACCACTTTCTTCGTTTTAGCCGACTGTTGGATCTGACTGGAAAATCGCTAGTAAACATTCGGTGTACCGGTGGATTCGAACGGAACTGAAGAGCTTTCCGAAGAATCTTCTATATTGTTCCCCGTATAAATATCCTTCACGTATGAAACGTTCAAATTGTCATGTAATTTATGTCGTTCGATACAAAGTACGGTGCAGATGCTATTGTATACGTAGGATTTTGGACTGCTGTTGCTGTACTTTGTGGAGATTACTTCGACTTGCTGTTCCATACAGTTCTAATCCATATCTCCAAATGTGGGAGCGATGACTGCGCGGAAAAATTTAGAATACGAAAAATCCGCTCTCTTAAAAGGAACAACACACAGCGTATACACAGTTTTCTTATTAAAATGAGCTTTTAAGTATCTTAATTTATTCGTCGACATTTAGGATTTATAAAAAGCTGGCTTACTGGAAAAGGATTTTTTCGTCTGTACTTGTATCCGTTAATACCTGTGTCGTAGAGATCGGCATAATCACCTATAGAATTTACTATCGGAATATACGAATATCTACAATCATAAAGAAATGTTCCGTTATACCTTTATTCTCGTGTACTTGAGGGAATGTTAACATATCGTGTAACGTCGAGGTGTCTATTCGATATTATTCGAAGGTAATTTTGCTGTCTTTGCACCGTACACCTTATATTTTAATCCCATGCAGGTTTTTATAAACGTCTTTTCCCATTCGACATTGTCAAATGGCTTTTCTCTATAAATCCTATATATGTGCTTTTTCCTTTTTCTGCAATGATCAGTCGTAAGGCCAATATTGCTTCTCTGGTACCTTTGTTCGTTCTAAAACCAAATTGGTCTTCTACTAATATTCTTTCCTTTCCATCATTTATTCTGCTCTTCTGTATATATATATATATATATATATATATATATATATATATATATATATATATATATATATATAATTATTTTAAAACTGATAGTTCTATGTTCTTTTCATTAGCCTTTTCTTTTTTCGGTATTACGACTATTATATAATTTTAAAAATCGTCTGGTTTATTCCCTGTCTCATATACATTTCATAAATGATATTATACAATTGTGTAATTCCTTCTTCTCCAATATTTTGCTATAATTCGGATGGTATTTCATCTATCCCAGGCGCTTTACCGGGTCTTAACTCTTGTAACGCTCTGCCAAATTCGGCTCTTAATATTATATCGTCTTTATCTTCTACATCTATCACGTATTCTTTTTCGATCATTTCTTCTTTATCACACCCCATATATATAATTCTTCCAAGTATTCGTTCCATCTATCCGCTATATCTCTATCTGGAATTAGCAGGTTTCCACACGTTTAATTTTTTATATTTCTGCTTCTATGTTCCATACTTTGAAAAATTCTTCCTTATAAACTTGTATACTTCTTCAGTTTTTCCTACATCAATTTTTCTGTATGTTCTTCGTTTCTCCATTATATATATGAAATTTCATTATTCATGCATTTTTTCTTCGCCTTTTGATCATTTTCCCCTAATATTTGTTTTTAATTGTGCCCATTTCTCTTCAATACCTAAACTCCCTTGCGTTTTAGTAGACGGTCGTTTCTTTTATTTTTTTATTTTCATCATTGTATTTAATTTTTCTATATTCAATGTCATTTTAATGTTGTTGTTTTTTTTTGCGATTCTTAAATTTTAAACAGCATTTCATAACTACTGGAAATTATGATCACTTTCTATGTCTGGCGCATGATAACTTGTGCAGTTTTTAACTTGGATCTCTGTTTCACCAATAGTCAATTTGATGTCCACGTGTAAAATCTTCTCTCGTGATTTTTATACGTAGTATTCGAAATAATTAAATTCTGCTTCATACAGAATTAAGTTTTCATTCGTCATTACTGCTTCCTAGACAATACTTCCAAAACTTTTTCTAAGAACTATTCTTACACCTCCTGTTACATTCGCTGATTCTGTATGTATAATTCTATATTCATGGGTACAGAACTCCCCTTATTTAGGCCATCGCATTTGTTTATCACCGGCATATCTATTTTCATATTTTCATTCTGTCCATCTCCGTTTTTTTTTTTTTTTTTTTAGATTTCCTAACTTTCCACATCAGTTCAAAGTTCTAACGTTCCATATTCCTATTTTAATAATACTCCTCTGAGTTTTGACGATTTTTCCTGTATTCTCCGCCGTACATATGAATGGAAGAGCCTTCGACGTTCCGAATTTATATTTATAACAGAAGGCATAGTCATAGCTAGATAAAATGAAATCAATAATTCCTCCGAAATAATAACGGAGTGATTTTCTGTTGCCTTCTCCATGAGTTTCTGTCAGGGTTTACTCCCTTAGCCTTTGAGTAACCAAACCCTTACTACAAGGCAGCGGTTTGCTACTGGAGAATAGCCTGGTGAGACATTTATGGCGGTCTCAACTCGCAAAGGGTGAGAAGTCGTTGGACTCGTGTAAAGTTTTGATAGACACTTCCCCGACCTGTCACACTACATCCTCATTCTCATTGCCCTGTCACTACTACCTGCATAACTCTCTCCACTAATACTTGGTCTGTGACTACTTATTTGACTAATGTCTTATTCGAAGCTAACCAACATATCTGTAGGCCTTTCCACTCCACCACCTGTAGACGCGTCCCATACCGGTTAGAGCTTCAGTTTACCTTCAGGGAGGAAGATGTGTGTATGTATGTATATCGAAAGATATTCGTAAAAATTAATTTAACTAATAGAGACAATTTTTTTTTTAAAGCATGTAGATGCATGCAATCTGTTCGGTTGAGGCAGCATTGATCTGTTTAAAAGCTATAACGGGATGCTTCCTAACGATCGCTATCCCTTAATTTATCTTAGTATTATTATATAAACTAGTTGATCGCTACGATCGCTTCCCCAATTCGATCTGACTGCGTCTCTTCAGTCGTTGGAATTGCACGCCATCGCGTAGGACGCTGACCGCTAGTGGATTGATGTGAGTTTGAAGTCGACGCAGGTATCTTCCAGCACAGCTTCTGATAACTTCTTTAACGGTATACGGAGATCCTTGTGTATCGCGGACATTTACCCGGTTTTGGAATCAATATTATGGAAGCAAATTTCCACTGCACCGGAAAATATCCCGTACGAAGGATTGCGTTGAAAATGTGCGTTATTAAAGTAACAGCTTTCCTCGGTAATTTTTTTAGAATTTTTTTAGAATTTTTGCAGTTATCAAATCGTGTCCGGCAGCTTTCTTTATATCGAATTTCTTTATTTGTGCGTTTACTTCCCGAGGCGATGTTGCTTTAATCGGAAGTGACATCTGCAATAGTGTATCTAGATATTCCACTAATTTCTTTTCATGAATAGAATTTTCATTTTTGTGTGGTTCGAAAATTTCTGCTAGGTATTCGGCAAATCCGGTTTATCTTGTTCAGCTCGTGCCCATTCTTTGTTTTTCACTCTTATAGTGGGGAAACTGATAGGTGTGATCTGCTTTTA
Source organism: Coronaproctus castanopsis (assembly GCA_032883995.1). Lineage (NCBI taxonomy): Eukaryota > Metazoa > Arthropoda > Insecta > Hemiptera > Monophlebidae > Coronaproctus > Coronaproctus castanopsis. Next base: position 95,461,393 of record CM065054.1, read on the forward strand.
TACTTTTTGTGGCCCTCCATAAGCTGTAGTCGGTTGTTTTATTCGGAGTTAGATTTTCTATATACTCTCGAAATGTTTCATTTTTTAGTTCTAGAAGGTTTTTTTTTTTAATTTTCTGGCTGCTCTATTTAGGATATTAACGGGATTTCTATTGTTCTGCCAAATTCTTCTCAATTTTCTTTTCTCCGAGTTCATCTTCTTTATTACTTTCGAATGTTTTCTTATATTTATTTTATCTTCATTTTCAGGCGTGGCTAAGTATGCAGACTTCTGAATACACTTAGTAAGGTTTTCTACGGCTATTTCTATATCTGTTTGTATTTTCAACAACGGCACTTGCAAGTTGATTGCGCTTTCTATAAACTCTTGGAATGCGGGGTCCAATCGGTGTTCTTGTTAGATAGCACTGGTTTCAATGCTATTTGCATTATAGTAGTACTCATGCTTAAAATTTTTGGTGAATGATCGGAGGTAGCATCCAGAGAGGATTGATGCGTGGTTCTTATTAATTCCGCTACTGATAAAGGAGTCTAGTAAATCTGGAGTTTTTCTTCTGTCAGTTGGCCTGTATGATGGAATTCCATCTGATAGAGTGCGATAATTATTTTTCTGAATACACGCGTGTAATTGTTTTCCCCTCGGTGTTGTCAATCGTGACCCAAATAAAAATATGCTTAGAGTTATAGTCGCCACCGGATTTTCCTAAACTTTTGAAATATTCTTCAAAGCGCATTTGTTGAATATTACGTTTTGGAGGACAGTAGACAGACGATAGGGCGAGCGGACCAAACAAGATGTCAATTTTTACTGTAGTAGCCTGTAAGTATTGTTTTGAGTGTTTATTCATCTCGTGATGCTTCATAGACGTTTTTATACGAGTATACCTCCGCGTGCTTTACCACTTGGATGTCGTGTATAATGGATGATGTATTGAAGAATTTTAACGTAGCTTTTATTAGTGAAGTGTGTTTCAGATAACATGAATACATCTATTTTGTTGATAATTAAGAACGCTTCTACACTTCATACCAGACCGTTGATATTTCATATAGCTATTCTGAGGAACCTCTTCATTTTGATATTAAATTGTTAACTACAGTTGATAGTACGTTGCTTATCGTCCCATTTTGCTGAATTAGTTGATTAAACATAATTCTGAATTCAGTTAATAATTAATTCGGTGAGTTGTCTTATCGTTATTATTTTTGTCCTTACTGATAATCTCGTTTACGCGATTTATTCAGGATCTATTGTTTTTTGGTTGGTTTTATTACGACCCTTTAGGACATCAGCGAAAGTACTATTACAGATATGATTACTTTGTCTAGAAACAGGCTGACCGAAAGTTTGTGGATAATTTGTATCAATCGACTGCGGCTGTTGTTTCGGTCATTTGACACAAATGTATGGTAATGTACAATATGTTTTACTGTGACCAAATAACCGGCACCTTGTGCATTGTATTATCCATTTACTTGCGTACGGTGGTACTACAATTAATTTTCGTATTGAGCAAATATTTTAGGTTATAAATATTTTTGTTATTTCTATCAGAAGTCTACATAGAACATTGGAAGATGTTGCTTTGTTTTCGGTTTAAGTACATTGATTAGATTCCTTGTTGCGAAGTCCACTTTATATAACGCATCCTTTATGGCGTCGGGCAGAATCGTATGATAAGGGCTTTTAATTACCACACGGTACGATCCTTTGTGAGTTGAGTATGGTAGATTACATTTTGGTCTTTCAAGAGTTTGATTATTTTTCTATAGTTGTCGGAGTTGTTGATTTTCAGCCTAATTTTGTTTTAAGGCTTGGCAAGTATATTCTTCTTTCGTCAGAATCGATGATATGCAATTTGTCATTTCTTTGTAGTTAACTATCCCGTATACAATTATAGGAGGTGGTTTCGGCGAGCTTTTAACTTCGTCGGCTTTGAATACGGTCGGTTCTTGATTTTCTTGAGAGAATATTTGATTACTATCAGAATCTAGATGCTAAGGTCCAGAATCTGTTACTTTTTTTTTTCGTACTTTTTGAAGATATTTCTGGTGATAATTCCGGCGTTGGGATCCGCGCCCTTTTTCCGGGGGTAGGCATTATTTGCCAAGTATTATGCTGTTTTGATACGATCTTTAATGGTGGTACTGATTTCTCGGATTCTTTAAGTTTGTTGTTTTCTTATTTCATGGGTATATCGTTATCATAACAGTTTCCACTTTCATCACTTTTGTCGTTAATACTGTTACTGCGCTCCTGTTACTAGTACTATTAACAGTACTGAGAATAGTCGTATTGCTGTTGTCGCTACAACTTGTGGCAAGGACTTTGGTACACACAGTTGTTTTATTAACGGTGTGTGATTTTGACGTCACACGTAATGTACGAAATTGGATTAAATATATTACACATATAGTGTGTTATTATTAAATGTTACAATTACGAGGTAGTAGTTAGGCACGACTAAAGTATATAAAATCGCGCGTTATTCTAACATAGATAATAGAACATAGTTCGGTTATCAAACAATGCGGTTAAACCGTGCCCGATAAAATGGAACAAACTCACCGAGTGTAATTATCCTCTTCTATCGATATTTCTGTATATTATCGAATAGTACGTAATGCGCGATAAACTGATTGTCATAAAAGCGAACTTTGAGAAACAGAAATAAAAACACACGTAACACACACAATATGCGGGATGTGATTAACACTCGTAATAAAATTAAAAAAAATAAAATCCGATTCTTAAATTGAAAAATGTATTTATTAAAAATTCATCACTACGTCGGTATTTTATGGTTACGACTTAGGAAGGAATTGGAGCGATGAAAATATTCGACACGGGTATAATGATTGACGGAGTTACATATTTCATGGATTCACTGGTAACGTCGAAGATACAAGCACAACCTGGAAAGCCGTTATCGATGGTGACGTCCGATAAATTCACGGTAACAATTAGAGATCCACAAGGACGGGAAATAAGCAAGTTTAATTTATGTAAGTAATAGTTTGAAAATTACAATTTATATAACTGTCGTTTGTGTATTAATATTATTAATAATAATAATAATGATATTGCGTTTCCATTTATTTTCTGAGTAACATTTATTAGTTCGAGTTCCTAATTTTTTATATACCTTTCGTGATTGAAAACAGAATAATTCGATCGTTTTAGATGTTAGAGCGAGAAACTCAATTGGTTACAAAAAAAAAAAAAGAAAAAAAAAACATGAACCGTAATCAGTAGCTTCAATTTAGTTACCGAAATACAACAGCCTAAACATAAAGTGCCGTGTATGTCAGAAATAACCCGTACGCATTATTAGTTGGTGCGATTAACAATGTTAATAAAAGCGAGTATGGAAAGATTTCGGTTAGTGTACAATCCGTCAATAACTTTGACTTCTTAGCACCATCAATTGTTAACCTATAAATCAATTAGTATTAAAAAGTAGTAAAATTAATCCATAACTTCTCAATACAGTTATTGATTATTTCTATCATAGGACTGCTTCTCTTACCATTGGAGCTTCTACAGTCCACAAAAATCTATGTGTGGTGTTCCGCAGGTCTCTGTGTTGGGTCCCACTCTTTGGAACGTATTGTACTCTGTAGTTCATCATGAAATTGATGCTTTTTCTGCCGCTTGCATTATGGATTGTCATCTTATTTCTTATGCGGATGATCTTTGTCTTATTTTTAAATCTACAAAGATTCAGAGTTTCTTAAGTTTACCCTATGTATCCAAATACTTAGAATCTATAATATCAGATCTAGGTTTAACCTTCTCTCCAACAAAGTGTAAATTCTCTGTCTTTGGTAATCCTTCTTTGGTTGTACAGGTGAAAACTCTAGAATTATTATCTTCTTCCACAATTGAACGTACTAAGGAATTAAAATATCTGGGTATTGTTATTGACGAAAAATTAACCTTCCTGCCGCATGTTAAAAATATTTCAGCTAAATGCGCTATCATTTACAATAAATTACTTCGGATTCAAAATAACTCTCGGGGACTTGCTTTTAAGGAAAGGTTAATCCTATATAAAGGCATTGTGCAGTCCATCTATGGTTATGGGGCTGCAATTTATGTTAATAGGTGTTGAATTGTGTTAATAAACATCAGCGTAAATTCCTGCTTCGCATCTCTTCTTTATATCGTACAGCACCAACTTCAGCTGCCTGTGTCATCTGTGGCATCCCCTGAATCTTTATCTTATGAGGAGGGCCGCTGCTGGGGCCTTTAGGCTTCTAAAGGGTAATAATCTTCACATTCAACAATTCCTGTTCCTGGATTCTCCACTGTGCCCTGTGCAGCTGCTTTATAAGCAATATAAAAAACATATCTATATGATGCTTGTTAAGGAATGGCAGCAAAGGTGGGACGCTGAACTTATATTGACAGGAAAACTTACGAGTTCCTGTGAGACTGAAAATAAAAAATTTTAATATCAATTTTTATAATGTGCAATTATTAACTGGGCGCTTGGATCATATTTGTATAGGTTTAAGCTTGCCAACGTTCCATCATGTTCTCTATGTTCATCAGTTGATGATGATATTAGACATACATTGTTTCACTTGCCTTCGCTGCTATTCGTGTTACGTTTGGGATCCAGGAATCAAAATGCTTTCCACTTTATAAGTTTCATAAAACCTTTTTAGAGTATTCGGAAGAAATTATGCGATTAAAATTTAAATTATGTAAAGTTTAAGAAATATCTCGTTCATTGTTTTTATTTTAATTCAAACGTTATCCCAATATCAATAATATTGAGTCATAGCTGCTTTACTTATTATTTCTTAAGTCTTTTACTAGGTATTGTTTTTGTAGATAATGGACAACACTTACTGGTTAATGATTACATGTATATTCATTTATTAAGATGATACTTTATAAAAACACCTGTGGATTTATACATAGTTATGTTGTGGTGTAATTATTAACAAGTTGTTTTTATTTTTTATTTATTTTTTTTATATTATATTATTTCCGTTTAGTTATTCCTCTATGTAAGCTTCAAGCGTATACAGTGATTTATTATTTATACTATGATATAAGTTTATATCAAGATTTATTATAATGTAATATTTTATAAATCACAAACTCGTTATACTATGCTTTCTCGGTGAAATAAAGGACTATGTATTTTTCATCCCTTTTTCATCACATATTACGTTATTATAATGTGGAGGTCTTTGCATTTGTTCACGGACCTCTATATTTACATGTATATTTTTCTCTTTTTCAACAGAGGGAGGTTTTTTTTTAACGTTGATTTCTTTGGAATCCAGCAGCACATAGTGTGCATCAAAAATAGATATGGTACTTATAAATATATCAGTGTCTTTTGAAGATTTTCCCCCTCCCGCTTAAAAAAAAAACAAAAAACAAAAAACAAAACCTATAAATCAATTGAAATTATTATTGACGATTTGAAAACTATCGTATCGCTTCGCAGAAACTGACTCAAATGAATCAGCGCCTTGTTGTTACACGATCCGAAGTTAGTAGCCTCCCTTTAGAGTCGATGATGAAACCGTGCATATAATCCAGACATTATTTTTATGTCCAAATCGACGAGTGCTATTTGCCGGAAATATGTCCTGGACGTACTAGGCGTGGACGCAATATCGTCTATAAATTTTTGTAAATGAATGTAGTAAACAAGCGCAACAACGTCTTCTCCGGAAGACTGTTTAATTTTCTAAAGACAGACTGGACCAGTGACGAGGTTTACGCAGGTGGAGCCTTTCCCAAATCGTTATAAATAATTAAGTAACACGAGGTAGTAAGCTGAATTATATACCCGGAGATTAAACGACCAAACAATAAGGCAGAATTATATCCATTTGAAGAATGCAGTGATGTTTTATTAAAATAAAGAAAAAAAAAGTTAAAATCGCTGAAATTTTTCTTTATGAAAAAAAAGTTTTTCAGCCGTCAGGCCATTTTATCGAGTGATTATTTAAAAAGATAAAAAATATATTTAAATGTAAAATATATTAATTTAAGATTAAAACTCACAAAAATCAGCAAATGAAGAACATTATGAATAAAACTGACGGTGAAATTCGATATGAAAACCAACAGTCGTAAAGCCGGACGTCTAATAAAACTATCGAACATAGATCAAAACAGGAGTGAGGATTCAAATGTATAACACATCGAATGAAGTAGGTAGTGTGTTCGTAAAAAGTAAGAAATGAAACAAAGTTTATAAAGTCAAATGAATAGGTCGCTTCGAACAAGAATATTACCATATCGAAAATCTCTATTTACACCGGAGATAAAGAAAGAAAATGGTCGAATAATAAAAAGACAACAGGAATAGACAGAATCTGTGAGGAACAATTCAAGTAATTAAACTGTAAAGTCGTGCAAATATTTAACTTCATTACTAAATTCGCATCGGTCCCGAAACGATAGAAATAATCTAACATAATGGTCACTTTAAAACCGGGAAACGACTGTAATATGTTCGGTGAAGTTTCTAAAAAATATCATCATTATGCCAGCCGCTCGAAATACTCGATAGGTCACTGTTGAATCGCATTCAAGAAACGATCGGTAAAAACAGAGGGAGTAAACTACCAAACTTCACTCAGCATATAGAGGACGATTACCAGAGAAAACAGATTATACGTGTTCTATATTAGTGGATCTTTTCCAGTTTTATTCGAAGAAAAGAAGTTTGATCAACTTGATAAGTTAAAACACGAATTATTCTTCATACCGTCCATTTAGAAATTACTACACAGAGAATTAACGCATTCTGATTTTCGAGATAAACTTCAAACTAAGCCGGTTAAACTAGACGCTTATTAAAGGGGGGCTAAAAGTTTAAACCCGAATTCGGGGCGAATGCTTTCCCATTGAAGAATGCTCAATGAAAATATGGGCTATTAATATGACGCGGGGACAACTTTAAACATCTTAAATACGTGGCTGTAGGTTCGTGACCGCTCGTTAACGTATAAGAAGCGATTCAGAAAATGAACAATGGTATCTGGACGATAATTTCGTAAACACGGACACGCCATACCAAGCCTCAGAACTATCGATTTGAGCACTACCGCTCTCGGCAGAAGAATAGGGGTGTTTATCTCGGGTCCAATCAGCACATGCGACACTAAATGAAACACGGTTACACGGCTTCAACCGACGAACATTGATATCCGACATGCGACATCGCTACCCACACCTATAAGAAAAACTATTGATACTAACGCCGAAAGGTTACAAATTGAAACAAATTCACATCACCAAATGTTCGATCATACAGTATTGGAATAAAGATGAAATCTAGGCGTGATGACAACAACACGGATAGTTCAATCGCCAAACCAGCAGATCGATGGAAGTAACAAGTGCTATCAGTTAAGAGCGAAATATGTACCGAACTGGCCGTCGTGAAGAAAATTGAATACACTAACCGTAAATGATGATGATGATGATGATATATGTCAACGCGGCGAAAGACAGGAACACGCCCACGAGTGGATAGTCCTCGCTGCTGATGACCTACGAACTAGCAGTTAACAATGACGATGTAGCGATCGAATTTACGTATATATAGAGTCTCGGACCACGAAAATAAAAATAGGCGTAACTCATGCGTTACGATGTGTAAATTCTCCGCCGTGGCAGATAAATTGTACATATTCAGAGTATATATGTCGTTATTCAGAATTTATCGGTCACGACGGAGATAGGTCGGATTCGATGTGAATCACTTTCAAGAAATCCGGAATGTCTAGGCAGATCACAGAAATAACTTTAAATTGGTTTGACGTGGACAACTTAAATAGACCCGCGAAGAAATTTAATTTTCTTCAGCTTCGTTTTCGAAAATTTTTAAGCTACGTTATATATATATATATTTATGTGTGTGTGTGTGTGTATGCATATATATAGCATGTTTTCAAAATATTATAATTACAATCACACCGTGTATTACACTACATTTTTTCTATTATACGGGAAGATTTATTTTATATATCATATATATATATATATATAAAAACACTGTATGTATATATATGTATGTGTGTGTGTGTGCATCTAACTGTATATGTATAAAACAAAAATAATAAACTCATTTCCAGCAAAAGATTCCTTCTTTTTCTTTTGTTTTTTATATATACATATAAAGAAAAGATAGTGGATGTGGAAAATTGAGAAAGAGATAGAAAAAGTCTTGATTAAAAATAATACTGACTATATGTATATATTATGCTTGTATAAAGAAGTATTTCCACTATAAATATCTCTTTGTACTTGACTTTTATGTTTACGCAACTCCGTTTATAATTTGCGTAAAACACCCACAATGAACTAAAGTTGAGGAAAAAAAGTGGAAAACGTTTACATACATATATATTATATATATCAATATTTGTCCGCATAATATATATATATATATATATATATATATATATATATATATATGTATGTATTTATATATATATATATATGTATGTATTTATATATATATATATATATATATATATATGTATGTATTTATATATATATATATATATAGACCGATTAGCCTACTAAATGTAGTGTACAAAATATTTACAAAAATAATAAATAATAGAATAAAACAAGCATTAGATGAAGCACAACCAAGAGAACAGGCAGGGTTCAGAAGTGGATTTAGCACAATCGATCACATACATGTTATTAGAGAAATAATCAGTAAAAACAAAGAATATGAACAACCACTGGCGCTAGCTTTCATAGACTATGAAAAAGCTTTTGATTCCGTATACACAAGCGAGATAATTAAAGCATTAAAAGAACAAGGAGTAGATGAAACGTACTTAGAACTATTGAGGAACATCTATGCAAATGCAAAATCAACAGTAAGATTACATGAAATAACACCAGAATTTGAAGTAAAAAGAGGAGTGAGACAAGGCGATAGTCTCTCGCCGATGTTATTCATATCTGCTCTACAAAGAGTCTTTCAACAGTTGAATTGGCAAAACCTTGGTATTAACATCGACGGGGAATATTTAAATCATTTAAGGTTTGCCGATGACATAGTTTTGATAGCAAAAAGTACTGATGAGTTACAGAGACAGATAGAAGAACTAAATGAAATTGGCAAAACGATGGGCTTAAGCATTAATCAACAGAAAACTAAAATAATGCTAAACGAATTTACACCAAATAAGGACATCAAACTTGAAGGCAAATATCTGAAAACAGTCCAAGAATGCATATATCTGGGCCAACTGGTTAATATCTCAGGATCGTTGTATCAAGAAATAAGTAGAAGAATCAGACTGGGATGGACAGCGTTTGGACAAAATTCGATTATTTTTAAATCAAAAATGCCACTGCTCTTAAAAAAGAAAGCGTTTGATCAATGCATCCTCCCAGTGATGACATACGGTTGTGAAACATGGACGCTAACCAGGAATTATAAATATAGGTTACAAGTAGCCCAGAGATCAATGGAGAGATGTATGCTATCAATCACTAAGAAAGACCGAAAAACAATTGAATGGATTCGCGATAGAACAAAAGTAACAGATATAATAGAAAGAATAAACAAAATGAAATGGCAATGGGCCGGTCATATAATGAGAAGAACAGATCGAAGATGGACAGCAAGAATCTCGCAGTGGTACCCACGAGGGAAAAAAAGACCCCGACGACGACCGCATATGAGATGGGATTACGAATTTAGACAAAAATTAGGAGTTACCTGGACCAGAGCTACTCAAGACCGGAAGAAATGGAGCAAAATATGTGGTTAATTCATGAAGAGGCTACACCATGAAATACTGGTTGATCAGCTGAATATGATGATGATGATATATATATATATATATATATATATATATTTATATATATATTACACCATCTTTTGGTTGATCGACTGACTTCCTTATAATATGTCTTATTAAATTTATGAAGTCTGACGTTATCAATTTTTGGGAATACAGATATACATATATATAAATCAAATCAGAATGCCGTTTCGAGTACGAATGTTTTTGCGTGAATTAGGCGTATAATTTTTTCGAGTTAATATCGTCACCTACGTCTTTGAAAAATTTCATCGGCCACTTGCGGTAGAATCGTTTCAGATTTACTTCAATAATCTGAATTGAGACTTCTGCCGTTTTCGATTTTTAAGACGATATACTAAAACGACAAACACGTACAAAATTTCCGTTACAAACAGTTTGCAGACTTTCGTGTCCACATTTCGTTTCTCTTATGTGAATCGTCTGATGAACGTTGATTTAATCACATTTACCATTTCTACGAACTCAGTCAGTCAAAATTATTTAGGCTACTGTTATCATTAATGTTAATTTTATCTGTATATTTATTATTATATTTTTCGTAAAAATTTTTTATCATTACTATCATTCACTATCGGACATTTAAAATACTGTTTTAACACTTGCGTATACAGTAATTTTTTTAACATTTTATATTTCTATAAGTTTTGTATATTTTTAAATTATTTTTTAATGTTATCTGAAGCATTTGTTGAGCAGTTTCCGGATATCGGGTTTTATAAGAGATGTTAAGACCATCCGCATATAATCTGTACGTCAGTGGAGGTGGAATACATGTCGTTATATCGTTAATTGCTATTAGAAAACAGTATACACTAAGTATACTCCCCTGTGGGATGCCGTTCTGCAGCTTTTGAGGATTTGATAGCGAGTTTTGTACCCGGACCTGGATCGTTCTATTAGACAGGAAGTTCTTTATGAAAAATAACATATTTCCATTTATTCCGCAATTTTTAAATTTTTTGATTATCCTGTATGCCCAGGTTGTATCATAGGCCCTTTCAAGGTCAAAGAAAATAGAATATAAATGCTGTTTATTACTAAATGCGTTCCGAATTTCTGATTCTAGATGTACCAGATGATCAAGCGTTGATCGACCTTTCCGGAATTCACATTGGTATGGGCTAATTACCGAATTTGTTTCTAAATACGATATTAGTCTATTTGCTATCATTTTTTCCATAATTTTACATAGCACACACGTTAAAGCTACGGGCCGATAGCTGGTAGGTAAGTGTCCACTTTTGCCTGGCTTTAGTATTGGAATGACGATTGATGTGGACCAGATATCAGGGAAAGTCCGATCCACCCAGACTTTATTGTATATCTGCAATAACGCATTGACTGCAGTTTGTGGCAGATGTTTAACAAAGATAGCCGGTATATCATCCGGACCCGGGGATGAATTTTTCTTGAAGTGTTGCAAACTTTCCTGCAGTTCCATTAAAATTAAGTGGTCATAGCCGAAAGGCAATAAGTACTGCTATTAAACAAATAAATAAATAAATAAATAAATAAATTATTTTTATATTCACTCGATAATTGCTTAATAGCCGAAAAGCTTTGTGTTTAGAAAATAATTTTTTTTAATGATTATAACGATTTTTTATTTTATTTATTTTTTTTTTTAATTTGAAACTAATCGCGCGCTCTTCGAGTGTACAGTTCTTTAATAACATTACGTTCTGAAATGTAGCTTAAAATCCTTATAATGTATTATTGTTTTTTTCGTTTTGAGAGATGTTGCTGGAGAAGTTATCCGCGTTTATAGAAATATGAGTTAGTTCGCGCCTACAGTATCTATCTATAAAGGCACCTCCAATTATGATATAATATATATATATATATATATATCAAAATTTGTAACGTAATACAAATTCCCCTTTAATTCGGACGATTGTAAAAGATTGGCATAATCGCGTCGTTGTTTACTGATATTATTTATTTATTTTCGTTATTTGAAGTGCCGGTTTTAGCGGCCACGGAGTGGTTGAAAGTAATTAGATACGTCTAGTTAAGTAAAAAACCTTTGAAGATGGAGATAGTTGGAATGAATTGTGCATAGGGGGACCGGATTTAAGGATGAAACGTTTAATAGTGAAAACTGGACATGCTAATAAGACGTATGTTACAATGATAATTCTGAATTCGAGACAGAACGAACAAAGTTAGGAGGCGTGATGCGCTGAGCAAATGTTGCACGTTATTGATATGTTTTTATGGACGATTCAGCGAGTGAAGCATATTGAGCCGGAATAAATATTAAGGTGTTCCTTTGATCCGATGTAGGAAGTTGGCGAGATAAAATTCGTAATTGTAGTTCCACATAAATACACAGAATTATTATTGGAGAAAGGGAAAGAGCAGTAGGTTTTCTAGATAAAGTAGTTACAGAGCCGGCCTCGCTTTCGGAAACTTATTTCCTATAATTTCTAACTGTAAAAATTAAACTTTCAAATTTGTTAAGTTGAGCTGTAGGATGTGTTAATTAGGACGATATTCTGTTAGAATAGGCACGAATACAGATGTAAGTAATAGCTGAGAATTGAAAATTGTTAAAAAAATTTTGTATTTTAAACAGAAATATAATGAAAACCGGTACACGATCTAATAAAGATATAATATCCGTGTATAGAAATAAGCCAGCGTCAGATTTGTTATGTAGAATTGTGATATGTTTGTGAAAAAATATACTTTATGTAATGGTGTAATAATTAATTTGATTATTATTTAAATTCAGCAGGAGTTATAGCAAAATGGAATAAATCAAACTGGAATAGATTAGTATATTAGATGTTTAGCAAGAGTCAAGTGAGAGATTACGTTAAAGGGTATAGCCTTTTTCACACATTATGTGTTCATTCGCTCATAATTATTCCTTGTACGTTGTTTGTTGTTAGCGTGTTCGATTTGTTCGTTGTCTCATTTATCCTTATCTTTATTTATTTATCTATACTAGTCCTACGATAGATTGCTGTAATAATTGTTAAGTTGTTAAGTGGTAGTCTATCTTATCTTTATTTGTTTATCTATACTAATACTACAATAGTAAAATGTTAATATAATTGTTAAGTGGTAGTTTAACTACAGTAATGCTGCCCCCCCCCCGAACACCAGTAAAAAAAAAAAAATTAATATACGCCATGCCGGATGATGGAGATCCCAACATTACGTCTCGTCCATCGACATCGGCTGCAGCTATTACTATTAGTGAGAGTATTAGTAATAATAATAATAATAATAATAATAACCAATGCGTTAATATTGACACCGAAATGATCGTTGCATCTTTGTCTTCGTCCTCGTCGTCTGAACTAGACGAACGAGATGCATCGTTATGGCAGAAGCAAAAAAGGGAGAATAATAAAAGTAGTAGTAAACGGAAAACCCAACCAGCCGTCAGCGAATCCGACTTCAGTATAACGGTAAACAACAGATATTCACCGCTCACCGTCAGTTCCGATACATTAAAAGACGTTTTACACAATAGTGAACGTAAGCGATACTATTTCTAATTTAATTAACGTTAATAGAATTAATAATAATATACCGCATCGTATTACACGGTACGATAGATCATCACACACACACACACAATGCAGCTAATTAAGGCTCAATTAAAACACGGGGTTAAACTTAATCATAATAACATATTATTTTATACTAAAACTATCGAAGATTATGATAAATAGAATTATTCAAAACTAACCCACAATTCCATACATACACTCCCCGAAGTAGGAAAAAATTAAAAATGGTATTAAAGGGTCTACCGGCAAACATAACAACTGACGAAACACAATTACCGCTGGTTCCATACATAACTCCCGAAAAATACATCAATTCCAAAAGAAGTCGGATGATGGTAAAACAACCATACCATTACCATTATTTCTTCTCACATTCCCAGAAAATACCAAGATTTCTGAAATTTTAAAAATCAAAGATTTATGCTATTGTCTTATAAACTGGGACAAATATAAGTCCAAGAATGTTATTACACAATGTTTCAAGTGCCAATCCTTCGGCCATCTATCCATTAAATGACATAAGACACCGAAATGCTTAAAATGTAGTCAGTCACATTTTACCAGCAAATGTACCACAGAGAATATTCAATGCGCTAATTGCAAAGGACCTCACACATCTCACTCAAAAGATTGAACTCGTTATCTTCAACTTTGCCAGAGTAAAGTAAAACCCAAACCTGCGGAAGCAGTTTCCTCAAGAACTATAGGTACAGCCTCATATGCCCAGGTATTAACCAATAACCATCGCATCAATAACAGTAATAGCACTAATAGTTATAGTAGAAGTAATAATAGTAATAATAACAATACTAATACTACTAATAATAATAATGTACAGACTAATTTATCCGACCTGAATTCACAAAAACCTTTCATTTACAGACTTATTAATTTTTCTAAGAACATCTAACATTAATAAAATAATGCTCTGCTTTAAAAAAGTAAAAAATAAACTTAAAGAAACTCAAAATATTGATGTTTTCACTGAGATAACATCAGTCGTAGAAATTGTAATAAATGATTTTGCTTAACAGTTAGTAAAAAAATAAAAGTAATAGCGTGGAACTCAAATTCCATCAGATACAAAATTCCTGAACTTAGCAACCTGGCGCACGAGAAGCGAATTGATATCGTTTGCCTCAGCTAAACAAAGATCAATGAGAATTTTACTTTAAATTGTCCAGGATACAAAGTATATAGGCGAGATCGAAATGAGAAAGGCGGTGGTGTAGCGCTACTAGCGAGCCGCAAGCTACTTCACTACTCCCTACCTCCTTTGCTCCTAAGGAACATTGAGGCTGCAGGTGTCGCTCTTGAAATTGAGAATGACATAATTAACTTTTATTCGGTTTACTGCCCACCAAACAGCACTCACTCTGAACATGACATAGCAATGCTCATGCATTCAGCTAATAAAGTTATAGTCACAGAGGATTTTAATGCCAGAAATACCATTTGGAATTGTTATACCAACAATAAATTGGGCAAAATCTTTGATCATATTATACCGGTGTCTATATTGAGAAATAGACAATATTAGCTTTGTCGATTGTTGAAAGCGGACAAGATTGATGCTGTAACGATATTAATTAATTCATTGAAAATATGTGTTGTGCCAAAATCGCGTTTGAAATGAAGAAAACAAAAGGTAAACTCTGCGTGCGTCAGAAAGAAACTGAATGTAACCGTAAAATAATATCCGCTGAAGACATAAATATATATATATATATATTTTAACCTATATCGTTCCACTGTTGGACGTAGCTCTCCCCAATCAATAAATTGGGGAGAAAATAGCCTAATCTCCCGTGCCGGCCAGGCAAATTGGGAGATACCAACAACACACTGAGCCGGCGTCACCCAACCAAGTACCGTTGCTTACCTTCCGGCAATTAGACGGAAAGCCGCAATACTCAACGCGCTATGAGATATATACATATATATATATATATATATATATATATATATATATATATATATATATATATATATATATATATATGTACAACCGTTCGGAATAAACGTACTTCTTATTACCTTAACATCTATATCGGAATAAAATAAAAATTGAATAATAACCCATCAAAGTAAAGGACGTTGTCCTGGCAATTCTCATCAAGGGCGAAGATTGATACAGCAGCATCAAACGGCGCTTGTTGGACAAGCCCATACAAGTTGCTTTATCATCGCCTAGAGTTCGTCGGATGGAAAATATTTACAATCAACGGTGATCGATGTGTTTACAAAGACGCAGTTTCGAAGAAGCGAATTTAAGAGAAACTTTTTCCAACGAACAAGGGATTGCTGTTAATGCCAATCTT
Organism: Coronaproctus castanopsis; assembly: GCA_032883995.1. Taxonomy (NCBI): domain Eukaryota; kingdom Metazoa; phylum Arthropoda; class Insecta; order Hemiptera; family Monophlebidae; genus Coronaproctus; species Coronaproctus castanopsis. The sequence continues at coordinate 95,477,080 of CM065054.1, forward strand.
CGGCAAGAGATGGAACAATTGAAAAGAACAGATGTCCCACATAGATGATAATTGTATAATCCGCTTTAATTAAAGATTTTTTTTTTTTATCAACTTTAATAATACTGAGGGAGAAAGTATTATGTATTAAATCCGGTTTAGTAACAAAGTTTACTTATCAACGTTAATATGTAATAGTTTTTCCGGATATAATTATTTTTTCACGCTTTCTTTATTCGTATGTAATTTTATCCATGATATTTAATATATTTCGATTGTTTCAGAATTTTTAATATAAAGACGGTGATAACTTTTTTTTTAAAGATGAGAGTAAAGGGTATTATAAATGTTTTAATTATATATATATATATATAAATTAATTAATTTATATGTAACGTTTCTATTGCATATGATTGAAAATGAGGTGATTGTCGAAAAGCTTCGCCATAAGAAAATAATTTTTATAAACTTTGTTTTTATTTCGTTTTGTTAATTCATAAAATCACTACTCACCAACACATTGTTGTGGGACTAACATATAATGTTGTGAGACTCTTATCCTCGAAATTCCGACGATAAAGAAATAAAATAAAAAAAGGACCGAAACTAAATTCGATAATATTTGATTCTAAATCGACGAACGATTTGTATGTACATCGAATTATCCCGAATCTAAAATCTGTTTACAGGCATAGAATATATCAATATTATATATATATATATATATATATATATATATATATATATATATATATATATATATATATAGGCATGCGTGCGTGACTAAACGTTACTAATCGAAAGATAAGTGAATTTCGTAAATATTTAACTTATAATAATATAATAATTCCGACATCGATAATAATAATCATTCGAATGAAAACAATAATCATAATAATTTAATTATTACAATGAATCTCTTCGTATGATAATAATAATATTAATAATAATTATAAGCAAATACAAAGTTCGAAGAGATAATAGGAGAGTATTACTTATTAACAAATACAAAGTTCGAAGAGATAATAGAAAAGTAATCGCAACGGTGATTAGGAATACACATTGCACTTTGAACTAACCTTAGTCTGGAAGATAATCATAAAGAATTATAAATAAGGAGATTATTATTTTTATCAATCTGGAAATAATAATAATGATAGTAGTGTAATAATAATGATAGTAGCGATGATACAGTTATACAACAACATCAACATTATATATATAAGCTTTGCGTTAATAAAATAATTTTTATAATGATTAACTTTGTTTTTATTTTGTTTTGTTATATATATATATATATATATATATATATATATATATATATATATATATATAAACAGTGAGAGAGAAATTTTTATTTATTTTTGGTACAGTTCATTTTTAACATTTTATGCAAATAAATATCTAACTAAAATATGTGTACATGTATAATGCTGGTTCATATTTACTTTAATCTATGTAGCTAACGACTCGGTGGAATTTATAACGAAAGCTTTAAACGTTAAAAATGAAAATGGCGAAATTATGTTCTCAGTAGATAACGAACGAGTCAGATACGGTGCTAAGGAGATCAAAATAACTGGTAAGTTTTTAAAATATGTATGCACATATATATATATATATATACCTTCTCCAATCCACTGCTGGATAAAACTTTCTCGAAGTTTTTTCCATTTTTCCCTATCGGCCGCTGCACTTGCCTAATCTTCTCGAACTTTATTTATATCATCAATCCAACGTATCAATGGTCTGCCTATTCTACGGGTTCCGTCTAATATCCATACTGTCATTTTATTTGCAAGGAATACCTGATGGCTTGTCAAACGACCAATTCGTCTCCAATCCGATTCTTCTATTATTAGTATGATATCCTTTATTATTGTTGTTTCTCTAATTCATTAATTTTCCTTCTCGTCTTTCGCAGTTATTACGATCATTTTCCATTCGATTCTCTTTTGAGCTACTCTTAGCTCTCTACATGTCGAACTTAATTATAAAATCGTTATATATATATATTAATTTAATTTTCATTAAAACATGAAATTCGTCCTATACGACTTGCAATTCGAAAAAATCACAACAAAAAATCACCAACGGCATCCCTGGAAAATTAAATTTTTCCTAGAACGAACAACATTCCGTCAGGCCATTAACAGATGTACACTTTCTATTCTAAATCATTGCTCCTTACACAGAAATCAACACAAACAAACAGACACACACTTCATGCATTACATTATACAAATAAATAAAGGCTTACCCTTCTTAATCCCTTTTCAACATATATAACAAGTCTATATATATATATATATAATATAGTTTTTCAACTTTTGGTTTCATTTTCAATATGTTTTATTCGGGTTCGTCAAAAAAAAAAAATGTCGCCGAAGTTTTCATCAGGGATAGACAAGTTTAATAAAAATTTTATCGTCTATACCGTAATGTTTAAATGCGTCCCTTCACGATCATAAAACTGCTACTTGGTCGAAGGTAAGAAACGCCCAAAAATCCAAATCAGATTTGCTGTATAGCTATTGAAAAAGGCATATAAGAAACATAACGAAAATAGACGGGCTGAATCACTGAGGTATAAAAATTTCAGCTTTTTATTGTGTATATATATATATATATATATATATATATATATATATATATATATATATATATATATATATATAAAATTTTACCACTTTTTCATTTATTATTATTATTTTTATTGTTATTATTGCTAATGTTATTAATTTTTTTTGTAAAAAAAAATATTCGAAATATGTCATGTGTGAGTCTTGTATTAAAATCGAAATTTACAATAGAGAATTCTATAATGTACGATAAAAATTCAATTGTGCGAGTATACTTACAGCTAAAATCAAGTTAGGAAACACAAACAGCGGTTAAGGCAATGGTATGTAATTTATCCGATATTATATATATATATATATATATATATATATATATATATATATATATATATATATATATATAATATATAAGACGGTCATATAATTAAAAATGTAAACTAAATATGGAATAGAGGAGAGTGTATCTGTTGGTCGAAGATATACACACGCAATTGTAGCCGATTGAAATAAATAGATTATATGCGTACGTGTTTAGACGAATTTAATAATTATACACAACAACAATTTTCGAAAATTTTGTGTAAAAAAAAAAATGAAATATAAAAACAAAAAACAGTGTGGCCGTATACTCCGAAGTAAACAGCGGTAGGCGACCCCTTACAAAAAAACCGGTGTAGAGTATATGATAATCACTGGGAAATTTTATTTTTACCACTAACGACCGGTTATATAAATATGATATTAACAATAAATAGTCGTCTTCGTTAAAGTGTCGTCTTATTTTATACAACGATCTAAACGATTCATTTTTAAAAGACAATTCAATCAGATCTTCTGTACCGAAAGGCAGCCTGCTGTCGCTATACTACCGGTTCGTGTATTTACAATAAAACTACGTTGGCTTCATATGCCGATGATATCGCAATAGTCGCATCTAATAATCCAGATGCCGCGTATGTTAACATCGCTGTTCAAAATTATCTGAAGGGACTAGAGCAATGGACACGTCTTTTCTGGCGCGTGTCGTTTAATCCAGCTAAATGTCGACAAAACTACCGAAGTGTTCCGAGTTAAAAATTTCCAACACGAATATTAGAATCTGTACGTTATCTAGGAATGCGCGTAGCTTCTTCGAGAACATACGAGTCTAATCCGTTGGTGTACGAAATGCCGACGTTGGATCTACCAACTAAATCCGGCAGAAAACCAAAAATAAGAAAACGGAACCGCGACGCGCTTTCAGAACCATGGTTTACATAACTCTAGGCTAGACGTTGAAGTAAATATGTCATCCGATGTTTTTATTTCACATAAGAATCCGGGGCATAATCGTTGGAGTTGCTGGATTTATCTTGATTTTTTCCTTACTAACATTGCCAAGCGATCGCCGTTGTTTATAGCTAATTTTGATAAAACTGTTATAACCCGATATATATCTTTCATATTTAGTAACAACGAATTATCATCGAATACAGTAGAGACTCGATTTATCCGCACTTAAGCAATCACGGATAATTGAAAATGCAACTGCGTAAAAGTTGTTTTTAATGAAGTCGTTTTAATGTTTCGAAAACGCTTTGATCCGTTGATTGAAGTAAGAGTGTTACATTAGGAGGTATAAAAATTTCACACTTTAAACAGTCTTCCTTGTTAAGAGTACAGCCTAAGGATGATGAGTTGGTGCATTATCTAACGAAAATAAGACATTTTCTTGTTTACCACTTGCATTCTTTTTTTTTTTACTTCAGGAATAAACGTGTTGTCGTATCAGTCCGTGTATATTTCGATGTGCGTGTATCGGTGTGAAAAAAAAATTCTCGCGGTTGGCAGTCCCGGATAATCGAGTCTGTCTACTGTACTTCTTTGTAAAGACAAAATAATAAAAAATTTACAACGACGTTCGCATCTCGCTGACTGCAACATGAAAAGCTGCCCGATAGAAAAATGACGCGATTTTTCTGTTTTGTTTTTTTTTTCTTTTTTTCGGCGCGTGTCGCTTTCGTGCGAACGTCAACCATCCAACTTTAAGAATGATGAGTCTATTTTCTACAATGCTATATTTTCCGCTGCAATTAATATAGCAACGTGTACACGTTATTAGATTAATGATAAATTATTTAACTTCAATTTGGAAACAGCGGCAGATTAATGAAATAATATTTTTGAAAAAAATATTATCGCGGAGTAGGAACCTTTGGAAAACAGGGTAGTTCTATCGTAAAAACGAGACAAGTCAAGGAAGGTTATTTCGAATTTTTAGAATTTTTATTCTATATATAAAATTATCGATAGACCGCGCGGGAATATCGAATTACTTCTGCATGAATTTAACTTAAACATAAGCCTAGGTCGTGTTCTATGTCCGAACGTGTGCTCTTTGAATGTCTAAAGCAATACGATAAGTATATATATATATATATATATATATATATATATATATATATATATATATATATATATATATATATATATTGGAATTAGGCCATCTAAGGACCAGGTGAAATAATTTCATCTCTCTCTAGCCAATACGTCTTCATCCTCTGATGTTCTTCTTTTCTTTCATTCGACCATATTGGGCCAGTTTTTTTTTTCTGTTTTTCTTGGAAACCTTCGAAATTTTCGACATTCTTTCTAAATAGTTGTCTACTTTGAATTTTTCCTCTGCTACTTCCATTTCTTTTAATACAAACCAACTTATTCTTGTATTCTGATTTTTATTTTTAAAAAAATCGATTTTTTTTTTTTAATAATCTTCCAGACTTTGAACCCTTTTAAGATGACCTTAAAATCCGACTCTTTTTTTACGCATAGTATCCGTTATTTTGTCCGACTATTTCATATACTTCTTTATTAGTTCTTAATAATTTCCACGTATCATTTCCTTATCTTGATCCGAGGATTTTCATCTTTCTTTTTTTTCGATCGTATTTACTAAATTCATCGTAAGACATTCTGACGCGTAAAGACATTCCGGCTTAATCATTGCATTATGACGTCTTATTTTTGCGTTTATAGACGGTGATTTCCTTATTGTATTAAATGCCGTTTCCATTTTTCTCGTTTTTTTTTTTTTTTTTCTATAATGGTTTACTCGTCCATCACATTCGGTTGTATCATTTCAACAAGATACTTAAAATTGTACGACTCTTCGAATTTTCCCTCCAGATTTCGTTCTTACATATTTCGAAGCGTGATATTAGTTATATATTTTGTTTTCTTTTTTCGAAAGAAATTTGTGATGCTGGCATCTGCCAGACAAAATCGCTAAATTGTCTGCAAAGGCTATCGATCTCTATGTCGTTCTTACTCGTACCTAATCTAATTCTTCGAATATTTTCTTCTCTTTTATTCTAATTCACTATTCCTTAATTATCTTTTCTCTAATACGCGGTCGAATAATGTCGGAGATAATCCATTTCCTTGTCTTACTCCTCCTCTTATTTGGAACGGTTTTAATACTTCTTCTAAAAATATAACTTTAGATAAGGGTTTGTCAATGTTTAAAATGATGGCAATAAAAGTTTACTATCTACACCCAATTCGTGTAACATGTTAAATAATGTTTCTCCGTCTATCGAGTCAACAAAAGTTACTGCTATGTTTTTAGATCCAATCTCCTACATTTTAGTATTAATTTCAAATTTAGTATCTGTTCTAGACAAGATCTTCCTTTTCTAACAACCACCCGGATATTCTTCAAGTTGTTTTTTCTAAAATTCCAATCAAGTTTGCAACGCTTTGGAAAACATTTTCTTACTTTACCGGTAGAAGCGATATTACTCGGTAATTATTATTAACATCGGTTCTATTTCCTTTTTTTTTTTTTTATTGAAGGGGGGTGAATTAGCTCCATTTTCCAATCAACCGGTGCATTTTCCGATATCAATATTTCTTGAAATATTTATCGTAATATAGCGATTGCATCGTAATCTGTATTTTTCCACATTTCCGTAATTATGGCATCCTCATAGTTAATAACGTCTCTTTGATTTCACGTACATTTGGCGCGAGTGAGTTCGGAAATTTATACTTCGGATTTTGTTTCGGAAATGTCTACCTGGGTTGTTCGCAGTTTAGTAATTTATCAAAAATACTTCGTTAGCACTTCACAATTATCTCGATTGTATAAAGCAAGTTTTCCTTTCTCATTTCCGAAGCATAAATTGGACAGTTGATATTTTTCTAAATTATTCTTAAATGTACGGTATTATTTTTCATAATGTCTTGGAAATAAAACTATTCCTTCGTTCCTTTTACTCCTCTTATAAACCAAGCTGTTTCCGTCCTTTAGTTGAATACCAATTTTTCCACATTCAGCTTCTTTTTTCTAGCGTTTGTTCACAAATTTCGTTCCACCATCTGTGTTTACGATTTCTCTTGATCGGCGCTATATCAAATGCTACGTTCACCAGTTTTCTTTTAACAACAGTCCATTCTTCTGCTTTTATGTTTTTGAACTTTTCCTGGAACTCTATACTTTATATATATAACTATCCTTGGAAATTTTACCTAATTTTTTATTTTGCGACAGAAGTTTTAACTTAATTTCGGTCAGGTATTTGCTCCTTTTCTAGCCTTCACATTCATTATCTCCCTGTGGTTCTGGTAAGATGTAGCCACATAATCTATCTAAAACTCTTCTAGATTGTGATGTGAAGATTTCCATCGCTTTGTCGGTAATTTTTTAAAATTTGTTGACATTTATTTAAGGTTAAAACCTTGAAATTCCTCTATCAACCGTTCACCATTTTTATCTGTCCTGCTACGTGCGGGATATTCGCCTACAGGTTTTTTATATTTTCTTCCTTTATCGACGTGAGTATTAAAATCTCCTATTAATATTTTAACATTACTCGTAGGAATTTTTGATATTTCATGAGAAGTTCGCAGAATTTTACAACTTTTACCGGGTTTTTTTGATTATCATTATTAATTAGAGCACGACAATTTATCAACGTACATGTTTTATTTACACGCCGTGTGGTCATAATTGATAGACGTTCGCTCGACGAGTAGAAGTTTGTAATTGAGTTTAATATATTTCTTTTGTTCGCGATAAATCCTGTTCCAACATATTGTATCTTTGTTCCAAATACTTGACCACTCTTGCTTTTAAAAATGCGACACCCTTCCGATTTCATTATATCTTCACTTGTGAATATTACTTCTCGAAGTGCTACGAGATGTATTTGTCTTTCCTCCATAACCTTTACTAGCTGTTTTAATTTACCGACTTTAAGTAACGAATTTATGTTTAGTGTTCCAAATAGATATTTTCGTTATTATCTTAATTTTACCGTCAATGATTCTGATTTTAATTTGCATGTTGGTGGTCCAGGGGCTCTCCGGAATATGATAGCCCGGCGACGCCGCTTTTTGCAACAGATGATTCCCTTTCCAGTTTACCTCCTGAAGTAGTTTTATGAATATATTTTTCCATCGTGCAAATTATTTCATAAATTTTGTTGGGGAACTGCTATAACCAGTTTATAATTTCCACTGAGATTGTAAGTACCAGCCATGATTTTTCATAACATAGAGAACAGATGCCGACCAGATAGCCGCTCCACTGGAGAAATACGCTTCCGGATTTAAGTTTTGTTTGCTGTCAGGTTTGACTGGATAAAAACCCTAACCACAAGGCAGCGGTTTGTTATTGATTAAAGGTTTTTACAGCGACCTAAATCCGCCGATTGCCTTGTCATTACTGGAATCGTCTGCTAGAAACTTTCCACCAGTAGCCGCTGTTGGTCCACGAGTGTTTATTCGACTCATGTCTCACAGCTAACCTATATATCTGTAGGCCCACTCCGATTACAGCTCCGGATCCCGGGAGGGTACATAGTACCCCTGGGAGATATATATATACATAAACTTACACACATATATATATATATATATATTTATATATATACATAACACACGTATAATGCATATATTTACACACACACACACACACACACGCACATATATATATATATATATATATATATATATATATATATATATATATATATATATATATAATGAAAAATTGATATGCCATAAATTTGTTCGTACGTTATATAAAATACAAATATTTGCGCGAATGTTATAAATATAACCATTCTCTCCAGAAAACACGTCCGTAAAAAAATTGCAGGAAAAAAACCCTCTCTCTTAAAAGGAACATAGTGTATACACACTTTTCTTATCAAAATGAACTTGTATCAGAGTTTATTTGTTGACATTAGAACTTACTGGAAAAGGACGTGTTTTATACGCCTCTGCATATATCTTTTATAGGCTGTGTCGCAGAGATTGGTAATCGTAATCACCTATATCGTCTATAGAATTTACTATTAGAATATCCGAGTACCCACAAACGTCAAAAAAAGTTTCAGTTATATCTTTAATAATTTCCAGTACATAAGGGAATTTTAACATATGATGTAAATATTTCAACGAAGTAAATCGAGATTTACTCAATGTTATTAGAAGGCAATGGTTTTGCAGTTTTTTCGCCATACAAATATATATATATATATATATATATATATATATATATAAAAGCGCATGTGCATACGTGTTAGTAAATAAATATGCGCATGGCCATATTGTGTATATGAGACTACGTGAAAAAATTAACAAAACTAATGTACACACACACATATATATATATACATATATATATATACATATATATATATACACATATATATATATATATATATACATATATATATACATATATATATATATATATATTGTATGTATTATGTTTGTGTGCTTGCTTATGAAAGATTAACGATTATGCTTGCAAATTCTAAACGATCATTATTCCAATATCAGGTACCAATGGAGCATTCGTCAATAAAGCAATCCAGACACCTTTGATAAAAGGACATTCAAAGGATGATTTAAGGTAAACGTTCATTCAAAATGTATATTTGGATATATATATATATATATATATTAGACATGGTTGTAATCGAATAATAAAAAATGACTAATTCGCTTTTTCAATAAAACTTACTAATTCGATTTTTTAAATCTAAATCCGACTAATTATTCGATTTCACTTTTTTTTATAGTCTTTATACCTGTGGAGCATACGTGACATCGATCGGCTAGCGTGAAAAATACGAATAAATCGATTATTAAACTAATTCCGACTGTTCTAAAGACTAAAAATAAGTCGACAAAACGATATTCAAATTTTAAAAAAAAAAAAAAAAAAAACACTTAAAAAATAAATACGAACTGGGTTACAACCGAAAAAATTATAGATTAAATATTATTTTTAAATAATTTTAAATAATTTAAAATAAGTTTATAATTAGTATTTCATTAATATTGTAAATAATTTTACATTATTTAATCCATCTCTAGCTTTCTCTGCGAGTAAAACGTTCTTGTGTGATATCCTATTATTTTTTTGATAGTTATCAGTCAATATATTACGCATAAGTGGCTAATCAATTTTTACAATGATAAGAAAACCTTTCCAATTATATGGAATCATTGTATTAGTCTAACTGCTTTACATATTTATTCGTGAAAATTAAGAAATGCAAATTGAACTTTTTAAAATCAACGTTCTTTTCCAAAACGCGAATAATTTAATCCTATTAATACTTATTCACACAGTGTAATATATTACACGCGTGTCAAATTAATAATTTAATTATATTCACATATATGTACGCGAAATAAGTCGAACGTCCGTATTTTATAAATACATTCTAATGTTTAAAAATATACGTTTAAAAATAATCAATTTTACACCATTAGTGCGAAAAGTTTTTTTTTAATTACTTCAAATATAATAAACACTCGTAAATTATATTAGTAATCGGCAAAAATAGAAAAAACACATTCTATCATACGCTCGATAAACGTTAGGAAATGATCAAGTAATTCATAATTTCTAAACCGGCTCAATCTAGTTATTTGTAGTCGATTCGATAATCAAATAAACAGTAGTAACTATCTGAAACTACTAACAGAAAGTAACTAAATATAATTAGCTTATTTATAATAAGCGACTAAATTGTTTTCGTATTATAAATCACAGACGAAATCGTTTCAGCGAAATAATAATTTTGCGCTCGAGAAGTGAAGTGTAATAATAATAATCGTATTCCGATGATCGATGAGACGAATATTCTCGGATGAATTCTTACGCTTTTTAAACAACCTCATTCATTCGATCGATATCTTAGTATAAGTGATAAAATCGGTAACTCGATGCCTCGAACGGACTTGATATTTTCCCAAGTATTAAAGAGTTTTTACCGCGTGAGAGGAGATGAAATAAACTAATTCCAGCATTCCGCTTTTCAGTTTAGTATTTAGTGGTTTTTATAAAAGGATATATAATCGTCGTTGTTATATTCGTCGAAATTTTTTTTATCGAATACCACGTCGGAATTGGTCACCGATGACGTTTCGGAGATATTTGCGATATTTCATTTTTCGAAATCAAACTAAGTTGAATTGGAAATAGACATTGCGATCATCTTCGAAATATCATTCTGACATTCGGCCGAAAAATTCGACTAGTATAGGAAATTTTTCAAAATCTATTAATTTAATTAACGACTGTAACATATTTATACCGCCAGAGGGCTGAGTGGTTATTTGTCAGATCAAAACGCAGCTAATGACAGATGTGTCGATAATTAGATATTTACGACGCAGCAATTTCAATTTGCTTCTAATTAGTTTTGTTGGTTCGGATAAAAGATTTTTTTTTTTTGTTTTTTTTTTTTTTTTTTTTAAATTATAGATAAAGATACAATCTTAACCTATCAGGTTAAATAAGCATCAATTTAAAGGAGTGTAGCCTGATGTAACATATGTTAATGTATTAATCAAGCCAATGGGTTGTTTAAAGTCAATGGCCCAGTGGCCGTGACTTTTGCCATTCTGTTATTGTATCTGTACTTTGTAATTATATAACTAGATCGACCGGGTGATGCCTCTTCAGCCGCCTGACGTCTAGTTCGGTATCGAGCAATTGACTGGCTTCCACGTTGACGTGTTGCTGTAACCGCTTCCTGTGGGCAGTTGCGTGTCTTCCAATTTCTTCGTTAACGAACGCAATTTGTAGATCTCGATGCACATCGTCATTTCTAGAATAACGATACGCGTATAGCAGACGACAGAACTTTAGCAGACGACAGAACTTAGCTAATCGTCGATATCGTGTGATTGCGTTTCTCTCTCCTATAGACCTAGTTATACCTGCTATAAATGATATTTTTAAATTTATTCTTATTTTTAACGCGGCAAATTTTACCTACTCGCTTATAGTATTTACTATAGTTTTATAAAATGGAATTATTTTCAGAAATCGGTTTCACGCAATCTTTTCGCCATTTTACCGCGGTAAATTATTTCATAATCCGGTTAATACGTAGTCGTAAATAACGCGAACGGCATTTAGAAATTCGTTTAAATAACCAAATATAAAAAATGAAATGTTTATGATCAATGCCGGGCACAATGTAATCTACAACTTAAAGTTCGGGATTATACTTTAAATTTATCTTATTTCGCAAATGTTTTCTACGTATCCTTCTTAAATTTTTTAATATACCGCTATTAACGACTAAATAGTTTCCGATCGAGCATGAACTTACATTATTAACGTGTAATCTCTTACAACAGTTTTTAAACATGTCGGGATATCGAGTCTCGTTCTTTTCCTATCCGGTTTGTTCGGGATTTTATATTTAGTATACACCTCTTCGAATTCATACCGCGCGACATTCTACGCTCTATAATTCGGCATTCTCTGCGTTGACGTTGCTAATCTTTCGTCACAGGCCACACTTCGTCTTTTCTGAAGCCGCACCAGCACGGTCTACGTATCTCGTACGTCGTATTGGCGATTTGTTCTTTTTGTCGCGCGATTTTAATATACTTTTTTCTTTTTTCTCGTAGTAATTACGGAGAGTTTTTTTCACTCCGCTATATTATCCGCACTTTTTCGGGTGCAACAGTTTTAACGAGACTGGTCCTTAATTTCAGTCTGTGTGCTACCTTAGTCTGACCGTCCATCGGATACCTCACATCGTGGCATTGTTGAATAGTTCTTTCTTTATTCGTTACTGTACGATTATGTTCGGTAAATGTTTTTCTACGGCATTCACGGTTTTAAACACCCGGTTACTAATATTGAAATTATTATTCGCAAGTCGTACATTTCGGGAACTTTTCCAAACTTTTACAGATTCGTTAAGAGCGTTGTATAAAAAAGTTACCGTTTTACGAGACGCATCGATATCCGATCGTATCTAAATGAAAAAGAAGCTTTATTTCATTAAGATATATATATATACATAACAAGGGGGTTCATAAAGTTAAGTACCTTATACCCTTAACAGTTAAGTTAACTTATTTAGTAATAATATATAAGTTAACTATTAAGGTTGTATTAAGGATTAAATAAATAAATAAATGAGTTTGAGAATTAAAAAATAAGTAAAACTAAACATTATATAAGAGTGAGGAGTATATATATATATATATATATATATATATATATATATATATATATATATATATATATATATATATATATATATATATATATAGTGTATATATTGTTAGTAAAAGGGTCGATAATAAGTTAAGATGACTCACAAGGTTTATTAATCTTTTAGTTGCTTTCTCGTCGTACTAATTATACAATAAGTATACGTGAATGTGTGTATTTTCCCACGAAAAAAAAAATGAGGAGAAATTTAACACATTTTGATTGGTTATTGAAAATCATCCGATCGATGTATTAATAATAGAAACACACACACAAATATTATAATATATTAAATGACAAGATAATTACTACACGTGAGATGCTCCACGTGGAGCCGGAAAAATAACGTTTATGATTGGATATTAAAAGATTATGTTAAACCAATCAAAAAATACACTCACACATATGTAAATGTACAAAGAATTTTCTATAAGTTCCATAAATATATACAATAATAATAAACGAGTCTTTCCAGAAAAATCTAGAAAGTTCTAATTAGGCGTGTATATATACGTATATGTGGGTATGTATATATGCGTATTTTTTAGTATAAAAGGAGATGTTGAGTCTAATTTTTAATTCAGTTTAATTTAATTCAGTTTAAATTATTCAATTTAATTTAGTTTCAGTTTAAATTAGTTTCAGTTTAAATTATTCAGTTTAATTTATTTAGTTTAAATTTATTCTAAGTCAGTTTAAGTTAGTTTTAGTTTCAGTTTTAGTTTTAAAAAGTATTTGAAAATTGCGCACGTTCAAAAATCCGTAATCTATTAATTGTTTTGTTTTTTTTTTTAAAAAAAAAAAGTCGAATAAAAATAGAAATTGCATTTTATTTTGTTTTATGTGTTCATTTTTTTAATTAATGTTCGTGGTCCAAGCCACGTGGCATCCCATCTAGAGAATTCGTAAATGTCGGTACTATATATATAATTAATTTTTTTTTTTTTAATTTCAAACAATTGAATAATAATAATAACAATTATATGTGATGTCATACTAATCTAGATATGCATTATTAGACGGTGTGTTTAGAGGGCGTTGCAAGGTATAAGGTACTTAACTTTATGAACCCCTTGTTATGTATAAATCTTAATGAAATATGTAAATAAAGATTTCGTACAATATCCATGGATAATATAACCCCGTTTAACGAATTGTAAAAATACAACTAATCTACGATGATAATAATAATTTGGAACGTGTGGGAATATCTGTGTACTTCTTGCGGGTGCCGGGTCATAGAGGTATTCCAGACAACGAATTTGTTGACTCATTGGCTAAAGACGCGTCGTCTAGTGGTGTAGAGTACTCCTTAATAACTCACAAAGATATCATTCACTTTATTCAGCTAGAGCATAGGGATCAATGGGAGCTAATGTAGACTAAGAGCATTAGTCAACCACCTCTCACTTATTACTATCACCTCCAGCCGTCTCTCTCCAAACTCTCGTGGTTCTATCTTTTTAAAAAGATTAGTCGTAAGGGGATTGTACTCGTCAGCAGATTGCGATTTGGACATAATTTGTTGCCTGACCGTCATTTCCGTATGCAGCTTAGAGAGAGTCCCTTCTGTCCCCTCCATTCTTAACAGGCAGTCTGCAGCACCGATCATGTCTTTTTCGAATGCTCTGCTGTAGCACCGTTGCGTTCGGAGCTTTACCTTATCTTGTTACGTTCTTCGAGTATTACACCTCCGTATAATGTATCGTCCCTTTTACATCTGGATAATCTAAAATTGTTCCGCCATATAGCGACGTTTTTAGGGAAGTCAGCAAGCTTGATTAAGATGTAGATAGTCCCCCACAGTATCACGTTGGGTAAGCTGTAAAGGCACCCCCATTAAAAAAATATATATAATAATAATATAAATAAAAATAAATAAATAAATAAACGGCCAAATCCCACCCATAAATATACTAACAATATTATTTTTTTTCTCCCTTTAGTTAAATTACACCTAGCTGATGGTAGCTATTTAGCAATTTTAATATTTTATGCAGATGGCATGATTAGCAGCCTACCCGTCAGTAGGTGCTAAAAACAGTCATTAAAATTTATCTCTTAAGCTAGGTCCATCGGCTTGATTCTGTCAAGCCGACGAACTTCTAGCGAATTATCCAGCAACCCGATCGCCATGTTGTTCGGGTGCACTTCTAGTCTATGAGCATAATTTTTTGCGTCGCTGGATATTACTTCCAGAACAAACTTCATTCCAAGGTCTTTGTGGAGCGTTAAGTTGGTGATGTACCACGGTGCATTGACAACCATCCGGAGGATTTTATTCTGCTATTATATAACGTATAAAGCATGCTTACCGGACACCTATAAATAATAATAATTTTAGACATCGTTACGAACACACCGTATAATTGGTACGTTTTCATTCATTATCTTCTGTCAGAGCTTAATCGTAACCTAGTAAAACCCATCCGCTGTCTGAAGCATACCGTAACGGGATTGTCTACATACATATCCCGACGAATCATGTGACCAGTCCAGTTCCATTTTAGGCTGACCGCCGCAATGTCTTTCATTTTGATTTTATGTCTAACGGTTTCGAACGAATTCGCTAAAGTTCTCTCCATTGCTCTCTGAATACGACTAAGTTCGTCCGCGATTAATATAAACAACGATAATATTAATAATAATCGTAGTAACGATAATTAAAAAGTAATATTAAATAATTATGATGGTCAATGATGTTTTTATAATAATAATGATAATGAATGTAAATAATAATAACATTAGAAATCAGGATAGTATTAATAATAAATCGTTAAAATTTACAGTTTGCTGTCGATTCACAGAAACATAGAAGTAATCGGTTCTTCGGGTGTACTACTGAAAGCACCAGCTGGTGATATATCGCTTTCTTGTCTGACGGGCGTTCTTATCAGGGCAACTGATGGTTTTGTAAGTGTCGTTAATATATACAATAATATATATATATATATATATATATGTGTGTGTGTGTGTATGTGTCTATATTTATGTGTGCATACCTATATATATAAATTTTTTATTAATAATTTTTATTCTTGAAATTAAGAATTAACGACGTGGATAAAATAGAATACTGTACTCTTTTCTTCGGTCATTATTCGGAATAGTGTCTTTCACATTGAATAACTTATAAATATACATGACTGTTTCGTGCAGCATGCATACATATATATATATATATATAAATGTTGAATATATTGGAGAGTAGTGATGTATAAATTAAAAACCAAACAAAATATAACACAATTTAATCACTAACAATTTTTTATTGCAAAGCGGTTTGGATATATATATATATATATATATATATATTTTTTCTAATAAATAAAGATACAATCTTAACCTACTAAGCTAAATAAGCATCAAATTTTACAAACTGTAGTTTAATCTAACAAAACCTAATTTTATTAGTAAAGCCTATTAAAGTCAATGACCCATCGACCATAACTTTGACATAATCATTTAAGGTATAATTGGTTTTATATAATTATACAATTAGACCCGCTGGGTGGCGCCGCTTAAGACGCCTGACGTCATGTCCGGTATCCAGCAACTGGATTGTTTG
Organism: Coronaproctus castanopsis; assembly: GCA_032883995.1. Classification (NCBI taxonomy): domain Eukaryota; kingdom Metazoa; phylum Arthropoda; class Insecta; order Hemiptera; family Monophlebidae; genus Coronaproctus; species Coronaproctus castanopsis. Next base: position 95,493,734 of record CM065054.1, read on the forward strand.
CACGTTGATATGTCGCTCCAAGCTCTTTTTATGAGCAGTTGCGCATCTTCGAATCTCTTCGTTCACGAATGGAATCCGTAGATCTCGATGCACATCGTCATTTCTAGAATAGCGGTACGCATCGACTATTGCTCTTAGTATTACATTTTGTTTGGCTTGGATCTTTGCACTGTTAGACCTACTGGCACACAGGCCATATGTTCATATTGGTTTTATAATCTGCCAATACAGTAGGCATTTGTGTCCTACGTCCATCTGTGAGTTTCGTCCGATAAGCCAATAAAGTTGTTGCGTTTTTTTCTTTATCTGCTCGCGTTTCATTCTGACATGCACTTCCCACGTCTGAGCTTGTCTAAGTGCATACCAAGGTACTTGACTGAGCCAGCCAGATATATATATATATATATATATATATATATATATATATATATATATATATATATATATATATATATATATATAAATATTGATGAAGAATTATTTTTCAAAATCTGTTTTATAAAATTTATTGTAAATAAATCTGAAAGTGAAATTACATCTGGCTAGTGAAATATGTATATCAAATTTTAAGTTGTCGTTATATAGATATTTTTGGTAATTCATACGTAATATTTATTCTGTATGCTTGGAAATGACGTAACTGTCGAAAAGCTTTGCAATAAAAAACTTTTAGTGATTAAACTGTGTTTTGATTTTGTTTGCTTTATAATATATATATATTTATTTATTTATATGTGTGTATATATGTATAACAGTTAAATAATTCGTACTAATTTACTAACATTTGAAAATTACTTATTCTAATTCAATATGCATATTTTTTTCAACGATGCTTAAATGAAGTCGTTATAAGTGTTGCGCTAGTACTATAAGTCCCGGTCGGTAACTGCGCAATATAAATGCGAAATATAATATTATTACTTATCTCTTTCAAGTTACGTTATCTAATCCGTACATCATGGTGTCTCAATGTTATAATATCGTCAAATTTTTGACATTTCGCTGAGTCGTATTTATCTCTTCGTATGCTATTTTATTGCAAATATACGTGTTTCTAAATTCATATAGACCGATATAGAATTAAATTCTTCCGACGCTAAATAATTGTGTTTCATTTTTTAAGTGAAACTTCTATTGGCGCGTTGTATACGGCGAGTTAACCCGTAAAACGAGCGAACGAGGGAGCCGATTTGTATTCTTTCTCTTGCGCACGCACGCACGTACACATAGCCGCATCATCATCTTCTTCTTATTATTATTCGATGCCATGACCGATCTCGATCTTAGGGGCAGACTTCATTAATTCCCTGTATACGTGTTCCGATCTCGAGCTTTGTAAAACAATTCTTCAACGCTGCAGTTTGTCCGTGTTCGTAAGTTTTTTTCCTTCTACCTACCCCATTATTATATTCTGTAAAAGTATGTATTTAGGCCCACGCATTACCCATGACCGAAATATTCCATTTTTCTCCTTTTAATAGCACATCGACATTTGTCATCTTTTTAGTCCACGGGATCTTAAGTAAACAGCGATAGCCCCAAAACTAAAAGGCTTGTAGTCTGTTCAGTGCTCCGGACGTTAGTGTCCACGTTTCCACACCATATAGCTACACTGACCAGACATAGCATTTCATAGTTTTGAATCTTAAGTTAAGATGTAGGTCGTCAGTTGTGAGCATCTTCTTCAACATTCACGAAGTCAGTGCGCGCCTGCTCAATGCGACATCTAATTTATCCGTCCCGATTTCTATCCTCATTAATCCAAGCACTAAGATATTTGAATTTATCAACGTGTTTCGGTTGGCGATTGTTTATCATTATATTTACAGGGTGCGGATAATTTGAGATAACCAATACTTTAGTTTTCTTCGCGTTAATCCATAATCCATATTTATCGCATACATTCTCCGCCGCTTGCGTTAATATAGCCAGGCCTTCTGCACTTTTCGCCATCAGAACTGTGTCATCTGCATATATCATAGGCGCATAGGCAGGCCTATTCTCACAGTGTAGTAGTCGGGCTCCTCCACTCTTTTCCGTATGTTGTACTCATGTATGCGTGTATATTCAGTTTACAATACGTACATACAAACACGTACAGAAATTATGACAGACATTCGTAAGTGTACATATATATATATACGAATTTTTTTTGAGTGTTCGTACTGATTCCTTTGCGCATGATGGCTATCCGTTATTTCGTTCAAATGTTCGTTGCGCAAAGGATGTGTGAGCGACGTAGATTTCAGAACGAAAATATTTCATTCATCGTCACGTAAAGTTAAGCCGGACTGTGTGTTCCTTTTCTTTGTGAAATTTTTAGAAAAATTGTGAGTTTAATAATTTATAAAAAAAAAACATCTAAGTGTTTTTTTATTACAATCTATGTAATATTTGAACATTTCTAAAGTAATTATACGAACTATATATATATATTTCAGGCTTTTCCAATATAGAATATTCCTGTGATTCTTCTATACGATGATTCATGAGATTTGGTTCTTTGCAATCGTCTTAATTCGTCCTCTACTGGATTGAAAGCTGCTTCACCACTGAATGAGTTTAAAGTGTCTTTTCATTGTACGTAACGTACACGTTGGGTTTAATATAATGGATTAAAATTTATTTTCTATGGTATTGCATTTTATATCGTCTTTAAGTTTCACTTTTTCCAGAGGTACATAATTTTAATTTTGGTTTTTTTATTATTATTTGGGCTTAAAGTTCACCCGTTATTAAAAATTATTACAATACAAAATTCGACCAAGATTACCATGTTTAAATAATATCGCGAAATTACAATCGCAAAATGAACTTGTGTATACACACACACACACATATATATATATATATATATATATATATAGAGAGAGAGAGAGATTAGTTTAAACGTGCATATTACGAATCGACAGTAACAAAGACTTTTATTTACGGAGAAAAGAACGTATAAGGATTTAAGCCGATTGTATAACATGTTACAGAGGGAACGACTACTTACAGCGAATTCCAAAGGATACGAAGTAGGTTAATTTGTATTCGTACGTTGTAAAATCGGCGGTAGGCAAACACGGAAAATCAGCGTCAGAAGCAATTTACAATGCGAAACGTTTTATAAGGGTTATTCCGGACCGTTTTTGCGGATAATATAAATGTTAAATAATCTGTCAGGGGAAAGGGAGTGCGGGTAATAATCAGCGAGTAGATCATTTTTAATATTAGAACGACTTTGAGAATGCGTGTAAATTTAATCGAGATTTCAGGCATATTGTATAACAGTAAAATACGATTTGCGGATTTTCTATAGCAGAGTAATGAGGATTGTAATGGAAAAAATTGTTGAGGCAGAACTTTTTAGTGTCTGAAAAGTTTAGAATTTTATTTATGTTTTATTTTTATTTTATTTTATTTTATTTATTTTTTGCGCGCGCGCGCGTGGAGATAGTTTGAACGGAGAACGACTACTGCGAGACGTCGGGACGCAGTAAACGTAATTTCGTAGCCGATTAAACTTTCTAACAATTCAGACGGAAGACGTGTAACAAAAGCTGAGCTTACGTATATGTTCGATTTAGGTCCAATCAGGAATGAATCGGATCGGTTAGTACGAATACGAAAGTGTGAAAACTTTCGAATGTTCGCGAATAATCTAAATGTACGAATTAGTAACCGGACAAAAGGAAGTAACCGGAAGAAGTAGCGGTTAATATTAGTACAACCGGGGGGTTGATAACGAGCAGAAAGATAAAATATATAACACTGTCACGAAATCATATCTTCATGAAAGATACTACCGAGTGCAATACGAAGCAGGAGTTACGAAATAAAATCAGTCGCGTACGAGCGTTCTGATTTCGGTACTGTACCTTCAATTTACAGCTGACTTGCCGACCTGTCATAGCGCCATCACTACTACACACGCTGATGATACGGCTATACTATCCATAAGCAAGAATCCTTTAGAAGCAACTCGACTAGTACGGCAGAATATAAATATGATTGAGAAATGGACTAAAAAGTGGCAGATAAGTGTTAGTGAAACAAAATCACATTATATACTGTTTACAAAATGCGAACATAATTCAGAAGAAATTACTGTCGAGGGTAAAGAACTGCAAGCCACTGATTTGTGTAAAATACCTAGGAATGGACCTAGATAATGGGCTAACTTGACAAAGACGTATAAATATAAAGCGAAAGCAACTGGGACATTAAATTTCGTAAATATCACCGGTTTATCGGAAGAAAATCACCGTTATCCGTAGAAAATAAATTACCACTGTACAAAACTATCTTTAAGAAATTGAAAGGTTCCATTCCAAATCTATGCGTATCGTGATAAATTAACTTTGTTATATATTATAAATGATGACATATATATATACCTAAAAACAGAAACTGTGAAAGATGTAATAAGAATATACAGCCGAAACATATACACAACGTCTAGGATCGCATCCGAATCTGCTAAATTAATGAGGTAACCATTAAAAGGCACGTAGATTGAAAAGGAAAATACCGTTACACATAATGTAACAATTAAGGTTGAGTCTCACTGGAGAGAACGCCTTACTATACTCTGTCATGCACGATGTTTAATGCTAACTTGATACAAAAAGGCCAATTTTACATAGTCAACTAGTATTAAGTGCGGGAAAATGACTTTTTAGGAAGGAATAACATCTGGCATGGTTCCCCATCGAAATTGTTAACCTAAATAGTTGTTATGTGAAATCGAATAAACTGTTATATATATATATAAAATATATGTATACTTCCAAACTGCTATCTGGTAGATTTATCGCGGAGATATTATCGCGATTATTTAGCCTCTCTAAATTACTCGCTTCGCGAGTCGGTGTTTAACGAACGGAATTTTAAACGCCTCGATGTAGAATGTCGCTGATTACGTAACCGCAGAAATGATTAGTTCGATAGCCGTAATGACCCGTATTAGATTTTCGTAACATTTTTAGCTTCCGCATATCTCACGACGAATTCAAGACAGGTTCGGATAAATAATTCCTTTCCTGATGTCTATAACCGTAATATTTTTTAATTTTCTAGAGGATATAGCATATATAAAGCAGTTCTATTTGTTATTTTTCGCTGAACACCTGTGTATTGGTTATACGGTCTCTCTCTTATTTATATATATATATATATATATATATATATATATATATATATATATATTTATATATATATATATATATATATATATATATATGTATATATCGTTTCGACCTTTTTTTTTTTTAGCGTGGATGCGAAAATCCAACTTTTCATACCGTACGCTAGTATCGACCATGCGTAACATCGTACTTACCAGCCGCAGTCTTAACTGTAAATTAATATCTTTTCGGATCGTCCGTCAGACTTTTCATATTTAAAAAGGTCTTCCTGGCTTTGCAAATCAGGTTCTACCGAAATTTTGAGAACTCCTTCTATGACTTGACTCTATTTAGTTTTAATTCTCACACTATAGGTATTTCCGCTCACCCTCCCGTCTCGATTCAGTCACGCTCGCTAAACGTTTACACTTACGGTCAATCTTGAACCGTCGATAATCAAAAATATTCTTATTTGTATTTAAAATTAATTAAATATTTAATTAAAGTTTAATATTTTCCGTAATATCCGTTATTATTACTATAAACTAATCGAAGTATTTTATTGCATTTGTAAAATATTTTTATTAATATCCGGGCGAAATTTCTTTCGGTTTAATCGTGACTAGAGCGAAACTCGACCGTTATAGTGTGAATGCTTATATTGTTTCTCATTTGAGCATGACCGATGGGTGAGTGAAACGTGACGTGTGAATCAAGTCTTACGGTTAATTTAATTTTTTCGATACGGCTCTTCTAGCATCACTCCTATTTATCGCTCATTTCATTTCGCTTACATTTTATTTCAAGGTCATATTCATTGTTTAACGCGAACCATTAAATGTTATACAGTTCTTTAAATTATACAATACTCCGTTTTTATTAGGTGAACTATATTTGGACGTATTTATGTATAAAGATTTTAAAAATAAAAATTGGAACGTTTCGCCTCAATCGAAAACAAAAACATTTCATAGTGGACATCGGAAGTTTATGTTTCGTAAAAGACGATTTAATTTTTATAAATCCATCAACCTAACCTCCCTTCCACATACATTCTCGCTCTAACGCCTCCTAAAAATCTTCCAGCTCGACTGTTCTTTTCAATCCGGGTCAGACTTCGTTCCAACCACAATTGCCTAGCCATTTGTACTCTATCAATCTCACTCCATCTGTATACTGCCCTGTGCACGCGGGAAATATAGCCGACGCTAATCGTGTGATTTTTGCTTGTGATTTGTATATCATACCTTTATCAAGAAAATTTTAAAATTAAATATTTACCCCCCTACTCGGTTGCCTACTTATTGGACCTGAATAACAACGATATCCTCACGGCTCTGGTCACCTACGTCTTTATATCTAAAATTAGTCTTTAAGTCGTTTTTTTTTCTTTTTTCTTTCCTTTTTTGAATTTAGTTTATTTTTGAATTTTTAACAGTGCACACAATGGGTATAATTTTGGTTATTAGACTTAAGTCCAATTATTGTAAAAAGAAAAAAAGAAAAAATGACTCAAAGCTTTAAAGTCGCGTCATTTCGGAATACTATATGACCGAATGCGTCGTATAGTTGACATCGTGTTTAGTAGCATATCCCATTTGAGAACACTATGACCCCCCCCAAAAGGGTTAATCTGGCGACTCGATCAATCGTCTCTTATAACTTATCGATGTTATGCGCGTCAGATTTTATCAGTGTCCGCGCATATATTATATACCGAAATACGATCGGATTTCTACTAAATATTCCGAGTTAGTACTCGGATGGATGACCGCCGCGGAAGATTCGCTATTATTGACGAACTTGCAAAATCTTATACTGAATATGAAAAATTTAATTCACGATTAAGTAAAAATAACTATGTGCCAAGGTTAGGTACTCGGGCCAATAATCTTGCGAAAACTAGCTGAAATAAAGGCTTTTTCATCTGATTCTTTTCTTGGATACGCTATTTAACAGTTATCGTCGATCGCAGGCTATAATTTTTCGTTTTTACCAAAGTCATCAAATTAAAATTAATTTCCCTTATCATTACTATTTCGCGTCCTATTTAGACGAAAGACATTTCCAGGTGAAATATGAAGATGCAAATTCAGAAATATACACTATCAACGCTGGCGTTCCTCAGGGAAATGTATTAGGGCCGTTATTTGTTTTTGAAAAAATACACCATAATCGCCGGTGAATTTTTTCATACTAAAAGAAAAAAGTGTATTTATCCATAATTTAGAACAACCGCGCATATTTTACACATCCGGCTGTACGGAATTTTCTTGTTCCGGGATAGCGATCGTGAAAATCTTACAATTCGAAAAATTCATACATACATAAACGCGCCGCACACAATTCGGGCGTAATTTTTCATATGCAATCATATATCGCGCTTTCCATGCGTTTCCCTTCATCGACCATGAAAGGCGGAGTGGACCTGTTAAAAATAAATAAATAAAAACAACTAGGAAATCTGATTTCAAAAATACAAACTCCGTAATTACTAATTAATTTATATCGCTTTGTATCTCAATTATAATTAAAAAAAAAAAAAAAAAAATTGTGCCTCGCAGCTTTAACTTGAGCCGGCGATGATAATGTTATCGTTCTCAAATCAACGTCGCGCATACATAATCGTTTGAGTGTCGAAGATTGGAACGAAATAACGGATAGCCGTGCGCGCATGCGCAAGATAAAAAATGGAAAGGCGAAAAATATTATTTCATAATTTCTGTTCGTGTTTGTACGTATATATATATATATATATATATATATATATATATATACGAGTACAGAATGCGGCGAGGAAGAGCGAAGGAATGAGGAATAGGCCTGCCAATGTGCCTATCAAGCATTTTTACGGGGGGGCTAATTCCCCATATATAACGCGCCAATAGAAGGTTCGTTTTAATTAAGAGGGTTTTTTTTATCGTCGTTTCAGATTAAAATGGATAGTCGACGAATTTTCATGCCGAATTTACCGATAGCAAATCGAACTAAAACCGGTTGTAGCGATCCGGTATATAGTCCAACGATAACGACCACCGCAGCCGGACGAACGACCGATCAGACGGACGAAGAATTTCGCGAATATTATCAAAAAATCTATACCGGCGTAAACAGTAACGCTAAATCGGTACATCCTCAGATGGTCTATCAAGTTTGTATGTGCGCTAACGGTAAAATGTTCTTAGCATTCGCCAACGGTGAATGTACGACCGACAATGAAAGCGACATCTGCCGTTGAAACTTAAAATCCGAAAGCGAACAGCGGTGACGTAGACGAAGTATGTAGGCAACTCTATATATGTAGGCGATGCGCAGTCGTTTCCTTGATAATAATTATTAAACGGACAAACGACAAACAAGCGTGGCTCGAAGAACTGATCAAAAATGCTTTTATTAGGTTAAAAAAAGAACGGCTACTCGAAAAAAAAAGACAATAACAGTCATAATAGATAAATTACAAATTTTTTCCGTTTTTTTTTTTTTTTTTTTTTTTTAAACGGTTAAAAAATATAGTATATTATAAATTTAAATATATATATATATATATATATATATATATATATATATATATATATATATATATACATATATATGTATGTATGTGTTATGTTTGTTGTGTGAAAATATATAATATACGCGTTGTTGAGTGTGTGTATTATAAATTTATAATATATTTAAGTATTATATATACATGTATCCATATGCATGTAAGTATACATAAGTAATATATTAAAAATAATAGTAATAAAAATAATAAAAACAACGATATTATTCTACGAAAATGGTTTTCATTTTAAATAACTAGGGGGGGGTTTACCTAAGCCTGTGCTACCCATGAAGTAGTTCCGCTTTATCGTGTCCGCAAGTAGGAATCTCGTAAGGGGTTTGTATTGTGATAGGGGTTTTGCCCTGCTCTTACTTATTTATTATGAAGTATGCAATTGAGAAGTACTAAACGTTTTTAAAAAATTTTTTACTGAACTTAAGATACATACTCTTAGCTATATTGTACACTTTATATGAATTGCCATATGTTTTAAATACCGTAACTCGAGAATGCCTCAACCGACTTTGTTGATATAATTGCAAGGACAGTGCATATATATATATATATATATATATATATATATATATATATATATATATATATATATATAAACAATTTTAAATTCGGAAAATAAATTTTTCTTCTGAACGTGTGTTAGGTACCGTACTCCTAAACGGCTGCACCAATTCTCATGAAATGTTATGTGCGTGTGTTTGTAAATCCGATATATATGTATACGTATATTCTACTAATAAATGGGGAGATTAGTTAAGATTTTAACCGCTATATGAATATCTCCCGTTTTCCCAATTAATCTTTGCTTTTCACATTATACCTATTTTGCTACGAATTTGTCGACGAGCTACTAATACGTGAATAAATCAGGTCACCCGATCGTTTCAATGTACTTATATATACACACAACAGCTTCGTAAAGTAGAAATAATGCTTCAAAGTTCTGCCGGCAGCACTAGTTGAGTTCTACTACTGCCGTCAATGATGAGAATTTTTATTAGTTAAAAAAAAAATTCAAACACCGGCTCAGCTATACGAATCTAACTAACCGATGAACCAGTACCAACTTGCTACTGCAAGAATAAGCCTAGTCACCTGTCAAAGATGTATCGCTTAATCGGTAACTCTATCGCTAATTGAGGTTCGCTCTACCAACTTTCGTAATTGATGAGACTTCGTACGATTCTTTTATAGTTTTATTTTTAAAAATCTTAGTCATTGTCTATTTTCTTCGTGGGTCTAGAGCCGTTATACGAATAATATCTCGAATTATACATCTCTCGTCAATAAAATATTCGAATATTGCTTCCAAAAAAAAAAAAAAACAGGGAAAAAAATTATCACGAGCCATCGGATTAGAGAAGTCTGAAGTCTAGCCGAGCGTATGAAAAATCATCCGCAACGAGAATAATAAGAATTTATATAAATAATAATAACAATAATGATAGTGATAATAAATAGGTGTATACAGACGCAAACATGGTGCTATCACAACGACGGATACAACTAACTTTGTCGATGCACTATAACGGCCCTGTATCCGGATGTCTGCATTTTGCAGATAGCAACTTATCTATCTATATTATATTTATATATATATATATATATATATATATATATATATATATATATATATATATATATATATATGAATTTATATATAGGCTACTTTCCCAATTTTATCTCAAACGACGTGAAATAAAATTATGTTTATATACACGCGTGAAGATATGTTCCTACATTTATATATCAGTGTATACGTATGCATATATATGTATGTATCATGCGTGAACATAATTTTTACTTACCTATAGAAGAGCGCCTTATATACCGCATACACGCAAAAAAAAAAAGATACAAATGAAACGGAATAGAAACCGCGCGGACTGACTGTTTTTACGTTATTCCATTTTGCCGCATTTATCGTCACTTGGATTTATCGTCACTTGGATTTACCGTCACTTGGACGATAAAAATGAATAAGTTGTTCCCCTTATATGCGCGCAAGACGAACGAAGTAGCAGTATAAATCCGCTTATATATTTACTCTAGGCCAGACGATACAGATGATAGTGATAACGACGGTAGTAAAAGTGGTGGTTTTCTTTAATGATTTCGTTTGTTATTTTTAAAAACGAGACGACGCTATCTCTTATCTCTGTCGGATGAAATGTTTAATGTCGTACGTTTATTTTAATACCGTCCTCCGCTCAATGGCTAAAATCGTTGTGTAGGCTTCTTAAATAGTGAAATGTAAATTCCTCTTACGTATACGAATTAGTCGAAATTTCCATTATTTCGTTTTAAATTTATTCACTTATAGACGTTCGACTGCGTAGTCTGTTTCGCGTCTTAAATACCGGTACACGCTATTTATCACTACGCTATTATATAGTTCGGTTAGTTTTAAGAATTTTAAACAACTTATTAATATCGTCCATGTTCTTATTTAATATGATATCCGGTGCCGCATCTCCCAAAACACATTTGTCGTTCCGCGGTATATTTCTGCCATTCGGCGGATTCTGTCGGCTCGTCTTTTTCGAAAATGTAGTCCTGTGTTAGTCGACTGTGTCCTATTCTCAAGCGAGCCAATGTTACTTCTTCTTGATTCGGAAAGGATCGGTTTTATTTTGTACAGTCGCTATTCCAATTCGGATTGCCGGGATAGTTTTACGATTCCATATAAGTTAGCGAAGATTCATTATAATGCGCTGGTTTCACAGTTGGAACAGGCGGATTCACACGTCTACAAGGCTTCGCATATCTATACTAAGATTATCGCCGAGCATTCTACAGTGCACGGTTTGTTTGGATTACATTTTTCCTTTCCGGTTTTCCCAGTCCGCTGTTCGTTCTTTTTCCGTTAATTTTCTCTTCTGTATATATATATATGCGATATTTCGTATCATCCATTCTCGATAACGTTAATAATTCGTCGTTTTTCAATGTCCACATATGCGATATTTTCAATCTTATAAATAATTGTCTCGTGTACAAACCTAGAAACGGGTAGGTGAGCGATTTACGCATTCTTTCGAAAGTGTATTTGCGCAACCGATTTACTCTTTATCTCAACGCGCGAATCTAGCGTGTTTTGTAAGTGGAACTTCTATGGGCGCGATGTATATATATACATATATATATGGGTAGTTAATCCGTAAAACGAGCGAACCAAAGGCTTATGCACGTAGGCGAATAGACAGACCTATTCTCACAGTGTGATCGGGCTCCTCCTCTATTTCCCGCATGTTGTACTCGTATACACGAATATTCAGTATACATACATATACACAAACACGTATAAAAATTATGACAGACATGCGTATATATGTGTATATATATATATATATATATATATATATATACGCGCGAGCATTGTTTGCGTTTTCGTATTTTTTCTCTTGCGGATGCGCGCACGGCTGTTCGTAATTTCGTTCGTATATATTATTATTATTATTATTAAATCCATGTACAGCGGCCAAAGCTAGAGGCACGATAGGAAAAGAGGATTACATCGAGGAATAGTGACCGGTTCGGCGGAGGAAGGTAATTAGATTCGACAATGAAACATGGTCATCTTTGATGAGAAGATGAAGCGAAAGAGGAAGATTAAGAGACGCTCTAGAGGATAATGTTACAGCCGGAACACGGTGGAGCCAAGGTTTTATTAATAAGATACGCATGAGCGAGACGCGTATAGCCCAAGCGCAAACTGGTGATGACCACATATCATCTCAGCGGCTTTGAAACGAAGTTATCGACCGAATGTTTGATTTGCTGCAGTTTGTTGGTTTGTGACGTCAGCTGCCACGTCTTCTACCGTGATGCAAAAAGCCCATTTACGATGTATTTCTTAAGGCCAGGCGCTGGAACTGGAACATTCGGAATCGTCAAGAACGTAGCAGCTTCCCTGACCGTTTTATCAGCAAGTTCACTCTCATGAATCACAGCAATGTCACTTTCTGATTCAACCCCGCCAGTAGCAGTTTCATCGCGTACTTGGCTACGGGGTGCTTGGTTAGAAACGTTGCAGAGAGTGCGGAGTACGGGCAGAGAGTCAGAACATATAGTCGAAGGTTTATCAACATCGGAGCTCATTAAAGATTCCATAGCAAGATAAATCGCGTATAATTCAGAATGACGGAGTGCGATAGCGAATATTGAATGATGATTGCTCCATCTCTGACAACTGAGCAGCCGTCAAATTCATCGAAGGGAGGTGCGTCAGTGTAAAAAAAATGGTAGATTCATATGAACCTGACGTAATTTCTTTTTTAATTTCTCGTATGGGCAGGTTTTTCCTCCATGTGAATTTCGAGATCGTGCCGAAACAGGTAGCCTTTCCACGGAGGCAACATTGCGATGTTATGTTTGGAAAGTTATTGACTTTAAGATGTTGTCCAAGAGACTCGGATGTGACTGTTCCCATTTCAAAGAAGCTGGATTAGAAGATAAAAACAATTCAAGAATCGAAAAGCCGGAGCTTTAGACCGAAATACAAAATTGGATAGGAGAAACCAACAACGATAATCAGGAGGCCATTCTGATGACTCGGATCGGGGCTGTAGATGTCGTACGAAACGTTCCAGTCGCCAAACGGTAAGACAGAATTATGTGTCTTCTATTTTGTGAGTCAAAAAATTTTGTTTGCCGTTCATTTTTGGCGAAGTATCTGTTCAAAGAAACTACAAATCGCAATTAAGAATCAACCTATAAAAACAAACTCGATTGTGAAATATCTAGGTTTACACATCCGGGATAACGAGCTAAAATGGAAAGTATACATAAACAATTCATTAGTTAGAGTTTCTGCGAACATGAACATGCTGAAAAGATCGGTCCGTAAGCGGCAAAAGGTCCTTATTACATCTATTCCGGAGTCTCATATGATCGAAATAAATAACAAAAAAGTATTTTATTTTTTTTTATTAAAAAATGAACAACAAAAAAGAAGTTAAAATAACTAAAAGTTTTTTCTTTATGAAAAATCATAAACTTTTTCGATTCACTGTCAGATTGTTTTATTTAATATCTTCATTTTGCTGATTTTTTGTGTAATCTTAAATTAATATTTTTTATTTTATAATTAATTTTAATTTTTAAATATTCACTCGATAATGACCTAACAGCTGAAAAGCTTTTGCGATTTTTCATAAATAAAAAACTTTCAGCGATTTTAACTTCTTTTTTGTTGTTTATTTTTTAATAAAAATCACTGCATTCTACATTCTTCAAAACCATAAGATCAAAATTGGATTATGGTAGCACGATATATAGTATACAACCGCTAAGAAAACCACATTGAAGAAAGTTGATACCATGTGCAATATCGAACAACCATTGTTGCTTTTCGAACCAATAAACAGCCTTTATTGTGATAGGCTGAAAAATTGCCTCCGTTTTCAAGAAGAAAATGCCTCGTTAAAAAAGTTTATATACATCTTCAAACGCTCAACTTCCAGATAATTTTCCTATTCCGGAATTTTCCAATTAAATTTATAAAAATCACGCGCATTATCCTTCTTGGCACTCTTTTTCTCGAGTGTCCGCAATATTCCACATGCCGACCTCAAAAGTTCAGCCGCAATTCACTACAAAAAAGTTTCGACCCAATTGTTAAGTACAAGCAGTTCTTCAATTTCTCCGAAATATAAATATGATTAACTTTACGGGTGCTCCTGGTCGTAGCAGCAGTACGCGGAATCCGACAAAAGGAAAAAAAACCGAGTAATTATTCTTCGTTTTCTCGACTATCGCTTTTTTTAGGTTTTCTCTCTCGCTTTCAAAAACCTGAGACTAGTCTAGAAGAGATCGTTTTTAATGCAAATCTGGACTATCAGCGAGCAATCCACAAACTTAAAATGTTTACACAACAATTCCGATCCTACGTCCTGCGAGATATTTTAGCGGCAACGCGGTTTGTTCGCAACGATATAATCCCAGCCGTTTGCGAAAAAACCTTTTCATCACTCAAAAACCAATCCGTTAGCAGTTGATCGCAAAATAGCGTGCAATGTGACTCGGCCATATTGATGTAGAATTCCCTCCGTAGACGCTAATTTATAAAATTCGATACACTAAAATAAATATCGATATACAAACGAGCAATATGGGCTATTGCGTTCCATCATAATCTATACATATAACAATGCTACTTATTGTTCAAACGAACAGATTTTATTGCAAGAAAAAAAAAATTATTTAATCCGACTTATTCTGGTTTATATTATTCAGATTTTCTTTCTGCCGACGATGTTTTCAAACGATAATCCGATAGAGATCCGTTCGTATCCACTTGACGAGGTAAACAGCTTTGCTCGAAATAAAGTACCGTATCGGATTTTTTTTTTTTTTTTCGAAAAACAGCGATATTTATTTTTACTCTGTCAACGTGGATGCGACGTACTCACTTAGAGAGACGAGAAGAAAACACAATAAAGCGACTAATGAAAACGTAATTTCAGGGACGGGCTATATTGAAAATCCCTCTACGAGATGATATATTCGAGAAGCGGGTATAGTAGACGTCATTAAATTTTCACATTTTATGTTAATTTTTTCACCCAATGCAAATTACTTGATCTTTACTTTTGGTATATATATATATATATATATATATATATATATATATATATATATATATATATATATATATATATATAGAGAGAGAGAGAGAGAGAGAGAGAGAGAGAGAGAGAGATATATAACGCGAATAAACGAAAGAGAATTTCGAGACAATGTAAAAGTTAGTAGAAACAATAATAATAATAATAATAAAAGCGAATAAAATAAATTTTTAAGCGGAAACTCACGGAGACTAATGAAAATAGAATCGGAAATTCGCCCAAATGGAATAGTCTAAGTGTATGATAAATTTTTAACGACTCGATATATGAAGATAATAGATGGTCAAAGTGCATACTACAGTTGTGATCCATGGACAAAAAAAGGAAACAGTGAAGGCCAATGACGCGGTGGCACAATGATATAACAAAGGTAGCTAGGAAAAATTAAGCGCAGGAAGAAGTGCGTGGAAGACACAGGGGAAAATTGTAATAGTAAACCAAAATGTATTAAAAATTTAAATTTATACAATTAGAAAAGTATAAAAATTTGTAAAATACCAATAAAACGAAACAATTCGATAAACTCGACGTCTAATAGTTAAGTATTCTTATTTTTTCACACAAAACAATCCTCTGAAAATGAATTGATCAATTGCCGTGTATAAATAATAAAGCTTCGGTGTAAGGTGAAATTTTAACTATGGGTCGATAATAATATAAACAACACAAACTGGAATGAAACAATTTACACGCGGTAATGTACACGGTAAAAGAAAGAAACGACAAATAGAAATTCCAAGAAGAAAAACTCATCCCGAAAAGAAATGAAATACAAGTCGCAGACTCGTTCGTTTGTTGGCCGATAGTGTGCGCATGCAACCGCACCCACGTGTTATGAACAGCGCAACGAGAAAATCCTACTCTGCCGCTTCAGGTGTACGTACTTCAAGAATTCCGGTTGCAAAACTATTGCAATCAGCAGTTACTAATAGAGCTCTATGCAAACTCGTCATTAGGCGCAAAATCATCATATAAATTTGTATATTCAAATGTTTTCTTCAGGTTGCATCGTGCGTGCAACAGCCAACCGTTGTAACTAGGCGTTTCAAAACACTTTTTTAAACATTTTTATTTTTTATAGGTATATTCTACGAACAATATTATTGAAATTCAATTATTTTGTTTAATCTCAATAAAATTAAGACTTACCGGTGGTTCCAGTTATTTGAAGAGGAAGCCGAATCAAGGAATGCAGTAGCAGAAGAAGACGCGGCAGCAAGCAGTTACCATTACAGCAGTTGAATCAGCAGCCGCCAGTTGCAGGCGAACATGGAACCAGGTGAAATCAGCACAGAGGAAATCACGCAATAGTTGATTTCTAGTGACTTTCTCTATTCCCTCTTTAGATCTCGAAGCCGTTTGACCACCGAGGGAGACGTATCAAGTAACCCGAAGAAAGAGAAAATTTCGGACATACGTCCTACCTTTATCGCTCACTATATATACTCACTATTACTCCACCGACGGCTAAAGCCCGTCGTAATTCTCACCGAGCGATTAACCTGTACCATCACGCAATTCAATTTTAAGATGGGTTGAAAACATTAGCTTCTTCAATGGATAAAAAACGTCCTAGACGAAAAATAAAACAGTTCGTACCTCACAAACATCGATCGAGTTCGAACAGCGATCATTCGGGGTCCGGACGCTCTGCTCGTCGTCATGTTGCTTCTTTAAACCTGTCGTGTGAAAATCTGTTCTTAGTATATTGCTGGAAGACTTGAAATTTCATCCTTATAAACTGAGAATAACTCAGAAATTAAAAAGTACCGACCATGCGCATCAAAAACTTTTTGCTGAAACGATGCTGGAAAAAATCAAAGAAAACGAGACAATCTTTTAATAAGCGATGAAGCTCATTTTCAGCTATTCGGATTCGTTAACTGCCGCTTCCGATCCGAATCTAATCCGAATTCAATCGAACAAGAAGCAGCGAGCGACTAACCGTCACGATAGGAAGGGCGAAGTAGGGAATGGTGGGAGCCTATTTTTTCACTGGTACTGTCAACGGAACGCGCTATATCGAGATGATAAACTCGTTTTTGCTTCCCTCACTTCGTCCTCGTTGTCGTCTGGGCTGTACATGGTTTCAACAAGATGGTGCGACGTGTCATTGCATGGCTGAAACGCATATTATCGCGTCGGACGGATTTCACTTGCCCGCCGTGCTAGCCAAATTTGACCGCTCCAGATTTTTGGGGATCCCTTAAAAGCCGCGTTTACAAAACACGTCCGCGAGATCTGGAAGTTCTGAAAACTCGGATTTCTGAAGAAATTTCAAGGACCTATGTTCGTAAAGATGTTCGAAAATTTTGTAAAAAAACCGAATGAACGTATTGTTACAAATGGCGGTTATATGAACGACATTATGTTCCACAATGCTAACCTCTCGATTTTTTGTTTTTAAATAAAATGTCATTCAAAAATTTTCGTCGAGTAGTTTTTGAGGTATTCAAAAAACAATACCGTCCGTTTTTAGGTTCGAAATCTTTACCGAAATGCCGAAAAAATGTTTAGAAATAGTTATGTTGTAAGTAAATCAAAATTAACAAAATCAAAAAATTCTTCATAGAAAATTGACGCTCAGTGTGGTAAAGGTAAACATTTTACTCCCTGAAATTGTTAACGATCCACAAATTTCGTTTACAACACAATCTGACTTTTCGAATTTAGATTCAAAATCATTTTGTAATTATTCGATTAGTGTTACGAATAATAAAAGTTCTATGGTGCGATGTAATCTTAAGATCGGCGTATAAAATTATTTATTATTCTTAAATCACATTGCTTTTTAACTATTTCTCGTGTAATTCAATATATTAAACGTGAGAATTATCTACAATATCTTATTGAGGAACCTTTAATTCTAATTTGTCTTTAGCATTACTGGAAGTAACGATTTCAGCTATTGAATTTTTTTATTCGTTCGAAACATTATTCAGTAAATATAAACGTGGTGCCGCGCGTTATTTATTTATTTTTTATTTGGATAAATTTAATTGCTCAGATCTTAAATCGCGTTCGATAATCGTTTTCGGTAAAATGTATTCAGCATATATGACATACATGTGCATTGCAGTTATCACTTACATAGGTGGAATCCATTGTTATCTGGCAAAAAGATCTTTGGGAAGTCTACGATCTATAAACCCGATAGCTTCTGAGTAGCTGTTATATGTAGCAACTTTACAATGTGCTTCAAGGAATCCTAATTACGAATGATATAAAAATATATAATATTCGGGTTAAAAATTAGAAATATAATAATAATAATAATAAAAGTTCACTAGGATTAAACACAGTAGTACACTTATGTGTAAAAATCGAATATAAAAAATGTGATTTATACAATAAAAATAAGATTAATGTAAAAGAACATCAAAATGTGACATTTTTATACCGCCAAAAGAAAACGAGCACAACAAAACGGTAACTAACAATTAAAGAACGAAACATTGAAATCGTCACGGCTATAGTCTGCTCGGTTGGTCTACAAGTTACATGATACAATTTAGTTTTTCAACGATATTTCAAATTGTATGAGAATGTCATCGAATGAGATATTTTCTTTTAATGATCATTTTAGGAGCATATTTCCGTCAAGTTCCTAATTTGAAACGCCTACAGATAAAACATTTTATCATAAGAAGAAACTTCAATGACGAAACATGTCTCCATACGATAAACAGAATCCTAACCCAGTACACATCAACAGTAGGGAATTACTTCAGGCTATTCGTACCACGCAGTGTTATTTTATCTCTGATCAGATAACAAAATGCTGAAGAAACTGGATTTTTTGAACTTCATTGCATTATGACTAAAAATGTTATTGATCTATGTTCCACTACTTATCTAATGACGTTAACTGTTCTGTAATATAGCGGAACTGTTGTGTAGCTATCGGAATCCAAATACGAGATCTAGGCGCAAATCATTATCGTTTCAAATATCGAACGTTATTGATTGAAATAATTTTTGATTAAGTTTCCTAAATCTATCTAGCAAAATTATTTGTATAATTATTGATCGTTTTTATCTTTTGGGAAAATAAGAAAATTAATAATGTGCGACTGAATGGGTTAAGGAGGTTGTTGTCGAGCATATTGCTACCGAGTTCCCCTGTAATATGTTAAATTGTTAACAACGGATTTTACTATATGCCGATTCTAAGAATGATATGGGTTTGTTAGATTCCGGCATCGTTCGGCTGTGTGATTTAGTTCAAAATGTAAATAGAACAGGCTGTTTTAAAATAAGTACAATTGTTGTAACAATAAATCGGTTTTCTTTATATAGCTTTGTAAACTGACTTTTACAAGAACGTTATACTGCACCTTTTATTTTCTGCTCGAAAAAGAAATGTCAATTATCACAATCACTTCTGACTTTGTTACGGGTTTAACGGGAAAAAAGAAATGAATACTTTTCTTCAAATCAAAGTTGACAAAAAAAAAAAACTGAGTCACATCGACTTCAAAATTTCAATTATTCATTCCGATCGTGTACCCTTCAATATTTCATATTCCGATTCCCGTTAACCCGTATTTCTACCATTCAACATCGAGGAAATATCAATACACCGTTGGAAAGTCTGAATCCAGTTGCGCCAACACGTAAACGCAAATCGCCGAACCTATGCAAACGTTCACTAAGCGGTACGAATAATAGCGAAACGCCTACTATTATTAATGGTAATTATATAAACAAATGCTACTACAGTGGGCAACATCATAATGTCTAAAAATATACACTTACTCAACAGAGAAAACATCAATAATAATAATCGTAATAATAAAATACATAATAATAATGGTAATAATAAATAATGATAATAATAAATAATGATAATAATAATAGTAATAAAACAATAACCATATCCAGATTACAAAATAGATTTCTAAGAATAAATGTGCCATGGTATGTGACCAATCAAACTCTGCACACAGACCTAAAGATAAATTACGTAAAGGATGAAATCGTGCAAACAGCTAAAAAGCATGCCGCAAGACTGGAGTCTAAATAATATGGCAGTTGCACTGTTAGATAACTCTGCAGTCATTCGCAGATTAAAGAGAACAAAATTTATGGATCTAGTATAAAGTATACATTCCGTATACATATTGTATGAGATGCTGTCACTGGACAGGATTCTTTAACAAGCCACATGATACTGAGATACTACATTTACTTAATAGCCTACAGAGCTAGTTGTAAATTAGCAAATATTTAAAAAAAAAAAAAATAAATAAATAGACTGAACGAAACCTTTGTAGAGAATTACTCTTTTGTTTGAACCGAAGTCCATAATTATTACGGATTATCCTTTTTAGTTTGTCATATATTATAATACACTTTCTATTTACCTCCTCAAGGTGGTCAAGGAAAGTATGTCTGTGATCGATTATTAACCCGAGGTATTTAATTTTGGAGCATAATTCAATTATCAGAGACAATTTTTATATTTTTAACGTTTCCGTGTATTTTTTGATTCCCAAACAGGATAGACTTGAATTTAGCAGTAGAAAACGAAAGCCCCGATATAATTTCTTCAAGTTTTTTTACAAATAATTTCAATTTTATTTAGATTAGTATATTTTGTAATTTTAAAATGATTGATGTGACCACCTACAGTTATCGAAAGCATCCTATATATATATCAGAAGAAACTACAAATACGGATGATTCCTTTTCAAGGTTATTTTTAATAATAGGATATAAGTTTATATGCAGCACCTTCAGCAGAATGTGCTACAGATTTGGGTGTAGTAGATTTTTATTTACTACGTCATCGGTAAGATAAATATTTATTAATAACTTTTTCATATACTTTCCCACCACAGGAATTAAGTAGGGAAATAGGTCTGTAAGCTGTTTTTTCAGTAAGGAGTTTTTCAGGTTTTGAGACTATTAAGATTACATCAACAACTTTCCAGATTGAAGGAAAAATTTAAAATTGAAGGCATTTATTAATAAATTAAATGAATGAAACCGGAAAAATTGATGTTTATTTTTTTTTTTTGACAATTTTATTAGTTATTTGATCGTTGTTAGACGCTTTTCTATTGTTCGGAGTTTCCTAATGATATTATAAATTGTTTCGTTATACTAATACGAATTTTATCGAAAGAGTCCGAGTTCATTAGATCGACTGAGTCATCTATTTTGTTAGGAAAGAAATATTCTAGAAATGTAATACTATTTGAAATTATTTAAAGTTCAATTGCATCAGCGTCTGGTTCGATTCCAGCCGATATCTTAACTGCTTATGGTTCAAGGTCAGTTGATATCTTATCTGCGTATGGTTCGATGGAACAACCAATCACATTTCTTTTACTTGTCAGACGTTCGATTAGACGGTGTATCCCTAAGGAAGGCCTATTTATACCAACACTAGAATGACTAACCCGTAATGATCGAAATATATATATACAGTGAATATCGTTTATAACGACCTTGAAGGGATCCGGCAAAATCCGTCGTTATAGCCGATCGTCGTTATATCTGATATGTATTAAAAAAATCAAATTTACATGCAACATATGTATTTATACGTGTGTGTGTGTGTACTATGTATCAAACTTTAAAATATAATATAATACGGTACATTGTGCATATTTTATATTGTGTATTGTATGGTATTATGTGCATATTTATTATGTTATATTACTTTGAACAAAATGATAGGTACACAAAAAAAAAAAAAACAATCAATTGTACATACATTCCATTGTTTAACGTGGAGAAAAATAATCTTGGATTGTCTTCTGTTTATTACATTTTTTTATATAAAATTCTTGGGCAAGTTTTTTTTCTACTTCCTCTACTCCTTTCATCATCATTGGTGTACACACGTCTTGAGTATAAAATAAAAATTTTTGTATAGTCTGGACACAACTAAGTACCTCAGGTAACAGGGGTACGTCATCCATAATTTCTTCTTTGTCTTCTTCATCGTCGTTGTTTTGTGAGTTTATCACTTCGTTCGGAAGATCTCCATCTGTAATTTCACATTCGGTTACCAACTCGCGATCAACTTCGGTATAATCTTTTAATGTTTCTTTTGAAATGGTTGGTGGTAATTCAAGAGACTCAGCCTAACCTTCAAAACTTGGTTCTATTTGCCGATTAATTTCACTTGTGAAGAGTCCTGCATGTTTGAAGCAATTTGCAATTGTTGTGGCTGAAACATCAGGCCATGCTTTTTCCACAATTACCGTTGCATCTAAAACAGAGACTTTTGTTTCCTTATTTTGTTCGATGTTTTGAAGAAATTTCATGATTAAGTGCTTGCGATGATTAATTTTCAGGTTTTGAATAACACCCTGATCCATTGGCTGTAGAATAGATGTCGTATTTGGTGGTAAAAACACAATTTTGATAAACTTAAAATTTTCGCATCCAATGTGAACGGGACAATTGTCTATCAATAGAATGATTTTTCTTTTCTTTTTACTCAGTTCCTGGTCCCAACTTAGCAAAATTTTGTTGAAAAGTTCTGCTGTCATCCATGCCCTGGTATTGTTATAGTATTCAACTGGTAACGTTTTAACGTCTTTAAAGCAACGTGGTTTTTTATATTTTCCAATCACAAAAAGTTTACATTTTTCAGTTCCATTCATGTTGGCTGCTACTAAAATTGTAATTCGGTCTTTGGACATCTTTCCGTTAGAGCATCTTTCGCCTTTGAAATGCAGAGTCCTATCAGGTGTCATCTTGTAAAAAAGGCCAGTTTCATCCGCATTGAATATGTCAGAATCATCATAATGTTCACGAATAGATGGCCATACCATTGTAAGCCATTCTTTAGTTAATCCATGAGGAACGCTGGCAGCTTCGCCACTAAGTTGTTTAAAAACAATATTATGCCGAGAGCAAAATCTCTGTATCCATCCTCCAGAAATAGTATTTTCTGATACACTTGAAGGCGATGAAATTGATTTCAATAAGTTATTAGCCTTTTCATATAAAATTGGTCCCGATAAAGGAATATTGCCACTTCTTTGGGTTTTAAACCATTTTATTAACATACGGTCTATTTCGTCATGAGTTGATGATCGTTGTTTTTTGGACCTGAATGATTTACCAAGTTCAATAAGCTCTCGAATGGCGTCACGATTTTTCCAAATTGTAGAAACTGTTGAATGACTTATACTTAGTTCTTGAGCTAGATCGCTATTTAACTCCCCATTCTCTAGTCTGCAGCATATATGAAATTTTTCTTCTAACGAAAAATGTTTTCTCTTTGACATTTTAAATTAATAACGTTTACAAAGTTAATATACAAAATAAAATCGCCAAAGAAAGAGAAAATATACTAGATAAAACAGCGAACGAAAGAAAACATACAAAGTTAAATATACAAGATAAAACCGCGAACGAAAGAAAAAATACAAAGTTAAAAAACCGCGAACGAAATAAAAATAATGAAATTTATAAATTAATAACGTTTATGAAAAAATAAATGTGCATATAATAAAGTCGAAAAAGAAAGAAAAAGTAACAACGCAGACGGAACTCTGATGAATAATGATGGCGCCTATCGACAATACCTCCAAACACACGATATTACAACCATTTAAATGTGATGTAGAAAAATTACACAAATCGGTTTCTTAGTGTGTTGTAAAATAGATCCTCGCTATATGCGATTTTTTGTTTATTGGGACAAGGGAAATCAAGTCGTTATATCCGATTCGTCGTTATAACCGTGGTCGTTATAACCTCAAAAATAACGTTACAAATGATTGATGAGATCATGGGACCTGAAATTTTGGTCGCAAAATCCGATATGTCGTTATAACCGATGTCGTTATAAATGATATCCATTGTATATATATATATATATAACGACGATCGTCAATTAAAGTAAAATATATTAAAATTATTATAATATAGCCAAACCGGATTTGTAGTAGATAAACTATTATTATAAAATAGTTAAAATTAATTTTAGTTAGTCAATGGAAAAAAAACAGTAAATTAGTTTGACCAATAATTTTAGCCAGTAAAAATAAATTACAGCCAGTAAATAATGAAGAAAGATGTATAAAAATGGATGGTTGTTCATTTTCGAAAGAGTTCGAGTTTTTCAGTTACAAAGTTGAGTCGTTAGTTTCTTAATCAAGACGGTTAGAATGAAAATGAGAATGGAAGATTGAAACAATTACAAATCCGGTCAGGTTAGTCTTTAACTAAATTATTATTTTTTTTTTCATTAATAAATATATAACAGTTTTTTTTTTAACTTAAACAAAAATTTTTCTTTATAAATACTTTATTTATTTTTTTTATTAAATAATAATAATAATAGTATATACGAGGTATCTTGTATAAATTGGCGACCACGACGGGATTAAAATTAAACTCTTGTTTAATTTTTAAATTAGAACTTGCATTCTATAAATAAATTATTAATGATCACAACAATAGATTAAAATTAAACTCTTATTTAATTTATAAATTACAAGCTTCTTACAAAAAAATTAATAATAATATTCAATTTAAAAAAAAAAAAAAAAAAAAATGGCTACTATAGATGTATTAGCAGCTATATCTAACATGAAAGCAGAATGGAAAGCAGAAATGAATGAAATGAGAGCAGAAATGAAAGCAGAAAGGAAAGCAGAAATGAATGAAATGAAAGTAGAAGAAAGAAATAAAGAAGGAGAAGAAAGGATGAGAGAAGAAGAAGAAATAAAAAGGAAAAGAGAAGATAGAAAGAAATAAAGAAGAAGAAGAAAGGATGAGAGAAGAAGAAGAAATAAAAAGGAAAAGATAGAAATAAATGGACAAAGGATATAGAAGAAAAAGTGACACATATAGAAGTAGAAAAGGACAAGACTGAAAAGACTCAGAAGGAATTTAAAAAATATCTAAATGATGAAAAGGAATGCTCATTTGCGTTTGGAAAAAATATATCGGTTTTAAAAAAGAATTCATTTGAAATCAGAAATCAAAATATTAATATTACTGGAAAATTAAAAATTGTGACAAAAACGATTACAAAATTAAGTAACAGATTTAAAGGTTTTAAAATTTTTGATAGAGGTAAAAATAATAAAAAACAATGCGATGATGTTTTAGATAGAATAAATGCGAAACAAAAACAGAAAATTGTGAATATAAAAAAACAACGAGATGATTTGTCCGATAAACTTAATTATAAAGAAACAAAGCAGCAGAAAATTGAATATGAAAAGCTACAACATAATATTACGATTCAAAATTTTTATGAAATTAATATTAGTAAACGTTTTATTATAGTTTAAAATTATTGTAGTTTTATAAATAAATTTAAATTTTATTTAAACCAAAGAAATTTAAAAAGATTTGTATAAATAATAATAAATAAATGTAATATGTATATACTAATTATTAATGCAAAGTCTATAGATATTTGTTTAGTAGAGCTAGCATACCAGAATCATTGATGTTTCTAAGTCATTCAATCAAATTGGAAAATGAAGATGTATATTTCTCAGGATCGACACAAGAAGAATGAATAAAAACCAGAATCAAGAAATGTTTTAAGTGTTGATTGTATCTATTATTATGTATATTTTATTTTTTATAGAATAATAATCATGCACCTACCTATAGTCAGAAAGAAAATGTGCGTGTGTATGTTAGGTTTGAAAATGACGGATAGAATATGTGAGTGAGAATTAGAATGTGTATACGTGTCAATTATATAAAAGAATGTATAAACATGCATATAAATACTAAATGAAATTAATCTATCTGTTAACTAGTATACTATCCTGATGTCGCATTCGTAAAATTAAGATAGGATCAAGTTTGCGGAAAGGCTGAAATATTTTGTAAATGAAAAACGTTCCGTAACAGTTATAGAATCAATAAAGCGCGACACATGGAAGGGCAATCCAGCCAGATAATGCAATCGTGAAAAGGGATCGGCTATAAAAAAAAGAACTGCCTGATGAGAAGATCATCTCCGTGAAAAATCCTTTCGTTTCCGAAAATATTGATCTGCTGTTTATAAATATTAATCGCAGAAATCGTTGTTGAATGAAATAATTCGAACCGCTAACCAAATCGTTACAAACCGTCTCTGAACGTTATCGATGTTCGAAATGGTAAATGAACATGTTAAAAAAGTAAAAAAGCGGATCACGTTTGATACAAAACGTCGTTCAACTATCAATAACATACGCTCATCTGGTTCAATATCGCCGAAAGCAGCTACTACACCAAATGTTGAAAGCACATACGTCATTGAACTTTGAAATTAAAAAACGTTCGTAAAATGTTACCATTCATGAAATATCAACGACAACGCAGATTGAAGATCGCTATTTCCACGCAGTAAAAAGAACGAAAAGAAAACCAAGAGATGATCAAATCAGCGCGGGAAAATTAAGCCAAGCCAATGCATGCGTTACGAAATATATATAATCTTAAAATGTCTCGTAAATATCACTAATTTATATTTATCAAAATTCTTATATTTTTTCAAATTGATGTATGTATCATGTAAATTACTCATGTTTCAAGTGAATCGATTTTTTTTTTATATCATAATTATCTTAAGATTTTGTAAAATTAGTTTAGTTATGATGTAAATGTTGGTTAAAGCACAGAGCAATAAAAAAGGTATCGAGCGCGCGAAGATAGAGAGAATAAGTAAACTTCAAATAAATTTGCAGTTTACTTATTAGCTAGCGGCGGAGTTATACGACGATCGTCGTATGTTCACGTCATAATAAATTTAAATTTATCAAACTGAAGGTGGAAAGCTAATATTTAATTTAATCAATATAATAAAACAAAATTTATATATATATATATAATTATTTATTTAATTAAAGTAAAATATATTAAAATTATTATAATATAACCAAACCGGATTTGTAGTAGATAAACTATTATTATAAAATAGTTAAAATTAATTTTAGTTAGTCAATGGAAAAAAACCAGTAAATTAGTTTGACCAAATAATTTTAGCCAGTAAAAATAAATTACAGCCAGTAAATAATGAAGAAAAATGTATAAAAAGGGATGGTTGTTCATTTTCGAAAGAGTTCGAGTTTTTCAGTTACAAAGTTGAGTCCTTAGTTTCTTAATGAAGACGGTTAGAATGAAAATGAGAATGGATGATTGAAACAATTACAAATCCGGTCAGGTTAGTCTTTAACTAAATTATTATTTTTTTTCATTAATAAATATATAATAGTTTTTTTTTTTAAATTTAAACAAACATTTTTCTTTATAAATACTTTATTTATTTTTTTTATTAAATAATAATGTTAATAATAGTATATACGAGGTATCTTGTAATATATATATATATATATATATATATTGGTGTTAATTTATTGAAAATAAACGGTGTGTTCTTATCCAGTTGTTAATCTCTGTTAACATCAAAATCAGCTGAATTCTGTATACCAGCATTATTTGAGAGATTTGTTAAATATCAAACACATTTCTCATTATGTTGATCCTTATTGTTGTAACTAATATCAGGAATAGTGGGGCCCACCCGTTTTTTTATTAAAAATTTATAAGGTTTACCTCCATTCTGTTATAAAATGTTTCCAGTGTTTTATTTTAGTTTTAATGATTAGTTTTTTCTATTTCAGATTTAATATTTTAAACGCCTGGTTTATTATAAAAAGCTTAAGTATATTCTTAGTTTTGCATTTTTCCCTTATGTGGTTTATTTTACACTTGGTCTGATCCAATTCAGGCGTCCACCAATCGTTTAGTGGAGGACTGTGTGTTTACATACAACCAACAACTCTATCAGTAAGATAATTATCTAAACTTCGGATATTTACATTCAGCGTAGAAGAATCATGACTTGCCTCAATGCGATGCAAAAAGTTATTTATAGCGTTTTTATCGATGATCTCAAATAATTTAATTCGATCAACTTTATAGTATAATGGGTTAGTATCAGTTTTAAAAGTGAGAAAAGTCTATGCGCTGTGAAGTCAGCATACTCAATATTGCAGTTGAACGACCTATGGACTTTGCAGGAGACATTGAAATAATCAATTATACTGTTACCATTATGATTTTGAAAAGTAGGAGTTGTATTGTTCAATAATTATTAAGTTATTATTAAAGACCAAATCATAAAAAGGCCAAAGAGTTCTTATTAGATTTGATCTTATTTTCAAATGAAGGGAATGCGAATATTCACCAGTTATAACTATATTTAAATGACGATTATTTTTTATTAATATATCGAGTTTTTGCAAATAAGGCAGTCTGACCCGGCTAGGGGAAGAGATAGCATCTTATGAGCAAATAGTTACTAGAGGAAATTGCAATTACGTTCTCGGAAGAAGATATTAGGCTGTGTTGGAGATTATTAATAATTACTAAGGCAATTCTACTATTAAACGATGAGTAATGATTATTATTCATATAGAGTTTGTTATCTTTTATGTATGGTTCACAAATAACAGAGATCTGCCTCAATAAAAGTTGCTGGGCTGCGCTACTACAATTATCAACATTAAGATAAAGAATTTGTATTACCGTATAGTTGGTTTGTGAAATTAGATAATTGTAATTTTTTGATAGATGGGGCAATTCCGATCGTGAACAGCGTGATCAATAGTTGATTCGAATTTTTTTTGTCACTTGGTAACGTCTTATATTGCGACGGAGAGAGCCTGACGTATATGCGACTGCTTCTGTTGGATGAAACCTTAGTTACCTTTAACGGGGTAGAGCCTGTCTACGTCATCTTCACTAATATTGTTCGTACGAAATAATAAGATGGTGCTATCAAATGGTTTAGCAATAAGAACTTTATTAATATTCTCTTTGATCGCCTCTCCTATTTTATTTTGTTCCTCTTTCGCGTCAGTAGTGATTATAGCGGTATTTTTATTAATTTTTCTATAAAAAGTAATATTAACACGTAACATATTCGGGAATTTTTCTTTTTTAAATTCTTTGTCGCAGTTATCTCAATCATCCGACTTAATAATTATTTTATTATTTGGTTTCGGTTTATTTAACCCTAGTAATTTATCCCTAAACGAAATTTTATTTCTAATTTTATGATTGTTATTCTTATTCAGATCGCCATGAAGAACGTCTTTAATGATACTACCGACTTCATTTTGTTTAGCCTTTATAATTTCATTTTTATTTTTAATAATATTCTTTAGTTTAGTTAATAATAGATCTATTTCTTCAGTAGATTTGATGACAGAATCCTTCTGTTCTTTCGTAACATTCTTAGAACTTTTTGAAGTCAGCTGCTCTTTAATAACTTTTATTTAATTTTGATATTTTTGTAATAAGGACCAGGTCTTCATTATTTGAATCTGAATCTGGATCCGTTTTAACTTATATCTAATAATCGCCGATCCGTCAAAGACGGAAGGGCATACATAAAAAGAAGAAAAAATGAATAAATACACAACCGTTATCTCAAGGTCAACAGCAATAATTACGATTATCAGCCCAGTGCGTTAATATCCAACCCGAATAACAATGGGAACGAACGAAGATTCGAGCGATTAACCGATACCACCGCGATAAAATAAAATAAAAACGAATGAATACCGAAATAACAGTAAGATATAGCGAACACGTGAAACACGATGTAACAACCATGCCTGTTACATTATTAGTATTAGTGAGCGATTAAAGCTGATAAATTGAAATTAGAATTAAAATGTATATTTGGAAGTTTAAATTTAATAATATGTACGTGAAGGTGAATTATGAGAAAAAAAAATAGTGGACTTATATATGTATGTGCGTATGTACATACGGTCGGCGTCGCGAACGTGACTTTCCCAAAGGAAATATAATAAAAAAGAAATAGAATGAAGCTAGAGTGATATAAGTATAGATATATATGTATTGGGGAAAGCACACTGGCGCCGGTAAGATCAGAGTTGTAAAAGATTCATCAAAGTTAGTATAGAAAAAGTGCCGAAAGGATATATATATATAATAAATTAAGAATTGACATGGCAAGAGCAGACAAAAAGAGGTAAATATAGCTCATAAAATGGGCTCAGTCGGCATTTTGGTCGAAGACCAAAAGAAACAGCTCCGAATTTTCTGATTGGCTATCCCAAAAGGGAAATCGGAGAGTTCCGCCGAAAACAGTCAATTAAGGAAATTTTTAATATATATAGAATTCCTAGAAAAGCGAGTATGTTGAGTATATATATATATATATATATATATATATATATATATATATATATATATATATATATGTATATGTTACCTGATGCTGGCTGCCGTACTAATAACTATGTATAAGACTATATGTGTATATATATGTATAAGTATATAACCCTAAGGGACAACGGAAATTTTCCTTGGTTCAACTATTTTCGTCGAAAATGGACAAAAAACCATAAAGGATGAGAAAAGGTCTGAAAACAGTATAATTGAAAAAAAAACGGCATTTCGTCAAAAGTAAAAGAAATAATAAGTATAATAACGATAAGATACCTGTGTCGACTCCGGAGTCCTGGAGAGTAATAAAAAGACGAGTTTTGTCGAAGTTTAGTTCGCCAGTTTCGTCAGTTGAGTTTTAGCCAGTCAGTTAGTCAGTTTTTGAGTTGAGTAAGAGTAAGTCGAAATAGCAGACACGTTAAGTCGGATCGTTCGTCGGTCGAAGAAGGGAGGATGGACCGTCGGGACTTCGATCGCAAAGCCTAGCCATCCAGGTTAAGGAAAAGTTCCGTTGTAAAAAATAAGTGATTATAATTTGTACGCGAATAAAGCAATTAATTTAATAGTACGTTTATATGTGTATAGCATGGATAGTTAATCATAATTTTTACGCGAAAAATAAAATAAAAAATTAAAATAAATTTCTGTCGGAAATAAACACGTATTATTTCATTCGTTTTTTTTTTCAATTTATTTAATAATCGGTCATGGGCCTCTCCCATGTGGCATCCCGGACATACCTCAAAGGAGCAAAGCAAATCAGAAAGTCGGTAACGTTATATGTTTAATATTTATATCTGAATATTTAAGTATATAACGTATATGCTAACGATCTGTAGATATATATATGTATATGTATATCGTACGGGTCGTTACAACGATATAATCGATTACAACACGACTGTTTTGTTCTATTTATATTAATGATAAAATCCTTAAAAGAGTAATTAAACAGCAATTTCTACTTCATATTTCTTCATTATACAGAACTGTCCGTTCTTCTGCAGCGTGTGTGTTAGTCAATCTCCTACCTCTTGATTTATTTTTAATCGAAAGGGCAATAACTTCTGAATACAGAATTACACGTAACCTTTTACAAACCAAATCGCTTAAATGCTAAGTCTCCCAAATAAGGTTCAAGAATAACTAACGAACCAGGACCGAAGACTTCTTCGCGTTCTTTGCAACAACTCTCTCGATGTTCTCACTTCAATGTCTCCCACATATTGGCCAAACAACTCCAACAGATTACTCGATGTATTAGATTTTTTTTGTAATACGTGGACTGCATCAGTATAAAAACAAACAATGCAATACTGTAATTGATCTCCCTTCTGACCATGTTCCAGTGTTAGTCATTTTGTTGGATGTCAACGCTAGACCATCCTACAAACGACAAAATCTCAGCAACAGACACACGGACCGGAACTCCTTATCTGGTAGAGTTGAAAATAACATAAATCTGAAAACTAGACTAAAGTGTGAAGATGATGTTGACCTGACGGTTAAGAGTCTGTCAGAGATTATCCAGAACGCGTGTAAAAGTTCCACACAGACAAGTAACCAAAAACAGCAAGAAAACCTCTACATTCCCACAAAAATAAGAAAATTAATAAAAGAAACACGCTTAGGAAAAAATGGCAACGTAATTGTTTTCCGTCCTTCAAGGATTTGTACTACCAACTACAAAGTAAACTAAAAAAAGAAATTAACGCCTATAAAAATGATTTGCTCGAGTATCAACTGAAGTCACTGAATGAAAACAGCAAATCCTTGTAGGTTAAAACGAAAAAGTTACTGGTGCCAACTCCTGAGTCATTTATATATAAAATTAAATAACGGTTGTTGGACAAACTGATAAGCAGAAAGCTGACGCTTTTGCCCAACATCTCTTAGTAACACGTTCAAACCAAATCCTGACGCAAACAGTGACCATTTAAGATTTGTGAAAGACACCTTACACAAACCATTACAATTTCAAAGCATCATAAAACACGTCACACCGAAAGAAGTATTACAATGCATACAGACAGCTTCCAAAAAAAGAAGGATCCAGAGTTTGACGAGATAACTGGAGAAATCCTTTCTGACTTACCAAAAAAAGCAGTTATATCCGTGTGCTATACATTTAATAGTATGCTAAGACTCGGATACTTTCCGAAGAATTGGAAAAAATCTGTCATCATCATGATACACAAGTCAGGAAAGCCGTAGACTGACACATCTTCATATAGACCACAATCTCCTTCCTTCATTATCAAAAATCCTAGAAAGATTAATATCATATCGTGTGGAACCATTAATAAAAATTTAATTCAATACCAAATCATCAGTTCGATTTCCGCACAGCGCACTCAACGGTGCAGCAGTGTCATAGACTAGTAGATAGGATCTCATCAGAATTCGAAAAAAAAAGAAATATGTTGTGCAGCCTTCTTAGATGTGTCCCAGGCGTTCGAACAGGGTTTGCCACCCGAGTCTGCTCTTCAAACTACGTCAGTTTCTTCCCAAAAATCTGTATGAGCTCTTTAGGTCGTACTTGTGTGGTCGATCATTTATAGTAAGGGTAAACGAGGTACTCTCTGATAAATTTAGCATCACTTCATCTGTACCTCAGGGTAGTATAGTTGGGCCATTGCTATACTCAATCTATACTGCCGACATACCCACATCGAATCAAACGGTCCTGGCGACATTTGCCGATGACATAGCCATCATTGCTGCTAATAGTAATCCGCATTATAAAGTGTAGACAAAAGGAGGTGAAAATAGACCTCATAAAATGGGCTCAGTCGGTATTTTAGTCAAAGATTAAAAGAAACAGCTTCGAATTTTCTGATTGGCTATCCCAAAAGAGAAATCGGAGGCTTTCGCCGAAACAACCAATTTAGAAAATTCCTAGTTTCTATAGAATTCCTAGAAATACAGGTATTGCTGGCCGCCTTGCAAATAACAATAAAAAATAAGTATATGTATATATATATATATGTGTACATATAAGACTACTAGAAGACCCGACCACGCGTTGCTGTGGCTAAAGTTTTTGTTTTTTGTTGTATTACATTGTAGTAAAATATTCAGGGGGAGTGGTAGGAGAACATCAATCATGAAGACCATTATGCTTTTTTACATAGATGCCATTTGTAAAATCGAAAAAATTTTCATATTACAAAGTTGTTAGTAAATAACATGTGACACTTAAAATTATGAATGAGGTAGGTAGGGCAGATAGTTTTAAATCTTTAACAATAATATTTTTTAATTCGAATTATAAATACTTTTAATTTTAATTTAATTTAGCACTAATCGGTGCATAAAATTTTTGGTTAACCTGTCTTTAGCTAACATACAAATAGATTCGATGGTTTTCCTACACGTGAACATGCAACATATAGTTGTCCATGAGAAAGAGTTTTGAACAATGAATTAAGCTATATATCCCATGCTAAATGCATTGTAGACACGGCCTAGCCCAAATCGGCCAGAAAAATTTTCAAAATCAAAAATTGAATTTTCAACTCGCGATTTCTAATTTTTAATAAATTTACTCAATTACATAAATTATAGATCCCGACGTCTATTTTCGTATAAAATTGACCCGAGACCGCTATCTATCATAGGAGCCCCAAAAAGGTCACAAAACCACAAACACGTTTAACCCATATTTTCTCGATGCCTATTTCACCTAAAAATACGTAACTACCATCGTTAGACGCGTATTTTAATACCGCTTAATTTTTGTTTAATTCATTTTCTGAAATTCCTAATCGTTCCCGATTTATCGCGAAAAAAGTCGATTTTGAAAAAACCCGCGGTTTTTTCGCTTTATACGATAGATCTTATATAGAAAACACAACCGTTAGAATCGTTTACAAATTTTTACGTCGCTCGCTATGCCTTGCAAAAGGTGGTAGGTCAGGAAAATTCGTAACTCGGGACCCATCGATTGTAACGGAAAACGGTTTTCTGTTTCGAATTCGTCATTTTAACATCTATCAAATCGGTTCTATAAAAATTTTTCCAAAATCGAAATTTTAATGAGTCACCCCCCAAACACCCCTAAAGTATTTTTTTTTAATTTCGACGACGACTCAGTTTAAGAGGTTTTTTTACGACGATCAAATTAGGTAATAACAATTTTTTCCGTATCTCTAAACGTAAGCGATTTATAGTCGAAAATATAAACGCTGGCAGAATTTTTAAAAATCGAAAATGAAATTTTCAACTCGCGATTTCTCGTTACCTACCGGTTAATTTTAGTAACGTTTACCTAATAACGTAAATGATAGATCTCCACGTCTAATTTCTTTTAAGACCAATCCGAATTCCTTACCTATCATAGGGGCCTCAAAAAGGGCCCAAAACTCCAAAACCTTTTAACCGTAATTTTCTCGGCGAGTATTTGCTATAAAAATACGGCAATACCATAGTTAGACGCGTATTTTAATCAAGCGTAACTTTCGTTTAGACGATTTTTACAAATTTCAAATCGTTCCTGAATTATTGCGAAAAAATCGAAATTTTGAAAAAATCGAAAGGTTCTTGAAATTTTTGGGTTCGGTTTGAAATTTTTTTTTGCGTTTTTTTTTCGCTTTATACGATAGATCTTATATAGAAAACACATATTCAACCGTTAGAATCGTTTAAAAATTTTTACTACCCACGCTACGCCCTGCCAAATGTGGCAAGTCGGCAATTTTGAAAAATTCGTAACTCAAAACCTATCGATCGTATTTGAAAACGGTTTTTTGCTTTGAACTTATCATGCCGTTATCTATGAAATCGGTTCTTACGAAATTTTACAAAAATCTAAATTTGAAAATGTGCCCCCCCAAAAAAACCCCATTGCTACTATAAATTGAGATGTAAGCTATCCTATCTTTCAAGTTGGATCGAACTGCGCATGGTGTGCGAATTTTATTATAATCGGTTAAGTGGTTTAGGAGTCCATTGAGGACAAACATTGTGACACGAGATTTATATATATTAAGATGTGCATAGATGTATGTGTGCGTAAGTCTAGAATATAAAAAATGACGGAACTTCCCCTTAGACGAAGCATCAGTTTTATTAACAAAAAAACTGAGCAAAATCTATTAGCAAAGAGAAAATCGAAATACCTGAAAGTAGAAAGAAACCGGAAATTGCCGAAAATAAAGGAAGATAAAGTAATGATAATAATAAGTAGACGGCAGCGCCCGTAGGTGCGCTAGAGTATTGAGATATTAATAGTTCAGTCGAGTCGAGTCTAGTTGGTTGAAGTTAAGATCGCGAGGACGACGGATCTTCGTTAAGATCGATCGCGGAGTGAGAATCGCACCGTCGATTCGTCTAATAAGTAGTATTAAGGGAAAGTTCCGGAGTCGTAAGAAATAAACGATTAAAATTTAAAATGAGCGAATTAAAATAATTTAATATTACGTATATATATATATATATATAGATATATATATATATATATATATATATATATATATTTATATATATATTGTATTCCTACGCGAAAAACAAAATATTAAAATAAATTGTTTGCCGAAAATAAAACGCGTTATTTTATTGCGTTCCGATTTATTTAATTATCGGTCATGGGCCTCTCCCATGTGGCGGACAAACGAGTTCGCCGAGTACCAGCAACAAATGTCGGTAACGTACATTATATTAATATTTACATATAGTCCTAATTTTACACAACAATAGTAATAATAACAATATAATAATAATAACAATAAAACTTTAATAATAAAAAAATTAATAAATAAATAAAAATAAAATAAAATAAAAATCATAACAAATAATATATGCGACGTCGCACGTCTGTATATATATATATATATATATATATATATATATATATATATATATATACATATATATATCGGTAGTAGTGGTGAGTGGCGTCACAATGGTTAATGTGGCGTTTTCATGTAGCTCAAACTAAGAAAAATATAGACTACTGTATCCATTATTGTCTGCAAAATCACCATTAAACTTAAAATCTAAAAGAAATATCTATCTCTCAATCTCGATGCCAATTTGAAAATACGGTATAGAATTATACGGAAGCGCAAGTAAAACTAATCTACGTATTCGGCAATAACAGTCGAAGACATTGCGTGTCATCGCATTTGCTCCGAAATATGTCTCAAAACGTGACGCTTCATTCCGATTTACAAATACCGAATGTCCACGATGTGTATGTGCAGCAGAATCAAAAATTTTTCGATAAACTACAGTTTAGCTTAAATCTAAATATCAATCGAAACCGGACTACCCTCCCAAGCGATTCAAGAAACGGAAATGGTGTCGTGATGTCTTGCCGATCAGATCACTTGAACAAATAGTTAATTTTTTCCAAACAGCACTACTTATGTATCAACTTAATTTAATTTAAATGCAATAGACTCGTTGTACTTTATTTTTTTAATCTCATCCTCGATCTAACTTATCTCACTGGAGATGCTAGTCGCATATATTTCTTCCTTTCTTCTTTATCATTTCCACTTCTTCTATTCATCACCGTTAGTTGTGGCATATAATTGTCGGTACAACGTAGAAATAATAATAATAAAAAAAAAACATTTTCAACGCTTTTCAATGTTATTAAATGTAATCAAAATTATTTAATATTTAGGCGTTGTAATATGTCCGTAATTTTTCTGCTGTCACTATTATTGCTACTTCTTTTTAAACTAGTCTATTATCTGTTGCATATTTGTTATTTAATACGCTGTTTTTCGAATATTTAATTCATTATCATACACGCCGAAAGTATATATATATATATATTATATATATATATATTATATATATTATATATATAATATATATATTATATATATTATATATATATATATTATATATATTATATATATATATATATATATATATATATATATATATATATATATATATATATATATAATGTTCCGATAAGATGTTTCATACATTTATTATATTGATTTTCTTTATGTGTTGATAGTTAAAAATTTTAAAAACTAGTTGCTATCGATAACTTATGATTTTTTGTAATGATGAAAAATTTATTTTATCATTAATATTGTGGTAATTTTATATTATTTTTATAATTTAATTAATTGTTTTATCGTTTCAACATAATTATATCTGAAATAAAATACACACTTCAGACACAAACCCATGACAATTTATACATACAACAACATTAAAAGTTGCACAGAACCATAAACACACTAATGTGTTATATCCCCCCCAAAAAAATAATTTTAAAAATACATTATATTCATAGTACAATATTTACAAAACTTTTAAAATAATATTTAATCAATAATAATAATTTCCCAACAAAAATTAATAGTCATAAATTTTAAATATTCAGCGGTTAATAAATTATTGTCATAATTTAATATATTTTAATTATTAAATTTTCGCAACCTGTTATTTCTGATTCACGTTTATAGGTTATATTACTGGCACTTTACATATCAAAATTTAAAAACGGTTTAATGTAACGTGTGTATTCGTCCATTCTTGGTGTACGCAGTGTACGGTTATAAACTGTTATCAACAGGTTCAACTGAATGAATTTGATTTAGTATATAATGACCTTATCTTATCGTGGTAAGTTAGTTTTTACTAATTATTTCTCGTTATAAATATAATCAATGAAATTATTAAAAGGGTGAGTAAATTCAAATATCTTGGTTGCTATATAAATGAAAATTTAGATGTAGATGTTTAAAGCGAGATGCAGTTACGCACGAACATCTTTCAATAATATGAGACATTTATTATGTAATCGATTAGTCTTAGTTTAGGACAAGAAATTGTTCGCTGCTACATCCACTCAATTTTATTATATGGAATAGAAACTATGCCTTTAAATACAAAACAAATCGATGGATGTTGTGTGAATCCCATGGACGGCCAAGATATCAAATAAAGATGTTTTAAAGAAGACTAATACAAGCAGAATATTAAAAAATCACATTATACAAAAAAACCGTGTCATATTTTCGCCATAATATCGGGGGCGAAAAATATGAAATACTCCAGATGATAATACAAGGGAAGAGAAATCCCGGAATAAGCTGGACAAATAAGTCTTCTCTACAGCAATTACTGACAGATGCAAAAAAGCGCGAAATCTGATCGAACTATTAGTGATAGTTTACGTTCTTTGAAGAATATGGCATGATGGTTACTAATTATTTATAGCGAATTAGAATGAGAGATTATCGAATTTTCCTATAATTATCACAGGTAGTCTTTCATATTTTGCGTTGTTGTATTTAACATTTAAGCTAGGCTAATCAGAATAAAGTATAATCAAATTAATCGGGTTTCTTTACGTAAATTAACATCCATTATCACGATGTAGCTTTCACAAATAGTGCAATTTAAAATTTTTAGACAAAATTGGATAAAAAATATATGTTTAATTCACTTTTTCAGATACGGTGGTTTAAGAAAAACGCTATTTAGTTATAGTTTCGTCTATATAAAAAAGTTAATATCACTTTTAAACTTTCATGGTTATTATCCATACGGTTTTTTTCGTTGTAAACAAAATTGACGTGGTTTAAAAAATCGTGAATGTATATAAAGATGTTTTTTTTTTTTAAATTTACATATTTTAACAATGTTTATTTACTTTTTGGGAAAATAAATGAATCATATAATACATTTATAATGTATTCGTGTTTCATTTGATTATGTACGTTTCTTTTACAATTATATGTGACTACTTCTTAAATAAAATGTTTCTTTGAAAGGTAGTACGTAAAAGAATATATTTTCCTTTTTATTTATATCTTATTCGGAAGTGAAAATATTCTGTTTTTGGCTATTTTTGAATATAAACCTAATGAAAAAGGAATAAAGAATTTCCTCGTAATAACTCTGTTGTTTTGAATTAAATGACATTCGAGTTATAAGGAGGGAATATCAACACCTGAAAACGCGTAAAAGTTATTTAAGGGGGAAATCATATATATATATATATATATATATATATATTCGTTATTAGGACACCTCAGTGAATTTAATAAAGCGAAGAATTAAAACAAAATTATTAATATTTTGTCGTTAAAATATCCGAGAAAATGTTTTTAAGAAATACCGAACGCGCTTCATTTATTATCGTAACTATTTCGATATTTTAATAATTTTCGTTCAATTAATTGAATTATAATAATTTTTTAATTGATTAATAAATTGTGCTTTTGCAGTTTTCGCAATCCTGTCATGATACGTGCCCGGTGAACTAATTATCCTTGAGACCGACCGTGTATGTATGTCAATATATTGAAGTAATTTCGAGTACATTTATGTGTTTATTTTAATATTTTATACGCATTAAATTTTAGTAAAACTAAACTTTAAACAAAAAATTACATTCGTGTTTACACTATGACATTATTAACACGACCAAAAATTAAAATTTCAGTTTCCCACGATTAACTGTAGATGTTGTCTGGTTATTACTGTAAAAGTGTTTTACAGTTATTTAAATTTTAGTATTTTTCATCCTTAGATATAAAAAGATCAACTTTTAGTAAACGGTACTTTTCAGCTGCAGAAAACTGATTTAAACGTTTCTTATTTGCTCTAATTTCGATTGTAAATTATCTTTTAATAAATACTTGATAATTTTTTTATATACCCAAGTTCGGTGAATAAGCAAACTTTTCAAATCGTGTTATACGGTTGGTTCACGTGAAATTTATTATTTTGGATTTTTTTAATTTCAGAAATTTCATCAACAGTGAATGATAACGTTTCATCGTGTATTTTAATGTAACTTAAGTAAATAATGAATACTTTTAAATTTAATTCGTGTCAACTGCTTAATATTTGTTTACACGTCTAAGTTTATCTGCGCTTAAAATGTAGTCATCGATAATTATGTATGTGTTAAATATTATTTGTCCAATAAGCTCAGATTACGACTATTACGATTCATACCAGCTTCTAGAACTATCTTAGTTTTTTATAATGATTTTATTAATTTATGGACTTTATTCACGTTAACTGGATGTTCATTAAGTTGGTTTGCATTAACGTCTGATTTCACGTTACAATTTAAAAATTCTCTTATATTAATAAAATGTTTTTAACTACACAATGTGATAATAATAGCTTTAATATTGAGTCTTTCTTAAATTGTGTTATTTCATTATCCATAGTCATTTCTCCCATTCCTTTATTTCAGGTTGATATTCATCCGAATTACTAGACGTGTTCAGTATTACAATAGCTCACGTATACAATGTTACTTTCATAATTATATTTTTCTGCAGTTTTACGTTTTCTACTTTATCATAATTTCCAATCTTCATCATTTTCACCTACTATCTTTGTTTATTCTAATATATAGTACATTCTTGTTCACTATTTTTTTTTATTAGTTCGCTTTCTTATCAAATTATATCGTCCTGTTCACCTGTGGTGTTCGAACATCTTTGAACCATATATAGCTTCAAATACTTTGCACTTGGTCCACTTGGTCCACTGATATTTCAAACAAATTTTTTCTATTCGTACGTAAATCGTTATAAACTGATATTGTGTAAATAAACAGCTGCTTGTGTACAACTTCTGACCGATACTTCCAATTTTAGTTTCTAATATATCGCCGGCTTGTACTCGATCATTTTCAAA
Source organism: Coronaproctus castanopsis (assembly GCA_032883995.1). Classification (NCBI taxonomy): domain Eukaryota; kingdom Metazoa; phylum Arthropoda; class Insecta; order Hemiptera; family Monophlebidae; genus Coronaproctus; species Coronaproctus castanopsis. The sequence continues at coordinate 95,534,860 of CM065054.1, forward strand.
TAGTTTGTTAACACATTTTATTTTTTAAATACAGACGCCGCGTTTTTTGTATATTCATTACTAATTTCAGTATTTCAGTTGGTAATCGATTTAAAAGCTTGTTACGGCATATTTTACTTAAATATACTGTTCTTTATTATTATTTCGGGATGATACGTTATTCTTTAATACTGTCGATGAATTTTACCACATCCAATCGATATTTTTATTGGTTCTTTGAACACGATGAACTTTTTAAAATAAACGTCCGCCACGATCGGTATAACCGCTATCTATTGATCACTTAATATTGATATCTGTTTCACATGTTATAATGTTAGTTTGACAATTGTGATTATCAGTATTTACAGTAGTATGAAAATGTTATCATTGTTCATACTCGTTTTTTGAACATCTTTATTTTATCGTTTTGTGACCATTATAATCGCGATATCCACAACGACCGTATCGATTAGGTATTATTACCTTCATTTCAGAACTACGGTTATGTCGATATCGATTTTGACGTTCTCACTGCCATCTCGAAAATTATCGTATAATTACCTCGTACTTCGCTCTGTAGTTCTTGACTATTATAATTCTGTTTTTCTTTCGACAACATATCTAGATATGCTAATACTTTAGCGGCAACCATTATTAAAATACGGCGTGCTTGAGAAATTTCCTTTCACGGAATTGATTTTTTATTTTCAGTGTAATTTTAGTTTTTATTATACTTAAATTTTTAAATGTTTCTTCACTAATAATGATATTTCCATTGGTTGCATTACTAATTCATTTAAAAAATGCAGTTTTATCCCTGTCAAACAAACCCTCTTTTGGTTCGGATGGTTTATCTATTTCGTTAATTCGCGAGAATATTAATTTCTTTATTCAGCCTTTAACTTACTTATTTAATGAATCGTTAAACTTGGGGATATTTCCTGAAGCATTAAAATCGGGTATTATTACTCCTGTGTATAAATTTGGTAATCAATTTTGAAAAATGTGTGAAAGAGTTAATATTATCTTTTTTAAAAAAATATAATTTTTTTAGTGATAATCAATTAGGTGTCCTCCCACACAGAGGTTCCAATGAGGCACTTTTCCATCATATCTCTTACATTTCAGAATCGTTAGAGGCTAGTCGCTCCGTAGCAGCGGTCTATTTTGATTTACGTAAAGCGTTTGATATGGTAGATCATAATATTCTTTTACGTAAGTTATATACATGTGGTATTAGGGGCTTTATTCATAATTGGTTTAGATCATACCTAACTAATAGAAAGTACGTTACTAAGATAAATGGTGTATATAGCCACAGTACAGTTCAGTATTTTGGGGTTCCACAGGGAAGTATATTAGGCCCTATTTTGTTTTTGATATATATATAAATGACTTGTGTAATATAAATATTGGAGGGAGAATATTTAGTTATGCAGATGATACTGTCTCGGTGCATAATTCTCGGTTTCCCTCTGTATTAGAGTCTTTGGTTCAAAGTGATGTGTATTCTATTTGTACATGGTTAAATAAAAACAAGTTAATCTTGAATTTGAATAAAACTAAATATACGATTTATACGTACCAGCCTTATTACATTGAAAACACTTTTAATATAAATATCAATAATGTGATACTTGAACGTGTTTATGAAATTAAGTATTTCGGGGTGGTTCTTGATTGCAAATTAACTTGGCATAAACATACCGAGTTCCTTTCTAAAAAATTAAGAAAATTAAATTATCTTTTTTATTATCTGAAGCAATTATTTTCATCTACATAGTTATTTCGTTTGTATACTTCTTTGTACTAACCAGTTTTGCGCTATGGACTTATGCATTGGGGTGGAGCTGGAAAGGTATATATGAATGTCATACAATCACTTCAAAACATGTTACTTAACACCGTATGATAAGCAACCCTGTTGGAAAACTCGTACTCTCACCGTTCGTGAATTATATGAAGTACAATTACTTGTTTTCGTGTTTAAAAATTTTAAACTTTTTTCGATCGAGTTGCATCATGGTGGTAAAACAAGGTTATCCTCGCACGAGTTAGCAAAGTTGTCTAAATTTAATAAATTTCATACCCGAATCTAAGCTGTTTATATGGGCGCCACTATGTTTAACTCTTTGCCGCGTCAACTAAAAATTGATTTTAAAAATTATAAACGACGGCGTAAGTCGTTAGTTGCATTTGTAATGTGTAAATAGGTAACGAGCTTTTCATATAATAATTGAAGTTGCTAACTGGTTTAAAAGTATTCGATCGGAATTGTTAGATTGATGATTTTATTTTGTAAATTAATTTTTTTTTATTTTTTAAATTAAGTTCTACTTCAACTTTTTATTATTATTAATTATTATGCGATTATGAGTTATTATGCCTTTATGTATACACGGTTTTTTATTTATGTATATATTTCTATGTTGTATATTTACTTTCGCGCGTTAGGTATATTTCTGCCGATTTGTAATTATAGTTTAATACTTAGTTTATTTGATTGAGTCTGGGTGTTTGTGTGTGTTTACTTATATGTCTAAATCGATTTCGTTGTTTTTTTAAAGAATGTTTCGGTTAACCAACTGTGTATTATTTCATTGAATTATATAACGTTACGGGTTTTTTTTTAGTGCGATGGAACGGATGTTAAATTTATCTTTATTTATTTGTATAACCCGGCGTTCGCGCAATGTGCGCATAGTCGGGATTTACACGTTATATATATTTTCTTTGTAATCTTGTATTTTAATTTTAATTTTAATTTGAATTTAAGATAAAACGTTAATTAAATCGCCAATTAAGATGTAGATAATTAACTTAAAGTTACCTTTAATTCTTCTGATATACCGTCAACTTTCAGTTCGTTAAACATCTTTCAAAATCGATAAAAAAATAAACTTCGTTCTAACGCGTTAGATTGAACGATTCAAATGGACATTAACCTAACATTTATTAAAACAACAAGAAACGTACGAGTTAAAATGGCTAAATGTTTACGAGTGATAACAATTTAATCCTATAAATAATTATAAAATTTATTATCGCTTTCGATAATTTGACTTTTGATAATATGTACGACGAACTTTATTTTAACCGGTAAATTATTTCGCGATATTTTTTTAAATTCGAATATCGCAAATTTATTTTCATATTATATACGAGATTTACGTTAACGACGAGCGATTCTAATACATTTTATAAGCGAGAGAATAGCGAAATTTTGTATCGAACTTTTAAAGCCGAGAAAATGATTTATTTTCATAATAAGAGTTATTTCACCAGCGTCGTTTATGAGTAATAAGTGTTCGTGTACTCTGGAATTTGTAAATTTTAGCGTTCGTCATTAATTATTAAGTTTGTGTCGAAAAAATGTATGAAATTACTGAAAAGTAATTACGTACGTAATGATCGTAGAACTAATAGAGACAAACATTAACATAAAAAGACAGACAATTAAAAGTTGTTTGATGGATGAAACGGTGGTAAATAAAATAATAAATAATAACTCGAAATAAAGAAAAACTGGAAAAAAGGGCACTATAAAAAACAAAATTCAATATTCAGCATATACGAAAGTGCTGCTACAAATACTAGTGCAAAAAAAAGTATGTATATATGTATTTATATATATATATATATATATATATATATATATATATATATATAGATATATATATATATATATATATATGGAATTAGAATAATTACATAATAAGAAAATTAAAAATAAAAAGTGCGAGTGAAAATGTGGAAATGGATGTGAGCAAGTGATGTGTAAGTGGGAACAAGTGTTAAGTGTAATTCAATATCTCTAAGTTATAAAAATTATTACATAATTATATTAAGAGAATGTAAATTATATATATATATATATATATATATATATATATATATATATATATATATATATATATATATATATAAGTAAATCTGTCGATAAGAACTTGACGGAACAATTGAGAAATGTTGATTATAAGGCGTGTTTTGTGTTACTATATAAATGTGCATGTACTCCATTTGTAAATTTAAACAAATATACGTTTTCAAAAAAAAAAAATTAAAAATATTTTAATTAGCAATTATTAATTACTACGTAATTCCGAAATTTATGGTTTTCGCGTTTATGAACGCGACTAAGAAGGTTAATTTTTATCGCGTTATTTTCATAACAGTAGTAATTAATGTTTCTTCGCGAATTAAAGAATTTATATTAGTCGATAATACATGTTGAAAAAAATTGAGAAAATCATTCAAATATATTTAAAGTTGATCAGAAACAACCTATTCGAAAATTTTAATATTTTTTTATTACTCTTATATTGAAATATAATTAATTGTACGGAGACTGGTTGTTTTTTTCTAACCATTTCGTCGTTAAGAAACTTAGTGTCATTACACTCATTAAGTATCTTCTACATATTGTAACATCGTTCATATATATTCGAAAATGTTTTATATGCACGTGTAAAATAAGCAAATAGTACATTTTAAATAAATAAATAAATAAATATATATATATATATGTATATATGCATATATATGTAATTCGGCGTATATTTTATTATTCTTCTGCCCGGATTAATCAATTTTTGAATTAATCGACCAGTCGGCGCGCATCGGTCCTTATTGAAAATTCCGATCAATTATGAATGAGGTTCGTGATCATTTTGTATAACAACGAAAAAAACATATAAGTAATTAGCGTTAAATTTAATCGTTTTATACTTTTAAGCGACGAAATTAAAATTCTCCCCTTTTTCCTTTCTGACTTCTGGGATTACTGTTCGATTTGGCCGGATTTCCGGGCATCGTGGTATTTTAGATAATTATCTCTCTGACGCGCTTGCTATACCGCTCACCTGATCATAGGATCTTTACTCCGTATAATACTCGGCTATTAAATTTTCGTATATTATAAAAAGAGACGGCGAATAATATTGATTTTCTCGATTGTGTTTAACCCTTTTCGCCCTTAATCCAACTATCAATTCCTGATATTCCTCGGTATATATTCGTCTTTTGGATAATTTGACTGGAAATTTCACTACCGCATTTACTGCTATACTACTATTGCTTAATGTCGATAACGTTGAACGTGTTATCTTCGGCGGTTATAATCCTTTAATAAATCCTACGAATTTAACGAAGTATAAAAAAACAAGTCGATAGAACAGCATTGGCTATTTTGAAGAATTTTCGTTAAGAAATTACGATATATAATTCACTTAAATTTCCGTTATTTGTTGAAGAATCAAGTTTTGTTCTTTAAAATATCATTATCCTTATTATTATTATTATTATGAATCCGCTATCAACTTGATTACGTCGATTTAACTTGGGCTATTAACTAATTTGCTCCTACACAACAAACGTCCGATTTTGATAAGATTGCCGATGCCGATTGTATATATTCTCGAAATATATTGCGACGAATTATATTAACTATTCCGTAAGTTAATGCTCCCCCATATACATTAGCGTCCCGCTAATTGCCGCGTAATTGGAACGCATTATTTACGTATTTGTAAGATACTAACCATCCTCGATATACAATAATGACGTGCTATATTTTCTATATACGCTGTTTCTGGATAAACTTTTATTCTAATATATATATATATATCAAAATTTCGATCGTAATTATTTTTTTTTCATGTTTTCATTGCGGTGCTATTACGAAATTAAAACCTTCCGTGTCTACCTTTCTACTCCGTATTTTTTACAAATCATTTATTCGTCCTTAATTTCTGTAAAAACATTCGTTAATATATATTCGAATAATTTGTCTTTCAGGAATTTTATTTTAAAAAATCGTTTTACCCGAAGATAAATTACGCGCAACATAAAAATCGGTAATGGATATACGCTAGAATAATTAGCGGCCAAATTATGATCGTTAAAATTGTAAACACATTCGAAAAATATACGAAATATCGGGAATAATTTCTTAGAATATTTTGTACCAACATTTTACGATTTAACATTTACTTTGAAATCTTTTAAAAATTTTGGTTTATTTTACTTTTAAATAGTCGTTTCGTTTTATTTTGTTTTTATCCGTATACATTGTTGAATATGTTTCTTAGATTTTGTTACAATTATTTGAACGATTAGAGCGACGGAAAATTCGCGCGGCTTCGATATTACTGGAATTAATTTGAATCCAAAACGTAAGTAATTTATGCTTCGAGTACAGTATCGAACAATATAGCGATGTATTTATGTTTAAGAATATGCTGCAGTACGGTAAATATATGTCATAGTACACTTAATTAGTAATCCCTTGTAAAAATTATATTCTATATATCTCGTATAATTTCAAACAACCGACAGGTCGTTTATATTTTTGAAATTGAAATCGGGAACGTCTGTAAATTCACGAAATAGAAAAAACTAAATGGTTTATTATTATTTTAAAAAAAAAAAAAAAAAAAAAAACTTGCAATTAAAATAACGAAAATATCGAGAAGGTTAATATTATCTCGTATAGTGTGTGGAATGAAGCGATTTAAAAGAATATATAAATAAACAACCGGAAAGAAAGAAGTTAAAACCATTAAACTTTTCTTCTTTTTCTTATATTTATAAATAATTACGAAGCTTCTTTTTCGAGTGAATATATAAATAAAATATAAAAATGTACAAATATATACAATATAAAAATGTAAAAAGTTCTAATTTTAGATATACAATTAAGAAAGATAAGTTTATAAATAATTCGGATAAGAAATTAAATAACGCGACAATTGTAGATTGCGTTGTTTACCGCATTCATTATCAGGGTTATCTAAATTAATATTTTTTTTTAATTTTATATTTTTATAACGTCTATATTTATGTATTTTCATATTTTATTTTCGCGTTCATTCGATAATGGTTTAACAGACGTGTGATTTTTTATTTAGAAAAAAAGTTTAGTAATTTTAACTTATTATCATCTCGAATGTTATATATCGCGAACAATTTAGATTTCGCGTAATCGAAGCGGGGTGTAATTACGCTAGAACGGTATTATTGTACGATCAGTTTCGCTATAAGACAAAATATTATTAAATGTTATTATACGACGTTTATGTGTGTGAAACAAATTGATCGATTCGAAGCTACGGAAATACGCGGTTTCTTCGGAAGTTTTGAAGACCCCCCACGAATGGTCGTAGTTTCAAATAAAAATGTTCCGAAAAGGATCTGGAATAAACCGTACGATAAAATATAGAGAAAAATAGCGTATTTTGTCCACGTCGAAAGAGGCGACGAAATTCTACAAGGACAGATGGGAATAGAAGTCCTAGAAAATGAACAGATTAGTTTGAAAAACCTAAAGCTAGACCAATACGTGGTGCTACGGCAACGACTATTTACAGACGAGAAATAGCGTATAAAATTCGAGTGATCACCTACACTCGTTAATTGATGGCGAAGAAGTAGACCACTATGATATTATCGGCTAGTAAATACTTATTACTATTATATATATATGTTAAAATTGTAAAAAACGTTTTAAAAAAACTAGTTAAATCGACGTCATTGTGTAGTGTCCTTGTCTGTGCGCGCACACACACATATATATCATATATTCGATATTCGATATTCTACATGATTTTGTAACGGCAGTTCCACATTTCATCTTTCTCATCATTACGTTAACATACGGTTCGACAAATTATAAGAATAATTTTTTTAAAAGTCGTCGATTTTCAGCAATTATCGGTTGTACGTATTTATCGAAACATCTACCGATATGAGCGGAAATGATTACTGGACGTTCGACTTTGAGGAACAGCTGAATTTGTTCACTTACGGCGATGAAGACGCGCTTCCGACCATTAATGCGGAATTCGAAGACGGTACTTCGCGGTCGAATGTTAATAAAAGTCGAGATGGAACCGACTCGACAATGACGGAAGATTGCTGCGAGCACGCAGAAGAAACCGCTGAGAGTGTCGTCGGTAAGTGTATACTAAGATTTTTTTTTTTTTTCTCTCTGAAACGATCGGTATTTATTATTTACTGAACGCGAGTATCGTATGTATTTTAGTTTCGTTGGAAAATACCGTACCCGGTGAAGATTATTCTTTAGAAATAGGAGCATTAGTTGAAATTGAAAGTACCGTGGAACGACCGATAATGCAGTTAGAATTGGATCAGTTGTCATCTTATAACGAACAACTAAAACAAACCTCCGACGAACCTGATAAAAATCTATCTCGTCATTCGGAAAATTTCGATATACTCGATCAACAAATCGTAATGGAAGAAGAGATAATAAACGAACCTAATCTTAAACGAGCTAGAGAACGTCCTATAGGTTCGAAAACTAAGAAGCCGTCGCTATCGCAAAGTAATAAAAACTCGAACGGTACAACGTCTGTCGTAAATATTATCTGTCCGTTGTGTAAGCGTAGTAACGCGAAACAAACGATCCTCGCGGACGAGGCGAATTTTTATCTTCATTTAAAAACGGCGCACGGATTGTTTAAAACAGCCACCGGTAACGGTTGTGAATTATGCTACGACGTAATTTTGAGTCGGCAGGACTTCATCGATCACGTGACCAACGCGCATTACGATGGACTTCTCACGTGTCCGTTGTGCCAACAGACCGTACGGTCGACTAGCGAAGTAACGGAACATATAAACTTACATTATCAGAACGTTTGCACAGCCGAGCGCGAGATTTGTCCTTTTTGTCAATTGAACTTTTCCGTATACGATCTATCTGGTCACGTAATAACGAAACACGCCAAAGTACAGCTAACGAAGAAACCGGTCACACTTCATCGGTGTCTTATGTGTTCGACACGCTTCCAAACGTTCAATCGATTAGCTCAGCACGTTTGTCCTCGGTTGCACGGCGACCGAACCGATTGCGCTGTATGCCGTTTGAAATTCCCGTCTAGAAAGAGATTAACTTTCCACATGCAAACTCATTTAAATTCCGACTTTACTTTTCGGTGCGATATTTGTCCGCTTTCGTTCGTCGACGAAGACACTTTTTATAATCACATTCGGTTTACTCACGAGATTCGTAACGATTTCAAGTGTGAAATTTGCGACGCTACATTTTCGTGTAAAATCAGTTTCTACAATCATCGACACGTCCATACCGCATCGAGAATGTCCGAGTGTAAAACTTGCGGTAAACGATTTTTGAACGAACGTACGTTAGAACAACACAAATTCGTCCACGACAAAATAAAACCTTACTTATGCAACGTATGCGGTAAAAATTTTTCGGAACGTTCGAGATTACGAATACATTTACGAGCTCATTCTGTAAAATCGTGTAACGATAGTCAATTATGTTATAGTTGTAATAGTTGCGGTTTCTCATCGCCGAATGGTAGTGATTTGTCCGCTCATAAGTGTATCGATCCGTCTTTCGTCAACGATGTTAATTATAAACGGATCAACTTGAATCGAGTGTTGATATGCGAATTCTGTTATAATCATTTCGACAATCGACATTCGTTGCGTCAACATGTCGAACAAATTCATCCGGAGTCGCACGAAGACGGCCATCTTCGTTATATTTGTAATAAATGCGACATCAGTTTTATCTCATTCGCTCGATTATCGACGCATAGATTAGCTCACGGCATTAACGTCGAATCTCGTAATCTGTCAATAAACAAACGATCATACCAGAACGAATTTATTATACCGCAAATATTCGGTTGTCTACGCTGCGATCGCGTTTACAACGATCATTCTTGTTTGAACGCACACCGTAAAAATTGTTATCCGAAGAAAACGGCCTATAAAGTCGACAATAGTAAATCGAATGAAACAACACGCCACGACGAGTTTAATAAGGAAAATTTCTTACTCGATAAACACGATAATAACAATATCGACGTAGACGATAATCTTGATTTCGATGGGAAGATAAAATTCATTTGCAGCTACTGCGACAAACGATATGAACGAGAATCGTTTTATATGAAACATCTTTTATTACACCATCCGGAACAGCAACGGCCATCGAGGCAACGTTTGATCGATCGAAATAAAATTGCCGCTGATAAAAGACGGATGATTAGTTCATCGTCGCAATTCGAGACTAAACAATTACGTTCGCAGTTTAACGGAAATTCCGTCGTTTTTGTTTGCGAAGTTTGTGACGGCCGTTTCAACGATGAATGCGATTACAAACTACATAAATTTATTTATCATTAAGTCGATCGGTTTGCTTTCGACAGCGGTAACGTACAATTATAACTAACGGTAAATAATTTCACTCGCTACATAAAGTTAGATGTAAATTATCAAATTAACGTTCATTTTCTACAGACGACAGTACATTATCGTTGACGAAAACGCTTTTATTATATAATTTTGTAAATGCACCTTGCGTCGTGTTAACTAATTGTTTCGGTGTCCGATAATTAATTAATCTAATCGGTAATTTCCTGCATCGTTATTTATTAGGCAGCTAAAATGTACACTAATTATCTCGATAATAAGTATCATCGTTGACGTTCGAAATAAATTTTCAATTCGATATCGATATTTCTGTATTGCATATCTTTCATTATCGGTTCGTTACATAATTTTATTCTTAACTTCGTTAGCCGCGGCTTAGAATGTTATTGATTTTTCTGGTTCGCCAATATGTTTATTTTTTATGCACCGACTTTAAGTAAAAAATGTGCAATGCGTATTTTACAAACTGATATTATGCGTAAGATAAATTGTAATTTTTTATCGAATTTTGATTTTTTTTTTCTTTTATTCGCATATAAATAATTAAATATACACGTATTATTATAGGCAATTTTGTACCGGAACATCTCGATTCGTTAAATATTTAGTTCTTTAAAATAACAAAATTGCTAATGCGCACGTACAGTATTAAAATTCGTTGTAATATACTTTGTCGTTATTATGAAATACGATCGATTAAATTGGGTTTTTATTTTTATCGATATTCGCGATATATTTTTTATTCGATAACTATAATTATAATTGACGTTTATTTTGTATGCGATTGTCCTGTTCCTTTGTTTAACTAAATTGTTTTTTTTTTTTTTGTTTTTTTTTCTTCTTTTTATTGCCAATTTGTACCTAGCTTGATAAAGCTATCAACAAATGTTTGAAAAGAGACTCGTGTATAGGGAGCACACCCATTGGTGTGTTCTACCCTATTTGTTTACACTATCTTGAATTTTGATCCTCTTGAGACGTCTTGTCACTGGTTTGTTCGGGATCGCTGCCGCTAGCTGATTGGGGTGTCCATACAGACGCATCATGTGATTTTGAGTTCGTCTATTAATGACCTCGTCAATGGTATGAATCCCTAAATCTCGATGGATCAGTTCGTTGGTAACGTACCAAGGCATACGGTATATCAATCTGAGGGCTTTGTTCTGGAACCGTTGGATGATCATCCGATTCGATGGTTTCGCGCATTCCCACAGCGGTGCAGCGTAGGTCCATATTGGTTTCAGCATGGTATTATATATTAACAGCTTGTTTCGTAGTGACAGCTGCGACTGATATCCTATAAGCCAGTATAGGTTTCTCAGCTTTAGGTCCAATTCCTTCCTCTTCTTCTGTATATGAATCTTCCAATTTAGAGTGGAATCCAAATGTACACCAAGGTATTTCGTCCCTTTGCTTCTCGGTACCAGTATATTATTTAACATTAATTGTTTATTATGAACCTTTCTATTGGAGAATGAGACGTGTGTACATTTTTCAGGATTTATTTGGAGGTCCCACTTTTGTGTCCATTTAAGTATGGTATTTAAGTTTGCCTGTAAAATGGCAACAGCCTTATTAGCATCTTCATCAGATGCAATTAACATCGTGTCATCTGCAAATGTTGCTACTTGTACATGTTCATCAGTTGGTAAGTCGGCAGTATAGATAGAATATAAGAGGGGCCCCAATACTCTGCCCTGCGGCACACCAGCGTGTATAGGGTATATTTCCGAATGCTCATCGTCATACTTGACATGAAACAGCCTGTCTGTCAGGTAAGATTGCAATAATTGATAATATTTTTCCGGGAAAATCTTTCTAATTTTATATAATAGACCTTTATGCCATATTTTGTCAAAGGCTTTAGAGATATCAATAAAAATTGCTTCATTATATTTTTTATTCTCAATTCCTTCTTCAATTGTTTCCACAACTCTGTGTACTTGCTGTTCAGTAGAATGTGAACTTCTGAAGCCAAATTGATGTTCTGGAATTACTTTTTTTTCCTCAACAATTTTATTTAATCGATTTAGTATCAATTTCTCTAGTAGTTTGCCAAGGGTTGAAAGTAGTGAAATGGGTCTATAGGATGTAGGCTTAGTGCCATCCTTTCCAGGTTTCAGTATCATAATTATTTCTGAAAACTTCCACTGAACTGGAAAGTGTGCTGTTCTAACAATGGCATTGTATATATATGTTAGTAGCATTATTGATCTTTTAGGTAACTCTTTCAACATTCTCGATGTTATCAGGTCAAAACCTGGGGATTTTCTATTGTTCAGTAATTTTATGTGCTTGTGCACTTCTTGAGGAGAAAACATTTTAATTTTTGTTGCATCTTGTTTAGGCTGGGATTCGCACAGTTTTATTGTAGTGTTGGAAACATTAAATACACCAGCTAGCTATTTTGCTAGAGTGTTTGCCTTTTGTTTAGCAGTTCTTGCCCACTGACCGTCATCCTGTTTCAGTGGTTGACTACATCTTACTGGTCTATTAAATTTTTTTGTTGCTTTCCATAAATTGTACCCAGTTTCAGATGTAGGCGTTAATTTAGATATGTAAGCACTGAATTCTTCGTTTTTTAAATCAAGAAGTGCGTTCCTTACTCTTTTGGTCAGGACATTTAAGTGGTGTTTGCTTTCAGAGTTCCTGTTTAGTTGCCACTGAATTCGTATTCTTCTTTTCTGAGCTATGAGATCTTGTATGTATTTAGGATAGCTACTCTTGTAATTGTTTGCCTCATCTGGAGTTGAGTTTGCAGCGGCCGTTTGGAGCTGCTCTGTAAATTTTTTAACTGCGCGTTCTATCTGGCATGGTGTTTTTAGATGGACCGACAAATCAGTTTGTTCTTCCAGGAGTCTTCTATACCAATCCCAATCTGTTTTTTTGTTGTGAAGCATTTTTGTTTTTTGTTTATTTATTATTTCCGTACCCATAATTGCTATTATTGGTGTGTGATCCGAGAAGATGAGGTCATAGCTTGAAGCGACAGACATTTGGTTCATAGGTATTCCTTTAACCAAAAATAAGTCTAATAAGTCAGGAGTGCGGTTTATATCTGATGGCCAGTATGTTGGTTCTCCTGTTGAGAGAAAGCTGCAGTTGTGGCCTATAGCTGCTTTATATAATTTATTTCCCCTTGCAGTTGTTACTCTGGAGCCATAGTGTATATGTTTTGCATTGAAATCGCCGCCAACTATGAATTTTGGTCCTAATGTTGACAGCAGGTTGCTAAAATTGGATTCAATTTTATATCTAGGGGGGGCAGTATACTGCTGCTATTGTCAAAGAGTTTTTCAACTGTTCAACAACTATCACAGTGGCCTGTATCTCAGCAGTAATATATTTACTACTTTCATGATGTTTTATTTGTTCCCTAATTATTATGGCACTACCTCCATGAGCTTTGCCGGAAGGATGTAGAGTATTATAACATATGTAGTTAGGAATGTGAATATAGCTTTTATTAGTGAGCCGAGCTTCTGATATTAGGAGTACATCGATTTTTTCCCTTCTTAGGTAATAGGTTATATCTTGGATGTGGTTTGTTATACCGTTTGCATTCCATTGGGCAATTTTCAAAAATTTGGAGTTCATTTTATTAACTTTGTTATTACCTGTGTCAACATGTTGACGATTGCATTATTTTGACTTATTAGTTGAGTAAACATGTTTTCAAAGCGAGATAAAAATGTACTTAGCAAGGTTTCTATGTTTCTACTTTCGTCTGCTGGGATTTTTCAGGATGTTACATGCGCGTATGATCGCTTTGCTTCAGTAGATTGAGTCATAATTAAAATCGATTTAATAACGATCGATTAGCATCGCTTTTAATGCGATTTGATTAAATGTTATTTCTTTTTCACAATATCTACATTGTTATAATATACCTGAAGTATTAGAAGTTGTTATAACATTAATCGATATTTCTAAAATTGTTTGTACCAAATGTAACTTATTAAGTGTTTTGTTTTTATTAATATAAGTTTTTATTCGTTATCGATATTTATTATTTTTGTGTATGCGTGTTTTTTTCCTTAGTTTACCTAAATTGCTTGTTGTAAATATAATACTAGAATTGATTTAACAACGACAGATATTTGTAGCATCGTTTTCGTGGAATGCGAACTCGTTATTTTTTAGATTTGAGAATGAAAACTTCTGAGTTATCGCTACGTCAAGATAAATAGCGGACAGGACGTTCCTTTTATTTTTGATATTTGTACAAAATCCGGACTTTATTAAGTAAGTGTTTTTTTGTTAAACGTTTTTAAGGTTTACTTCTTTCCTACGACCCGTGGCACAGAATTTTATATTTTTTTCTTATGGCAGACTCGCGTAATTTAAGCCAAAAAAAAACACTTGAAAAGATTTTCTCGCTTTCTTTTATTAGAATGAAATTTTACAAAAATAATTAACTAGTTCATAGCAAAAAATCGTATCGAACTTATTATAACAGATTATATCCTAATTCGACTAAATAATAATGCAATTTATCCGGGGCACTCGAAAAAATGCATGCGATCATTTAAAATTTATACGAGTAAAATATAAACAGATAAACGAAAATTTATACTAATCTTCATTTAAAAACGAAGCTACAATCTATTCGATTTCTTATTATATTTCTGTAAACGAGCACGATTATTACAGGTGGGGAAGATTTGAACGACATAACAGATAGCCGTACGCGCGTGCGCAAGAGGAAGAATACAAAATACAAAAAAAAAATTTAATCATTTTATATATTTATTTATTTAACGAAGCCACACAACAGCTAACAGCCAATTATAGTGTAGGCTTATAAATAAAATAATACAATGAATAATGTTTTCTGAATTATAAAATTAAAAGTAAAAAAAAAAAAAAATACAAGAAAAATACATCCTCACACTTATTAAACACACCAGAAAAACTACACGCTTTCACAAGTCTCACACTCATTAAAACATACATCATTCACACAATCTTACTCGAAATAAACGGACGACTAATCTTCAACAAATTAATAAATACAATATAAACCTTAACGTATATACTACATGTACATTAGTAAACGAACACATATACCAAACACACACCACATAATAACAATCTAGAACCATTAGACAACAGCAGAACTCCTCTGTTCTCATCGCAAAATGTGTTCGGGAAGCAGCTTATTAAAAAAATATCTGTTATCAAAATATATATCCATACAGGGAAATATGTTCAAAAGAGAATTATATAAGTGGAAAGCTGACGGCAACGGAGAACTTGTTCGTGCACGCGGCTCACTAAAAAAACGATTCCATCGCCTATTTGGTCTTGGTACAACGTAGGAGACGGTCGATGTTAAATACTCACTATTAACTCTACCGTTGCATACATCATGAAGAAACCTTAATTTGGCTATTTTCCTTCTGTAGTGTAAAGACCTTTCACATCCATTATATTTCTTAATATATCGTAACTCATATATTTAGGACGGTAATATAGATATTTTAAAAATGTACACAGAACTTTGTCGATTAACCTAATGTATTTATTATAATACGGATCCCAAACAATTGAACAGTATTCTAAAGGACTACGCACTAATGCATTATAAAGCGACAGTAGCGTCCATGAATCTCTAAACACATATGAATATCTTATAATAAAACCTAGCATTTTATAAGAGCGATTAACAACATCGCTTACATGTATTGAAAATTTTAAACTGTCATCAATATTAACTGCGAGATCCCGCACCACAGATTTTTTAATTATCATATATATATCACGATGCGCTTATATCAATCCACTGCTGGATGTAAGCGTTCCCCTTTTGTTGCCACCTGTAGGCGATCTTGGGCCTCGTTTATCCATTTCACACCGGTTGATCTATGTATATCGTCCTGCCACCTTGTATCCGGCCGACCACGACTTCTGCGTCCTTTTCTTAGAAGCCATTCTGTTATTCGTTTCGTCCACCTGTCATCGTTTCTTCTTGCTACATGACCTGCCCAATTCCTGCGCTACACGTCCGACTACATCTGACAATTTAGTCTGCTGTCTTATCCACGTGTTGGTTTTCTGGTCTGATATCTTGATGCCCAATATGAATCTATCGTGGGCTCTCCGTGTCACTGCAAGTTTCTTAACAACATACTTCGTTAGGCTCCATGTTCCCGCTCCGTATGTAAGCACTGGAAGGGTGCACCGTTCGTATACTTTCTTCTTCAAGCTGTTAGATATATCTTTATTTTTGAGGACAGTACTTCCCAAAAGCTATCTACGATAGATGCGTTCGCCTTTTAATTTCTTTACACATTGCTTCCTTCTGTGTGGTAATAATTTGACCTAGGTATATATATATATATATATATATATGTATATATATATATATATATATATATATATATATATATATATATATTCATTAACCTGTTCCAGTATCTGGTCATCTAGTTTTATTTGTAACTTTTGAGGTGTATTTGTCATGATCTTCGATTTATTAGATGGTTAATCCTGCTTTTTTGGAACAGTTATGTAGGTCAGTTATCATTTCCTGTAAGATACCAACATTATTACTAATCAACACAATGTCATCGGCAAAACGCAAGCGACTAATTTTCTTCCCATCAATATTCACACCTTTAGACTCCCAAGACAAATTTTTGAACATACGTTCTAAGGCTGCTATAAATAACTTCGGAGATATTATGTCTCCTCGTCTGACGCCTCTCTTTAACGTATTTTATTTGTTTTTTCCACCAGCTGTACTTGCATCATTGGCGAACTATAAATATTTTTAATTATGTCGATGTATTCATCATCTATACCATTTTCTTCAAGCGCCTTCAACACTGTCCACGTTTCCACGGTATCAAACGCTTTATGATAATCGATGAACGCCATGTTCAATTCCATGTTGTATTCTTTGCACTTAGATATTAAAATCGTCATAGTGCGAATGTGATCAACAACTAATAAAAATATGAAAATAATAACAATAATATATAATAGGACCATTTAAAGTAATAGAAATATTAACCTGGCAGAAAGGGATAAAATGTATCTCCCAAGTTGCTTGGCCAGCACGGGAGATTAGGCCAACATTACCTCAATATGACTGTAAGGAAAAAGAAGGGCCGTAGTAGCCACGGCCAAGATGGGCAATCGGAATTGACTCCTGCTTCCTTACCGCCTAGTAGAAATACAAATAAAGGAAGCAAACACCGGATAGAACCATTAATATCACTCGAATTTGACAAAAATACCAACAAATTAAGGAATAATGCAAGAACTAAGAATCGCCTTATGCGTATTTGCACATATAATGTGCGGACTTTAGCTTCCGAAGTGAAACTTCTGGAGTTAGAAGTAGAATTGAATAAAATAAAATGGGACATAATCGGCTTAAGCGAAGTGCGCAGAAAAGGCGAAAGTATTATAAAGCTAAAGTCACAGGCTATATTATTCTATAAAGGGGATTCCGAATATCATCAAAACGGAATAGGATTTTTAATAAATAAGCAATGGCATAATAATGTAGTTAAGTATGTAGGCGTTACAGACAGAGAATTGCATACATAATACTTTTGTTTGGTAAGAATAGCACCTTAAAGATAGCGCAAATATATGCCCCCACGGAATCATATACAGGGGAGGAATTGGAATGTTTCTATGATGAATTTAAATAGAGATAAATGCAAAAATACATTGATAATAGACGATTTTAATGCCAAAATTGGGACCCGACAAGACATACGAGAAACATCAGTAGGCATTCGTGGAGTAGGTAAAAGAAACAAAAGGGGATAAATGATGGCAAACTTTCTCGAAAGAAATAAGCTTTACTGTATGAATACGTTCTTCAAAAAGAAAGAGAAAAGAAAATGGACCTGGAGGAGCCCAACTTTTGAATACAAGAATGAGATTGATTATATCATCTCTGATAGCTCAAACATATTACAAGACGTTACAGTACTGAACAGTGTTAATAACGGCAGCGACATTAGTTACATTAAAAATTCAGGATGTATCCGTGTCAAAAAGAGTAAAAAGAAATAAATCACAACTAGTTGATCCTGATAAATTAATAGCAAATATCAAGAAGAACTAAAATTACAAATACAGAAATCTGAAGAAATTATAAAACACCGGAAATAAATAAACAATCCGAACAGATTACTAAAATTATGAAAGAAGCTGCGGTTAAAGTTGCACCACGTACAAAAAAGGTAAACAGTAAAATAAGTGACGCAACAAAAGATTTAATGGCACGAAGGAGGAAACTAAAAGTGGATAAAGATAAAAATCAAACTGAGTGGGCAGAATTGAATAAATTAATTACAAAAACAATTGAGAAGTGATATACGTCAAAACAACACAAAGAAAATTTGCGAAATAATTGAGCATAACAGAGGGCCTGAAGTATTCAAGAATGTCGATGGGAAGTAAGCTGCTGACGAAATTGAAAAATCGTGACGGAAATATCCTTACAGACAAAACTGAACTATCCGAAGAGGTCGGAAGATTCTATACAGATGTCTATGACACAAAAGTTAATCCTACAATGAAAGATAAATTAACAATAAATGAGGATAAGGGAAACCTACCGGATATAACAATAAGTGAAATCAAATACGCTTGAAAGAAAATGAAAAATAACAAAGCTAGCGGACCGGATGGTGTAATCCCGGAAATGATTAAACAACGAAATGAGGAGATTTTGGATTTGCTGAAAAATCTGTTCAACAAATGTTTAAAAGAGAACTCTATCCCGCGACTGTGGAACGAAGCAGATGTTATCCTAATACACAAAAATGATGATACAGCTAGTCTAGAAAATTACAGGCCAATTAGCTTATTATCACATATGTACAAACTTTATATAAGTATTATTACAAATCGAATGACGCAACAGATTACTGCCAACCGTGCGAGCAAGCGGGCTTTAGATGTTATATATATATATGTTATATTTATATACATATATATGTGTGTGTGTATAGAGAGGAGCTGATAATGTATACATTTCCGTTATGCTTAAAGTTTTCAAGAGGAAGTAGAACTACGGAAATTTAGAAAGGGACACGGTTGTAATTAATAGTACCGAGAGCGAGAGGAGTGACTGCTGTATATTCTGTATATGTATCTAAAGAGAATACCGTACCATTAGAAGACCCTCGCTTTCTTCTAATGAACGTACAATTTCATTGTCGAGGATTCCTCGATGTGCCGGTACTCATAAGATGCGAACATACGTAAGTATTCCGGATGATTCAGTTTCCACGACGAATGAAATTAGTGCATCTGACTCTATTCGTAGTAGCATAGTATATTTCAATACAAAATTTTATATATTATGAAGAATTTATATGTACATACATACCTCAAGTATCCTTCAAGTTACCTTAGCAGTTAAATACAACTAAATGACTTTAGAAAATTAAAGAAATAATCAAGAAAATAACAGTAAAATAAGGAAAAATTTAAAAAAAAAAAAACAGCCTATTAGCACTTGTATATTAAATTTAGTTTAACTTGTATAGAAATAAATAAAAATAAAAAATCGCAATATCTGATCGTATATAGTAGAAATCGGTGCTTAATAACGATGATGCTTATAACGCGAAGCATACTACAATTCCCGATTAGGTGCATTAAGTTATTGTCGTGATAAGATTTATCATCAAAATTTCTTTGATAATTTATAAATATGAGGAATATTTAGTGTGGAATGCGTGTTATTTTAGTCTACCGAGGAGCACTTAATGCTGCAACACCGGTTTTTCATTACCCGGAGTTTTTTGTAACTACTAACTGACACCGAACACTAGAGACCGGACAAGCATGAACTAGGTCTTATGATGGTAGTATAAATTAATTTCATACTGAAGAAAGATGAGAACGGTAACTGAAAATTGGTGCAAGTGTATGGCTTGTCACCGATAGATTTATTAATGTTTAAATAGACGAACGTCTTAACTCCTAGACAGCTAACCTGCTTCTGTCAATTGATGCATATTAATAGTAATATCAGTCAGAGAAAGAGCATATCTTTTAGTAAACAGTATAGCGTGCGATTTCTCGGAATTTAATTTCAGCCTCCAGCGTTTATAGTACTTGTAAATATTGCCGCTTTTTGTAACCTATTGTATATCAATAACGCCAGATCGTCAGCAATAAAAACCCGCCTAGACGAAGGGTATATTAGGAAAATCGTTTAATTAAAAATAGGTAAGGACCCAAAATACTTCCTTGCGGAACAGCTGCAAAAAGAGTTTTAGGTGTTTAAGTGTAAAACGTTCTATCGCTTAAATAGAGGACCTAATTAATTTAACGAGATGATAAACCGCATTTAATTAATTCGGTACAAAATCCCATTGTGCCAAACTGTATCGCATTCTCAATAAATAAACCAGTATGCTTATTAAGGTTAAAATTATCGGTGATGAAATCGGTTATTCTGGCAACTTGATGCACTGTTGAATAGTCCTAAAACCGAATTGTTCATTTTTGAGAATTTTCTGAGTTAGAGAATAATAACCGGTTTAGTATGATTTTTTCGACGACTTTACTCTAAGTGTACATAATAAGCTAACGGGACGAATATTACGAATATCGCTAATATCTTTACCAGGTTTTATAATAATCTTTTTTTCCACTTTGTCGGAAACTTAAAAATGCTATCGATTAATTTTATCGCTTTACGAGGAAGGTGCTTATAGTTGCAGCGATATCATCGGCATACGACATTTTATTAACGATTTAATACAATTATAAATTTCACAGATGGTGTAACGAAGGAAAACCTATCCGAAGAACATGAAATTAGTTACCTATTATTTAATTTATAGGCCGCGGAACCAATTCATTACAAAGTTTTTCTAGTGCCTGATACACGACGAGTAGCGATTAATTCTAGTCTGTCAGCTAGTTTATAAACGGGCTGATTGTTATAAGGATTGGTTAGTGGGGGGGAAGTTCTGCTTCGACAATCGATTACGTACTTTCCAAAGAGTATCGCTTTTAGGCGATAAGGTAAAATACGAATTCCAGGTGTTATTTTTTCAAAAATTCGATAAACTCCAAGAAATTCGTGCTAGGATTAAATATTTATACCTGACGTTAACGTACGCAAGAGTGAATCTTGCAATTTGGCTCTTATAATAGTTTTTAATCGAGATAATTTTAACACTACTGGGACGGATATTACTTGTTGTGAGAATAGGAAGCGTGATTTTTTTTTTAATAGTTAATTTCGCAGAGTGTAATTTTGGTTAGGTTAGCAACGGCAGCATCAATAGCATTAATAGCATCAATAGCATCAATAGCATCAATAGCATCATCAATAGCATCAATAGCATCAATAGCATCAATAGCATCAATAGCATCAATAGCATCAATACAGTCGGAAGTGTCGAACAAATGTTAATATTAATTATTTGCTTAAATTTTTCCCAATCCGCATTTTTGAAATTAAACATTCTATTCGTTTTAGCCTTCAAAATGCTTTGTGGAGCGGATATATACTACCCGGAAGTATATATATATTAAAAACGATATAACAACATCGCTACAGAGTGAGCGATAAATGCGCAACAAAAATCAGATAAACGCATTACTAATATCTCTTAACGGGTCGTATTAAAGAAATTATCGTTAATTATATCGGTTAAGAAATTTTAGTATTTCTCAGAATGATTATTTTTCTTTCTTGAATCAGTTTTAACGACGGCGGAATTTCTTTCTTCGATCAGTTTTAACGACGGCGGAATTTATTTGCCGTGTTTCGTCGCGATTTAAAACAATTTATACCGTCTTTTATAATAACGCAATATGCGACTCGAGGACATCATCGGTAATATTTTTAATTGCCTGTTTCGATACGTTTCCTTCTATATTTTCCTTTTTTTTTAGAAATTAAAAAAAGTTCTTTACTTTCGAATTTCCCTTTATTTTTACGCTATTTCAAAGTTTTCTCGACTTATCCTTAATTTTATTCGATCCGATTATTGAAGTTATGATATGCAATTTAGTTTTATAGATTGTAAGGTTAAAGCATCGCTGGATGCACCGTCTTCACGTGATTGTTAATAGATACTTTTTATTAAATAGCCTCTCAAATGGCTAGTCATAAATTTGCAATTAATATGAAAACAAAAAAAAAAAAAAAATTATTTAGCTTACTACCGAAGTTCACTACTTCGATATTAACATACCTGCGCGATTAATTTTTTCCTCGAAACCAATCTCGCTCGACACGTTCACACTAATAATTGGAGTTTCGTTAGACCACCACCACCACCATCACCACGCAAAACGTAATCCGTGCAATAAGTGTTGACGCGAATTTTAGGTCATTAACGTTTAGCAGATTTTTCGATATCTCCTAATTTTACCGCGTTCATTTTTTTTTCCCTAATAACTGCATATACAAAACGACGGGCGTGTACTTACACTCCACACACGTGGTTCATACATGCGCATATGCATTGGCGTATACGTCGCTATCGGGCGAATTATCGGCGAAGTTTAAAACCAGGGTCTGAAAGCTATTTCTCCCGACACGTACTGTGGAAACACTGCGGCAGATTGAATAATGATTTTTCGAATAATCTTTCTATTTTCGTTAATCTTACGCACGCCGTTATGAAACGGCAATCTAAGGAAAATTTTTAATTCGTCGACGGTGAAGTTTACCTGTAGATTTACGTGCCACGTACTGCACCTAGGCCGGAGGCACGGGAAAGGAGAGAACGCAGGGTTAGTGAGAATCGGTAGAATGTTGGACGAATAAATTGGAAGTACGGATTGTTAAATTAGATTATATAAATTGAAGGATTTAAGAAAATTTAATAAACTATTGGAAGCATCTTGCGTGTAGGAAAGAATATGCTTACTGAGCGGTTTGTCGAGGATAGAACGTTGGGAGTTGAATATTGCACACATTTGAATGTGGTCGACGGTAATGAGGACATATTACAGGTTAAACATAGAGGAGGAGGAAGATTTTGTAGGATATAGCTGTGTGGAGATAATGACCTAGGCGCAGACGAGCAAGTGCATAATCTCTTCTGTTTGCCGAGCGAGATGGAATCCGGAGGCATGTTGTATCTCGAACTGATCGCAGTTTGTTGGTGAGTGGAAGTGTTCAATAAGTTATACGAGATTGTTCTTAAACGCCATTTAAAGGAATTTCTTCGGTATATTTATTGCTCTTTGTGTAACCGATAAATTATAAAATTGATCTATTGCGAGCAAGTTAAAATACTCAATTATTTTTTTTTATTTTTTTCGCTTGGTCTTTCTTCCAACCTAGAACATATGTTCGTCATTTAAAACACAAGTGGCCGTAATTTTTATATGTGTACACGGATGGATTTAAAGATCTGGTAGAATGGTCCTTTATGATTCCAAGCAAAAACGTCATCAGAAAGTTTTAATTACCATCGGCGTGCTCGGTTTTCACCACTGAAGCTTTAGACTTTAGGCTTTCTTCGCGTTTCTAACTCTAGTGGCAATTATCGGATACTCTTAGTTGCTTTAATGCTATATCGAACTTTCGTGTTACCGAGGGATCTTATTTTATATTAGCAATTTTACTTTAAGAAATATTACAGTCAACTTTTGCTGGATAAAAACTCACGTATTCACGATAATACTGTTTGCGATTAAAAATCAGCAGCAGCCTTCGGCAACTGATGTCCATTCCATATTCAGATCTCATGGTAAAGCCCAAGTTGTAATCAGATTGAACCGTTTTCCATCTGAATAGTCAGCAGTTTTTATAAAAGCGTTAAACCAGTCACTTCGAAAGAAGCGTGGTATTTTACTAAAAAAAAAAAAAAAAGTCCACTTTCTCGACACATGATCACGGCATTAACTCGGCTTCGTTTAAATCATTATCGCCTACCTGCTCATTTGCACAGAATTGGAATGACCCGAAACCAGCACTTGCTTTCACCCCCGGATGGTACCGATATAATTCTGGATTCGAATAATTTGTTTTTTAACTTTTCCTCGTACTCTGCAGACCAATCGCGTTTTTATATGGCCTCCTTATATCTTAAGTTCATTACTTTCCTCGGATGATCCTTATATATATATATTATTTTTGATTTAAATTTATTTTAAAATGTAAAATTGTATTATTATATTTTTTTTTTTTTTTTGTTTTCCACCGGCAGATTAACTCCAAAGTCCAATTTAAAAATTAAAATAACAAATAGAAAAATTAGTATAAGCAATCTGTTTTAAATTAGCAATAGATTGTTCCCATTTATTTATCTTTAAAGTAGCACCAGACTTAATTGGATTAACCAGTTGACTTTTATCAGAATCCAAACTATCACTGTGGTTTGTAATTTAATCGGAATCAGGCAGTTCACCCAGAAAACATAAGATCTAGTATAACTTTCTCAGGAATATGTCTGTAAATATTTGTTCAGTTTACTCATTACGATTCCCTAGATAATAATTTAAAGATTCTAATTACAGATTAATATGTTGGTTTACATTTGCTTTGCAAAAGATAGAACGAAATAAAACTGCCGAAAAGATTTTATATATTACGGTACGAACTTGCTAAGTTTAATTTTACTAGAATCGAACTTTGAAATCTTTACAATAAATCCTAACCTTTAGATCAATTTTTATTACATGTACGCGCCAAATTAAAATATCAGTTACTTTACAAAATGGATTTTTTTTCCTACTTCTGTCAATTCTCGGCTATCTATGAGAATGGTGTCATCGTCTTCTCTTGTATATACATCCATTGATGTATTCAACCTTTTTCTTAAACTAGGTCGCGAATTTTAGTTCTTTTCAATCGTCGGGTTGTCGTGACGTCTGGAAGGCGACTAGCTCATTGCAGTGTCCGCGTATATTGCATGTCTTCGAGCCCGCTTCTTTATGACTCCAAGTTCACGATGAATAGCTTCATTGGTAATGTACGGCATTCTGTATATATCAGTTTTAAAGCTTTATTTTGAAAGCGTTGTATTATATTTCTGCTAGTATTTTTCGCACACATTAGCGCAGCATAAGTCCGTATTGGCTTTTTAAATATGTCAGCGAGATTACTGATTTTTTTTTTAGTAATATCCTAGCAGTTTATCAAATCCAGGAGATTTCCTATTATTTAAGAGCTTAATGTATTTTTTTTTTTTAACCTCTGCCGGAGATATCATTTTTATTTTTGTATTATTCGGTTGTAAATCGGGAAGTGGCGAATTGGTGGTTATATAATTTACATTTAAATAAGATTACTCATAAACGTAACTTCTACATTGTTTATGGTCGGGATTAATTGAAAATTTTCACGTACTCGGAAAATCCATTTTAATATGTTAAAAACCGAATATGTACACACAGGCGATAGAACAGACTCTACGATAGTTCTAATGGTGTCGATTAACTTGGACAACATTCAGCATAAATCAATACACGACGCACGAATGCGTCATTGGACATGACTCGCTTACGCGTCATTGGCAGTGAACGTGCGTTAGTGTATAAATAATGGAAATTTTTATTATTATTCTTATCATTTGAAGAAGCGATACAATTATCAGTAGGCATTCGAAGCGGCCAATATTATTCTCGGATAAATTGATGAATTTTTTTAGCTTTCACAATAAAACCTCGTTCGAGATGTATTATATTATATTAATTCGAGTAGCGCGTCGTTCGTTATTTCGTTAATTCGATATTCTCGTTTAATTTCGTTTTAGAAACCGGAGATGAAATATTTTTGATTTACTTAATTAATTAACATCGTCTAAATCAATTTTTAGTCGAAATGCATATGCGCGTAAAATTATAATCATTTTTCTGAAATATATTAAAATCGAAAATATCGTTTTTTTTTTTTGTTTTCAATTGGGTTTAGATGCGAATACCAAATTTATCGATTGTTCGACGCTATGTATTGGTTAATCGGAAAGACATACAAGCTTCCAATAGAAAGCAACGTCTTATTTTGTATAAGGCGATCCTAATAAGATGGTCTTACGGGATAGAACTTTGGAGTTCAGCTAGAAATTCGAGTGTCGATGTCATACGGTCAACCGAAGATAGGATATTGCGTTCAATCGTCGCTGGGCCATGGTTCGTGCGCAATGATTTGGAAATACCATCGATCAAAGAAGTGATCAGCAGTCATAAGGAACGATACATGCAACGGCTAGACAAACACATTAACTACCTGGCCCATAATCTGATTGTAAACCAGTCCAGATTCGTACGCTTAAAAAGGCGTAATATTATTAATTAGCATATCCCATAATACTGCGCCTATTGCGTACCATTTGGAAAATAGTCCAGTCATAAGATAAGGAGCTGTGGGACGCGCTTCATTAAATACATTTATTTTTAAAAGTTATCCTCGCCGCTTATTGCCTCAAATAGGCAAATTGCGAGCATAAAAAATAAATAAATAAAAAAATCGACAAATATTTATCGTATATATGATAATGAAAAGGAAAAACAAAGATAAGAAAAAAACCCGGTTACAGATTAATCCTAAATATACGCACGTAGGTGGCCAGCGCTGAAAGGATGTTGTCGTTATTCAAGGCTAATAGGTTGAAACAAACGGAGCAAGGAGGGAAAATAACAGTAAAATTGTTACATCTTTACCGACGCTATACAATTTACAAGCGAAAATCACGTGATTTATAGTTCCTGCATGGACCGGGTAGCAACGGAGGCAGTAAGATTAATGGTGTATTTGATCGGGATGGAAAAGAAAAGCCGAGCTGGGAGAATTCGATAAAATGGATTTACTTATCAAATTTACTCGAGAAGTATTACAAGCTAAATTGTCCGAATTGCGTGCCACTCAGTTATCCACTAGAATGATACGGTAGATAATCTAACTAGAAGCATGCTTGAGAATGGCTCATTCTACTTCATCAGTAGACCGGTTAGGGGCATTTTATCCGAGAGATAAAGTTTTCGCACAATGAATTTTGGAACCGCGCTCGCAGTTAATTCAATTATATTCAATCTTCATTCTCCGGTAATTCTCCGGTTCTTCAGTCTAACTAACAACGTAGAAAATAAGATTTCGTTTATTCTCATTACATGTCACCTAAGGCGCTTAAAACGTCAGCAACATTTCATACGTTCTAGTCGCACAAGCCGCTTCGTCATTCTGTGTGCATCTTCGATAAAAACCGCCTATTTTTCAGTTGCCATTATTACAGAAAACATTCCTCTCCACGCATTATAAGTAAAGAAATTCGCCTCCCAACTGTAATTTCAGATGCTCGCTTAGCAGAACAGCGTATACACGATCATATTCAATTACATATCAGCCTGTAGTATAAATATTTAATAAGACATATCATGACAGCCCTGGGTGGAATCACCAATGTCCATATAAAATATATATATATATATACATATATTACAAGCGGAATCTTACTAAACGCGCGTTTATATATATATATATATATATATATATATATATATAAATAAATTTTTTGTTAACTTCCATTTATTATTTATTGGCGATAAAATAAGATATATATATATGTGTGTGTGTGTGTGTGTATGTGTGTAATTTATTACACTAGCAATATAACTGATAATCGAAAATAATATACGAACAGTTCGATTACACCGTGATATAAATAAATCGATTTATAAACAAATTACAAAATTATCGCGGCTATCGGTTGCGAACAGTGATCATTATTAAAACCTATAAAAATAATATTATTGTCGTCACAACTAGCATCATATAAATTATTATGCAACGTAATATTATAGTTATCGATTACTTCGGCAGCAACCGTTATAAAAACCGCGAATTAACTTACATTATAAAAACATTATAAAACGTTATTTCCACTCTTTATGCCACGAGTTTAAAATATATATATATATATATATAAATAAATAAATAAATTTATATGCAAATTAAGTAACCCGACTGAATCGAAATACGATAATTATTTTACCGGGTTTATTTAAAATTTCACCAAAAATACGTTTCGATCTCACGAATTTACATATTACATAAGTTTACTTTATAAGATCGTATAATATTAACTCTTTTAAATAAAAACCAAAAAAAATTATAAAAATCAGTTGTTATTTAAAAAAAAAACATCGGCGTAATTAATTAAAAACGTTATTCAATAAATTAAATAATCGTGAAAAAAAATAAACTGGAAGAACAGTACTGTAACACAAGGGTGTTTATATCAATAAATAAACAAATAAGTATATATATATATATATATATATATATATATATATATATATATATATAAATTAAATTATAATCCATCCACGCCCTTTCCTAGTAATTCTTTTTGTTATATAAATCGGGAAAGATAAAAAAATTAAAGCAAAAAAAAAAAACAAAACGAACACACAGAACGTGTATTCAGATAAAGACAAAAATTGATATTTTATATATATATACATATCATATATATTGGAATGTTTTAATTTTAATTAAGAAGTTATATATATATATATATATATATGTGTGTGTGTAGGGAAAATCAAAAACGGACGGTTTTATTGTTTTTTGTTTTTTTTTTTTTAATAATTTAAAAACTACTCGGCCGAAATTTTGAATAAAATTTTATTTAAAAATAAGAAAACGAGAGATTAGTTTATAATCATTTGTGGAATACAATATCGTTCAGATGACCGCCATTTGCAACGATACTTTCATCAGTATACAGGTCGCTCAATTTTTTAAAGTTTCTCCAGAAATCCGAATTTTCTGGTCTTCCAGATCTCATGTAGATGTTTCGTACACGTGGTTCTTAAGGTATTCCCACAAAAAAAAAATTTTGCCTAACTTTTTTTTCTTTTTTTATTAATATTATGTAATTCTGTTCTAAACTCTCCTTTGCACTGTCGTGATCGATTCGTACCTAAAATAACGTTCCACGCAAAACACGCGCTCCTTCTCGTTACAGGATGCCGTGATAACTGAAACTGGACAAAAACGAATCTCTCGCGTGTACATTAAACGTACAGCACGCGATTTGCATTGTAGCAGTGTTACCAATTGCGCTATTAAAAAAACAAAACCGTCCGTCTTCTCTGGTTCATCCAATATATATATATATATATATATATATATATATGGATATTAAACTATTTACGAAAATTTTGAAAAATTAATGACAAATATGAACTCATTTATTAATACCATCACAAACTGTACTTTAAAAATACGAATCGTTAACGAGATTGAGCTCGGAGTATACGCAAACACCCATAATTTTGAAGTAAAAATATTTATATATATATATATATATACATACGAATAATTAAATATAGTATTAGCGTTGAGGTACGTAAGGATGGTAACTTGAGTTCTTGAAAAAATGAACATAATAAAATTTGACGAAAAAAGGGAACACACTAACGATACCCACGATATAGCACACAGTATATACTCATATATATATATATATATATATATATATATATATATATATATATATATATATATGTATGTATATATGTATGTATGTGTATGTGTGGACAATAGGTGACGAAACGTTAATTTAAAAGATGTCCAGAATTTTAACAACATAACACAATATAATAATAATAATCATAATAATAAATAATGTTGCTTGCCAAATCCAGGATATATTACTCAATTCTGTGTAAGTATTACATATTTCGTGAAACGTTTAAATAATTAATTTTTAAAATTATTATTATCAAAACCACCCAAAATTAATCAATACGCGTTTATATATATATATATATATATATATATATATATATATATATATATATATATATATATATAATATACAATTAAATAAAGCTTAATATTAACGGGACTAATACGTAAAGACGTAGATTGTGTGTAACTTCTCAGAAAATAACAAGGAAACATCGAAAAATAGATATATACATACAAAAAATTATAAAATTTGCATAAATTTTTTTATACACGTGAATGCGGCAATATACACGAACGCAATAATATTTTCTAATTACGTAAACATATTTCCGTACACAACAGGCTATTACGTCCGACATATTTAAAAATTATGAAAAAAAAAAAACATTTTTGGTTCCCCTACTAACCATTTTCGATTACTTCAAAATACTTTATATTGTCGTCCAAACTTAATTCGTTATAATTTTGATAACAATTCTATTGATAAGGATAATCCGCATAAAAAAATTAATTTAACTCGCGAAATTCGAATAAATCCAGTATTAAATATTAAATAAAAAATAATAATAATAAAATGAAAATAAATTTTCGCTACGTCTATACTCTGTTTTTAATATGAAATAAAATGAGTAATCTGCTACAGTTCCTTAATATCGAATGTTTTATTTATCGCTTATATATATATATATATATATATATATATATATATATATATATATATATATGTGTGCGTGTATGTAGACAATCATAAAACGATAGAGTCCATATTATTCGGATTATAAAGTATCCGATGCTATGATTAATTAAATCGATAATTTCTCTATTTTACCACAAAATCGTCGTGTCGACGGTGATTACGTTGCATGAAAGCGGTGATTACGTCGCATGAAAGCGGTGATTACGTCGCATGAAAGCGGTGATTACGTCGCATGAAAACGGTGATAATATGTAAGAATAAAACTATAAGCTACAATTAGCGATAATGTAAGTCTGCCGTATTAACGTAAATCTCAGCAAAACGTAATTAAAAATATTTATCACCATTTTTATTTAATAATCTCAACCGTAGCCATATTAGAGCGATCTTCACACACAGCCATTTGTAACTAACGATCGTATTTCGTTTCTAGTATACTTGTACAACTCCGAATCAATCGGGGCTCTCCGATAAATTGATGTCGCTTCACTACTAAGCACGATAAAAATTAAAAAAAAAAAAAAAAAAAAAAAAAAAATTTCCTTTAATTCTAAACTGTACCCTTTCAAATTTTACTTACAAGTACGTTTATTCTCTGCTATAGCGGTAGCGACGACTAGGTTATTATAGAGTTACTTATTTTAAAAATTACTTAAAACAAAATCGTGTAGGCTGAGTATGATTAAAGGAAGAAAAAACAGAAAAAAAGCTAGTATAGCAAAATACCCGGCTGCTATAATACATTCGGGTTAGGTTAGAATCGGAAGTGTGTTTAGATTAGTTAGAAATAGGATTAAAAGAAAAAACGAGAATAGCGCATTAAGCGGATGATTTATAATGTATCGAAATTTACGGCAAGATCTAGCTTTTATTAACTATCGATCATTATTATATACTTCTTTTTCTACATTTTCCTTCACAATGTTTATTCTAATCGTATCTATACTTCAAAATTTCCCTTTCTATAGAACATTCTAAAATGGTTTCTCGCGGCGGATTTTTAATTAACTCCATACCAAGTTAAAAATAGTAATTTTTTGACAAAATTACGAAATTCGTGGTTGTACAAGTACACTCGGAATCCATCCAGTGTTTGATCAATCCAGGGGTTAATATCTCGAATTTTATCATCATATAAACAAATATTGTTACTACTACTACTACTACTACTATTACTGCCACTGATATATACTACATTTTCATGATTCGATTAATACGAATTTGCTTAACGTAAGATATATATATATATATATATATATATTAATGAAAACTTTGTGATCATCGTAAAATTTAAAACTCGGAAAATATTACGAAAATGGTACCACCAGTTCGAATTGAACGAAATATGAATTATTATTTAATAAATGTGAAACACGTTCCCACACTAATATACGTATATGTTATGTATATATATAATATAAACAAATTATCTAGTAAATTTTACCATAATTGTATAATGCAAGACAGCGCATTAATTAACACTATAGGCGATTACGACATAGTCTCACCGTACGATATTCTAAATACAAACAACGCAGAATTAAACACAGATTACTTGTTTAAGAATTATTTTCCTATTTACTACGTGTTTTCCCCCTCTTTACTTAAATTCTAATTCTAATTTATTTTTATTGTCTTCTTGCAGTTTTTTTTTTTCTAATTTTTTCCTGTACTTAAAAGTTTAAAACTTTAAATTTTACGTTTTAAATTTCAATTTTATCACACATATACATTAGACGTCGTTGTACATTATTAAGTTAACTATTAAGGTATATATATATATATATATATATATATATATATATATATATATATATATATATATATATATATAAAAAAGGTACTTAACATTCTTCATTAATTCATGTATTCATGGATTAAATAAGTACCAATGAAAACACAAAGTGTTCAAAACTTGATTCTTATTTAGCATACAAGACCTAATAATTTAAAATACGATAAATATATTTAGATAATTAAACCTAACGAATATCTATGTTTAAGATTTTTTTAGCGTCGTATATACGATACCTAGCAGCTGCGTGTATTGCTTCTAGGATTATTTTCGTGTTTTTGAGCCTACGTTAACGTTAGCCACCTAGAGATCCAAATGAATAACACATCATTAGGTGAAGATCGATATGCATCGACCATTATAAGATCGGGTTAACGTGATCTTATTATGTACATATACATTATATGTGTGTGTGTACAGATGTTGCATTTGCGTACGTATAAATTTATCCTAGCAGTCGGACGAGTTTAAAAATAGCCGAGAAAAACTTTTTATTAGCCCTTTCAGACACACTCATCGTATACGTGAGAAAAAAAAAAAAATGAATATTATTTCTCGATATAAAAAAAGGATCTCGGATAAGTTTTTTTTTTCCTCAAAAGTTATGACATGTACACAAATGTAACCTTTGTGACTCAATGGAGTATATATATATATATATATGAAACATAGCAGGGTGGTGGGAAAAGTGAAATTTTCAACTTTTTTTAAAAAACATCCGATAGAGATTAAACTACACGCTACGACCTATTTAAAGTGTATTTTACCATTTTTCAATACAACCAATACCGGCTGAGTAATTGAGGTGGGAAGTTGGGAAATGGATTGACTGAGTATTCCAGAGGATGTATGAACTTCTTCTAATATACGTGTAACTATATAAAATCTATCGTATAAGGCGAAAAAAATTACTAACCCCCGAGACTTAAGCTATCAATGGCCATACAACCTTAGTAAAAAGGGTTTTCGCGCTATAAATCGCTTACGTTTAGATATACAAAAAAAAAAAAAATTGTCATTTGACTATTTTGAGTACTTTTGGTTACAAACCGTAGCCACG
The DNA here is from genome assembly GCA_032883995.1 of Coronaproctus castanopsis. Taxonomy (NCBI): domain Eukaryota; kingdom Metazoa; phylum Arthropoda; class Insecta; order Hemiptera; family Monophlebidae; genus Coronaproctus; species Coronaproctus castanopsis. The sequence goes on from CM065054.1 coordinate 95,568,254, forward strand.
AAATTTTCATGTAAATAATTTCGAGTGATATATTTTTCGGGACATTACTTTCATCTTTTAAGTATCAAAGTAGATTAAAAAAAAAAAAACTCGAAAAAACCGACTGTAATAATAAAAAAAAACTTTTTCAAAAACACCCTTTCCACCTAAAAACCAAACAACAAAATATGTCATAAGAAAGTATTATTTTTTCGGCTTTGTACTCCGTGTGAATGGTTAGTAGTATTTGGATATTGTCCTAGAGACTTGTGTACACTTGTAACCATCGTGTCACAATGGAAAAAATAGAAACTATTCTTTTAAAACAGCCCGTAAATTTCGTGTACACATTTATAGCCATTGCATGGCAAAGGGTTAGTATATTCGATAGAAGAATAGGCGATAATAAGTCCTGAAAACAGAGATCGCTGGAATAGGATTATCATGAAGAACAACCAGTTTTAGGACTGAAAAAATGATGGCGATGATGATATATATATATATATATATAAAACTTTTGGTGTTATCATTTTTTTTACTAATAATATTACTTTTATTAGTATATTCGATAGAATAGGCGATAAAAACTGCTGAAAACCGGGAGCGCTGGAATAGGATTATCATGAAGAACAACCAGTTTTAGGACTGAAAAAAATGATGGCGATGATGATAAATATATATATATATATATATATATATATATATATATATATATATATATATATATGTATAAAACTTTTGGTGTTATCATTTTTTTACTAATAATATTACTAATTACACTACTTCCTTTTTTTTAAACGTTGTTTAAATTAGTACACGCACATTTATATAGTAACACAAACACGCCTTATAATTAACATTTCTCAATTGTTCCGTCAAGCATTTGTTTGTCGACAGATTTGCTATCTTCGTATAATTATGTAATAATTTTCATAAAGATACATTGAATTACACTTACACTTGTTCTCACTGATACATCATTTGCTCACATCCATTTCCACATTTTCACTCACACTTCTCGTTTTTAATTTTCTTATTATGTAATTATTTTAATTCCTTTTATATATATATATATATATATTTTTTAACTAGTATTTGTAGCAGCACTTTCGTAGCGTCGCTATGCTGAATATTGAATTTTGTTTTTATAATGCCGCTTTTCCAGTTTTTCTTTATTTTTTGAGTTATTATTTTATTTACCACCGCTTCATCCATCAATCAACTTTTAATTTTTTTATTTCTTAATATTTGTCTCTTTTAATACGTCTTCCGAGATTTTATTTAACATTCTGGTCAATAATATATTTGTCTATTTGTGAGCCATATTTTGTCTTTAGTATCGGTACTGTGTATTCTAAGCTTTTCTCATATTTTATATCACATTTTTCAATCATGATATAATTTTATATTTTCACTAACAAATATAGACCATTTACATCGAATACATTTAAGTTTTTTTTTTTTTTTAATTCACTCATTAATTTGTCTTCGTGTCGAGTTTCATTAACCTCAAGCAGTTTTTCAATAATGTTTCAATTTTTTTTTGCGTATATTTTCTTAGTTAATCCCCATGCTTGAATGTCATACCTCAATCTTGATTCTACTGGAGCAGAATGTTACGTAAAATATGTCCCGAGTTACGTATAATTATTCACAGCCAAGTATTTACACGGTATGTATAAACGCGCCTAAACCGGGCGACATCCCTGTATAATGGACTGTTCCTTTGGTCGAACGGGTGTCCGTTATACAAGCGTTTCACTATATATATATATATATATATATATATAAAATATGTATACAATATATGTATAATATACATATATATTTTATGCATAATGTATATTTTATATATATGTATAAATCAGGCGAGGAAAAATGATTAAAAGTATGACCGAATATTTTTTCATCTTTTTAAAATTAGATAAAACGTTATTTTACGATGATAACATACTTTTCGTTTATTTCAATTTACACCAACCCAATAATTTTGTTATTACGAATATTATTTGTTAAACGAAGCGATTAGAATTATTCATATCGTTATAACCGCCGTGTACATAATTAAACCAAATATATAAATGAAAAATCAATAATAAATCGATTCGTATACTATAACCATAAAGAAACAAAACGAGAAATGAGATAAGGAATTTAATATTATATTTTCGCATATATATAGATAGTGCTAATAATAATAGTCGTTGTAGTGTAGTAGTAGTAGTCGTAGTAATTGTAGTAGTATTGATAGCTTTGATAAAAAAAAAAACAAAACGCAAAACCGAAAAGAATAAATGGAAGTTAACCGGCTGTGGCAGTATTCAACTATTGCTGCTGTGGCGGCAGCTGCTGCTGCTGCAGTTGCTGTTGCGATGCTGCTGCCCTGGATTTTCGATAATTCGAGTCGAATCCGTTTGTATTCTCGTCCGGACCTTTCGGTGTTCGTTTAACCATAACATTCGTCACTATAGGCTCTATCGATCGAATTCGATTAATCAAATGTTCCGGCCTTGGAAGAGGGTTACGACTAAACATACGAAATTAATAATAACGGATAACAATAATGAAAACATGAGACAAGAGTAAATGTAATAAAAATGAACGACTGGAACACGTCAACATGCTAGCCGTGGATAATTACGTAATCATATCTGCCGCTAGTAAATCCCTCGTGGCGATTTCGTGATTATGAAAAATCCATCTGCTGTACAAGATGTCGCCATGAATCTGATTCGGATGCACTCTGCGAAACTTCCTCCTCCTACTGCTGTCCTTATCATGTCTGACCATCTTGTAGGAACGCGGCCGCGTTTCCTTCAAGAAGCCTCGCCTGAAGTCGATGTCGCTCCTATATATTATACGACCGAAGTATGTTAGTCTTCTTCTGATTACTACCGAGGATAATCTGTTGCGTCAACTTCTTGTAATACCGAGTAGTTCGTTTTCTTGTCCGTCCCCGGAATTCTTAACATTCGCCTTCAATAAAATACATTTCCAGCGCGTTTATCTTTTGTCTGTCACATTTCCGTTGTATCCATTGCGCCGTCGAGAAACACCGAGAAGACGAGACTAGTGACTAGTTTTATTTTTCTCTTTCTTCCATACATCGTATACCTTTCAAACGCATCAAAACGCTTTTTGTCATTATTTACTCTATGCGAGTCTGTTCGATTTTGCACTATCGAATCTAGATATCCGTAATATTTCAGTTAACATCGCGTAAATCTGTATATTTATCGTTCTGTCTATAGACAATAATGATTTTCGTTTGATCTTCGTTAATTATTAAACGATATTCTGTGCCGTATTTTTCCAAACGAAATAGAGTTTACGCGATACTACTTAAGCTATTAAACATATTAAAATAGAAAAAGTGCGTTGGATTGGACAAGGTTTCTACGATTTTTCTTAAAAATCTACCTATCAAAGCGTTAGTTAATTTAACTATTACGATGAATTCTATCTTACTACTTTTTCATTCCCCTAATTCGTGTAAGATTAATACCTATCCTCTAAAGCTGGTAAGAATACTTTAGATCCTGTAAATCTACGTCCTATCGCTTTTCTCAGTAATCTTAGCAAGTTGGCTGAAAAAGTTAAGAAACTTTTACGGAAACTAATAATATTCTCGTTGAACGACAGTTTGGATTCGGACGTAATTTATCTACAGTTAATTGGCGAAGACTACACGACCGTAGAAATGATGACGTGTTTAAAAAAGTATTTAGTAGCAGAATAATTTCCAGAGGCGCTGATTTCGTGTGGTCATCGCGCTTAATCGGATTTGTCAGTTTGCAATTACTTCCTGCGCAATTATCTAGAGTCTAAGGTTTATGAAACCTCGAGATCCTGAGGAACTCGAAGCCGAAATTAGACGTCGTTCTGCGGCCATTTAAAGAGGACGATGCTCGAGAAAGTTAACGATATAATTTTGTTTTACAACTTTACCACTGAATCGAAAATAAAGGTAGTCATTTAAATGATATTATTTTTAAAACCAAAAAACTATCGAACTAAATAAACGTGTGACAAACATAGGAGTTTTTAGGGCTTCCTGAATATTAGAGATTGGGTATACGTTTGCGTAATTTTAATTTACGATCATTGTTGCGTTTTTAACTATAGATTTTTTCATCATCGCTATGCGCGTATATGTATTTATAAAAGTCTACATCATTCCGAACATATTTTGTCCAATTCTGTTCAAAATTCGTTCGGGAATTAAGCGGTTGAAAACTATTAAAAACTATTGAAATTTGTAAAATTGCCATTTAAGCTTATTTTCAATCTGTTTAGAGGGTTCTAATATTATATTTAAGTCGACGAAACAATTTATTCGCTGGGAGCTTTATATTAAATAGTTTGTATAAAGTATAAGCTACGCTATGAGATGTAGCTGTAGCATGTGGGTATGGAGTTGTATATTGTCAGGTGTAATCTGATAATCGTCGAAAGTGAAGAACTAAAATATAGTATAGTGTTTTATGACGATTTCAAAATTTGTTACTCCTAATTGTACAATGTCTGGGTAGGTTGTTTATAAAAAATAATAAAAATAATCAAAAAATTATGATGCGAACGAAATTTCTTTTTTTTTAGTTTAGTATTCTTAAATATAGATTAAGAGCGTTTTATTTCAATTAATAACAGTTTTCGAAATATTAGCGTAGAAGTTTTAAAAATGAGATTTTAAATAAGCGATTTTGTTTTTAATTTTTTAACGTCTTTAATATTTTATATATTATATATTTGATTATATATATATATATATATATATATATATATATATATATATATATATATATTTTGATTGCAGTGGAAAGTAATATTTGAACGATCTTTAATGTTTTTAATATTATTTTAATACTAATATATAAAGGATCTTTTTGTTTTATGTATACAGCGACGTAATGTTTAGAGTACTTTCTAATTCGATACTTCGCAATAAATAAGTAAAAGTAGGACAAAAAATTATCATAATTAAACCCCTTAGGATGTTCCTACTTGCTGAGACGATAAAGCGGAACTCTCTCGTGGGTGGCAAGCTTAGGTAGAACCCCTAGTTTCTCTCTATTTTTGTAGGCTATTTAACGTATAACATTGAATATACACGGCAATACGAGTTTTTGGGACTTTCTGAATATTAGATTGGCTTATAGCGTAATTTTAATTTGTAATTATTGTAACAAAAAGTATTTAATTAAAGTAAAAATTAAAAAAAAAAAAAAAAAAGGAATCGAAAAGTTAATTTAAAAAATACTGAACAGAAAAATGTTTTCTTTTTGAAAAATCACAAAGCTTTTCGACAGTAGCCATTATAAAGTTAATATAAAAAGATAAATTACAAAAAAAAAAAGAAAACACGTATATATTAAAATAAATGTAAAAAATATTATTTAGACAATTTACGAAAATTAATAAAACAATACTTTTAAATAATTTGATAGCGAATGCTGGAAAAAACCACACGGTCAACAATCGGCAATATAAAATTCATACGTAACAACAACACGGTCGGTAAAAGTTAAAAATAAACAAAAACATCCAACAATATAAAATAAAGTTTTGTTATTGTATTATTGTTTATGTATAAATTTCACATCGTTCAATATTTTTGTTTAGTTTTAATTGTAACGTGTTATTGCGTTATGTATAAATTTTATATTACTGATTAATCGATTACGTTTTTTTTTCACCGCATTCGCTATCGGATTGTTTAAAAATACCGTTTCATCACTTTGACGATTTTTGTGAATCGCGTTTTTTACATTTATTTTGATAATTTATCTTTTTACATTCACTCGATAATGGCTTAACTGTCGAAATGTGATTTTTCAAAAAGAAAAAAAAAGTTTTAATGATTTCAACTCTTTTTCCCGTTTAATTTTTATTTTTTAAAAAAAAAATCACTACATTGCAAACTTTTCGAAGTGAAGATAATTTCTTTAATTAAATCGTTAATATACCTAAAAATTAAGGAAAAAACAATTACTATTATTTAACGATATTAACGATTAAAGGTTTAAAATGTAAATACGAAATAATCGCCTACGAAAATTATGAATAAAGTTACTTACTTGACTTTCACCACATCCGTAGCGGCTGAACGACCGGTACGACTATTAGTCGTTATGAAAAATTCCACACTATCGCCGACTTTTAACGAATTCGAGTTTTTGACTTGCGACATGTGAAAAAATAATTTCTGTCTATCTTCGCCGAATTGATAAGATAGAAACCCGAAAGGACCTTTTTATAATAATAATAAACATCATAATTTATCATCGTCGACGACTGACGCCGCACTTTCGAGGTGTCAATATAATAGACGCGAAAATGAAATTAATTTTTAGACGAATTCCAGCATTACAAACGAACTGCGTGATATACAAACGTTCCGATTGATTATCATATCGGTTTTTCCATGTTTATATATTAAAATGCATCAACAGCTACACACACACACACATTACGATGAATAATTTAAAAATTACAAAAGAACGAAAAACTAAAAAACTAAAAATAAGATACGGAAGAAAAAAAAAAACTACTCATTCACAAGTCTCAGACCTATTAAACGCGCAAGAAAAACTACACGCATTCACAAGTCTCCATAAAACGCGCGCATATTCCTCAACAGATTAATACATAAAATATGAACTTTTACATACCGGATGTACATCAACAAAAGACCAAAACACCCGCCACATAATATAAATCTAAAAAAAAGCTTCGGGAAGTAACTTATTAAAGAAATATCCGTTATGAAAGTATATATTCGTACAGCGAAATGTATCCGAAAGAGAATTATACAGAACGGAAAGCTAACGGCAACGCAGAACTTAAACCCAGGTTTGTTAAAAAATCGATTTGATCGCCTATTACAATGTAAGAGACCGGTTAATGGTGCTCACGTCTCACGTCCCGTACATTTCGCAATATATCGTAACTTATATATTTGGGACGAACACCTGATATACGGTAATATAGATATTTTAAAAATTTACACTGAACTTCGTCAAATAACATAATGTATTTATTATAATACGTATACGAAACAATTGAACAGTATTCTAATACAGTACGCACTAGTGCATAATAAAGAGACAGTAGCGTCCAGGGATCTCGAAACATGTATGAATTTCGTATAATAAAACTTACTATTTTATAAGAACGACTAACAACGTCGCTTACATGTTGCAACGCCACTTATATATATATATATATATATATATATATATATACATATATATATATATATATACATATATATATATATATATATATAATATATATATATATTGCAACGCCACTAACACACCGTCTAATAGTACATATCCAAATTAGTATGCCGTCACATACAATTGTTATTATTATGGTTTATTATTAAATTGTTGAAATTAAAAAACTTTATATATATATATATATAATCGACATTTACGAACTCTCCAGATGGGATGCCACGTGGATTGGGCCACGACCGTTAATTAAAAATGAATAAAACAAAACAAAATAAAACGCATTTTCTATTTTATTAGAATTTTAAAATAGAAAAAAAAAAAACTAATAGTTTACGGATTTTCGAAAGCGCACGATTTTCAAATACGTTTTTTAAAATTAAAACTGAAACTAAATTAAACTGAACTAATTAAACTATACTAACTTTAAACTAACACATTCTACATAACACAAAAAAAATCTTTAGAAAAACTATATAAAAAGTTATTTTTTAAATGCTAGTGATGCTATTTGATAAGTTTAGTAATTGATATGCATACTATATCATAAGTAGCATTCCATCCAGTGATGGATACTAAAACTTAACTATATATATATTAATACGCTTAGTTTATATTAACTCCAAGAGATTTCGTTCTATCCAGTCGACGGTATTCAAGCGAGTTTTCTATTAGGGTGATCGCCTATTAGGGTGTTTTTCTAGAGGGTTGACATATCTTTTGACAACAATAGCGATTTCTACTTTTACCGATTTCACCTTAAGATCTTCGTGAAGTTTAAGATTAGTTATACATACCATGGAGCACTAGCAATATTTCGAAGGATTTTGTTTTGCATTCGCTGTAGAATAGCGATATTTCTTTTTTCGCACAACCCCGTAATTGACAGCCATATAGCCAAATTGGCTTCAGGACCTGGTTGTATAATAACAGTCTGTTTACGATTGATAATGCTCATCTTTTTCTTAACAGCCAAAACATTTGTTTCTATTTAATATTGAGTTCATCGCGTTTTTTAATTATACGTTTACTCCATATGGTAGTAGTTGATCCAAGTTTATTCCAAGTTATTTTACTTCTTCTTTCTGATTATGCCCCACCGCCATTTTAGGGTTATGGGCTTTGTTGAAAGAATTCTTCTGTCGGTGAATATTCTCCGAACTGATTCGTCCTCATTAATATTCATTTTCGACGTTTTAAACCATGTTACTCTATTTCTTCAACTGCTGATGGCAGCTTTGTGCACGCGTTTACAGACGAACTATCTATGCATAGGATAGTTGTATCGTCAGCAAATGTTGCTACTTCAACATTTGTACGAGTCGAAATATGTGCCGTATACATTATATAAAATAACGGCCTCAGTACGTTCCCTCGAGGTACACCTAACACGTTATTGGATAAATCTCAGATTTTTACTCATCGTAATATTTAATGCAAAAGTATCTTTCTTCCGGGTAAGATTGTAACAGTTTTGACAACTGATATGGGAAATAACGTTTAATTTCCTATATTAGCTCTACATGCCTGACTCTGTCAAATGCTTGGCGTACATTTAAAAATATCGCATCTCACCGAGTGAAAATATTTATATACATTAAATGTACGAATATAGGCGTAATTTCAAAGGCTAATCTGGTAACAATAATAATAATAATAAGGTCGCGTACCTTTGAGCGCTTCCACCGTCGACTGTAATTTCATTCGCGATACTTTAACATTAACGGGCTGCCCTTGCGAATTAATCTGAAACGAAACGTAATCTCCGACTTTCAATATTTCTTTTTTATCCTTCAAGCTTGCCAGACCGTATTCGTAAATAAAATCCGATTCTCCTATTAAAAAAAAAAAAATGTAAGAGTATCATATTAAACCAGCAATTCTTTTATATATATATATATATATATATATATATATATATATATATATATATGCATATATACTTGGCTATCTCGGAAAGAGTTCTAACAATCTGGATGAAATTTTGCACTTACCTGTAATTTATTAAGTAATTAAAAATGAAAATTACGAATTTTGAAATGTTGGGACTCGGGTACACCACCCCATAAAATTATGGAAATTTTCATTTTTTTTCATCGCCTTTTCTCGATGCTTATCTAAATGTACGTTGTTCAGCTCGATCACATTAATCGTTCAAATGTTATACACTTAGAAATTTACTTTTTACCGCAAATGTGTCCAAATTTTGTATACCATTTCGATTTCAAATATCGGATGTTCTTCATATTTTTTAATGAACGAAAAAATTATTTTAAGGAAAAAAATTTGATCTAAAAACATTAAAAAAAAAAAAATAGCGCTGCTCTTCTTCAGATATACATTTTCGGTTATAACTTCAGAAATTAATGAAACGAAATTCTACGCAATTAAAATCAGTTATAGTTATGTATGTAAAGGTTTTCAATACATGTAAAACATACGATTTTACAAATAAAATATATATACATATATATATATATATATACTAAGAATAAACGCAAACATCAAATTAACACGTACGTCACATATTTCTCTCATTGAATAAAACATCGGCCATACCCTCGGACGAGACAGTAATACATTTTACTTTTTTGACGCGATAAAATATAATCTTTACGTAAATTCCAGCAATTTATTTATATCAATAATTACTAATATTTTTATACAACATTGTTTACTTTTCAATTCGTTTCTTATGTTATAAATTAAAACGTTTCCTCCTATGCAGGTTTTTGTTTGTGGAATTTTTCCCGCAATACAACTTTTTCAGTTCGCGTATGATTTAAATTTTAATTAGGTTTATCTCGGTTATGAAATTCATAAATTTCGGAACGATAAAACAAAACGTGTATCATTGTTAAACTGTTTTTTATATAAAAAAAAAAAAAAAAAAAAAAAAAAAGGTAATCTACAGGTATCTAATAATTATACAAGTAATTATCAGACTGTTTTCTATATGACTGTTAATTAAACTGCATTCACCGATGACGATAATAGGGGTGATAAGTGTAGTTTCTAACGGTGATAAAATTAAAATTATTTCACATTTCCAAAATAATATTACGAATTAATAAAAATGTAAAAATAAAACGAACACCGCGGCCCTTTATTCGTTGTCTGGATGTAGTCGAACGTGCAACACGAAATGGTAGCCGACCGGACAAACCACGCGGCCGAGAAGAACGTCAAGGAAAATAATGCAAAGGACACCGAGAGAAGGTTTCAAGTTTAGTGGACGACCGTACTACCGGGTGTAGCAGGGTGATATAAAAAAACATATCGTCAGAATAAAACGGACGAACGAATATAAACGCATCGTGGTCGTGAATAATAACAATAACGATAACTTTTTTTTAAGCTTATAAGATGCGATCTGTTCCGTTGAACAATAGGCAGCACTAATATGTATAAAAGCTATAACGGAACGCTATAGCTCTATTCCGTAGAAAGAAATAACTTTACTCGACGTCTGATTTAAGAAATAATAAATCAAAAATATGGTACAATCGTTCCGAGAATAATGTCTATTTCTTGACCGATATTAAAAATCGTAAGTACTAGTTATAAATTATATAAAAAAAAAAAAAAAAAAGATTTAGAAGGAAAAGTTTATTAAAAAAAAAAAATCTACTATCCAGCGGAAAGGAAACCCTATTCTTTATAACATTATAGAAATTACATAAAAATATAAAACTCATTTACATATGCAAAACTAAAAGTAATGTAACAAGGAGAGCTTGTAAATTCATTCATCTAATAAAATATGTTCGATGCGCCTGTCTTTATATTTTTTATAACGATGTCTTACGGATTGATAGTTATAATTACGATGATATACAAAGTTCGAAGAACTTCCTCGTTTTACAATTTCATCGGGGGAAAGTACAAAATATCATGCACCGATTTGATCGGAGCCCTTATTTAATATAATTCTGAAGCGTTGATTTTGTAGCCTCTATAGTTTCTTGATACGAGATAAACTGGCAGAGGACCATAGAGGACGAGCATAATCCCTAGGCAGGATAACACTATGATAGAGTAAGAGTTTATTTCTCACTGACAGGATAGATCTTCTGTTGAATATGGGAAATAAAATATGTAATTTTTATTGCGTTCGATTTATGCGATTTATGAGAATAAGTTTATAATCCAGTATGACGACTAGATATTGAATATTCGTTCGTCAGTTCAAAGGTTCGTTTTTAATTTATAATTACATTATACGGAAAACCGATCGTTACGGTCGGTTTTCTAATTCGATCCGACTGCGATATATATATATATATATATATATATATATATATATATATATATATATATATATATAGGGGTTCAAACCGATGCAGATATAATAACTATTAACGATAACGATAGCAACGTTAGGATAGTATAGAGTCGTACCAACCTTCTTCAGTAATTTTTTGAACTATTCCGCAATATTCCGATTGGTCCGGATTAAGAGCTCTTAAAGATCTTTTAATAACGCCCTTCAACAAAGGTTGATTTTCTTCTACCGTACAATTCGTAATGATCGTACCTTTAGGAAGTAATCGAACACTGTCGGCTGATTGATTGTTATTAACCGAAGTCGGTACGTTACGAGATGAAACTGTATACTCTACTTCACTACCGATTTCTAAACTCTGAGGATTGCCGTCTACATTACTAAAAATATAACCGAAATCGAATTGATCAAATAAAAATATTTAAAAGTCGACGAAATAAATGGTAAAAATGAAAAGTTTAAACAATAATAAAATAATCTAAATAATTAAATCAAATTTTATTTGCAACTTACAACGGCATACTACCTATGTTGCCACGAATGCATACACGTATATATATACACAAAACAACTCGCATATATATATATATATATATATATATATATATATATATATATATATATATATATATATATATATATATATATATTGAAACTTGAAGTTTCAAGCAACATGTTGAATGTAAAAAAGGAAAACTATTATTAAAAAGGATCCGATTATTTCGCGATAATTAATATTCATACCTCCACCACGGAAGCTGACATAGTTATGACAATCAACAATAAAAAATTAAAACCGGGCACAATCCGGATAAAAGTAACGCTGAAGAGCAACGATAGATTAGGCGCTTTTATTCGTATTAATTCTACTTCGTACCATATTTTACCTAACGCTGGTTATATGGTTATAAACATGGTCATCACATATAACGGCAAAAATGACTGAATTAAATATCAAAACAGCAAAATTAAAGTGGTTATTAGAACCCAGATCGCAACTAGATATTAAAAATAAACTTTTGTTGTACAATGCGATACTTAAACCAATCTGGGGCTATATGGCTGCGAACTATGGGGATGTTCCACTAAGAGCAACATTTAAAAAATACAACGGTACCAGAATAAGATACTACGAAGGATAGCTTACGCTCCATGGTTAATTACACATTGCATAAAGATCTTCAGATACAATATGCGGAACAAGTATAATCCAACGAGCTGCTCGCGATTACCTGGCGAGATTCGAAACTCACGAAAATCCGCTGGTAATAAGTTTGCAAGTTCAATCGGCGATTAGAAGGCTGAAGAGAAAACGTATTACCGACTTCAGATAATACTTTCGGGCTGTCATCATTCATAACTTGGGAGTTCTGTAGCTGGACCGACTCCTTCTAAAAAAAATGTTTATTTTTTTTCACATTCATTACATCTGATAGATGACGGGTTAGACACGTCAGTTCTAGATTAGAAGAAGATAAAAAAAAAAAAAAAAACATAAATAAATAAATAAACTGGACTAAATGCAGAATTTACGAATTCCGATTGTTCGCTGTTTCAAGTTCTGGACACGTGAAGAACGAATGATGCATTCCGAGCAGCAGTACGAACTTAATGTTAATTGAAATTCAACCAGTGTTTTTCTCGTGTAATATGCATGAAACGTCTTCATTAATAAGATAATTACATTTGTGTATTTCTTCAAGTTTTGACGTTTCAACCGTATAAATTTTGTTTCATTATGTACTCGCTATTTGAAAAATTTTTGGTTTTAGTCGTGCTTATTTTATATACTATACTACGTTTTGTGACTATCGCTATTTTTCAATACCTAGTATAGCCCCTGCATAGTATTTTGTTTTAAATACCGCGTTTATTGGTTTATCACATCTCTTCATCGTGAAGATTGGACGATACGGACGTTAAAAGATCTATTATCGTAACGTTTTGAAGTTTTGTTCGGTCGTTTTTTTTTTACCCATAATGGACGACGACAATATTTCGACGACCCCATAATTATATTACAGACGCACAAACAATAACAGCAATATTAATGATAAATTTTCGATAGCAATAATACCTAAAATGGAAAAACACTTCCTTTTCGTAATTCAACGATTCGATGAAACCAAATCCATCTTTCAAGGATACAACGTAGCCTCGATAAAACTGTTTCGAATGATCAGTACTACGACGCATTTCCCGTTCTTTACGAATGTTATAATTATGTTCACGTCGACCGTTTGACATCGTATTCAGCGCTACGATGTTTTCGATATTTTTCGCCACAAATTGTTTGTTTCGTTTTATTTGATATAAATCGAATTTTACCTAAAAATAACATATTAAGCGAAATAAAAATAATCTCGATATTTCATCTCCAAAACTCATTTTACCGAAAAAGAAAAAAAAAAAAAGGTTATTATAACCGTTACAATAAAGAAACATCTATCGACCGTGGAGGTAGAGCGGGGATCATTCGGAAATCTATTAAACACTACGAAATGTAAGAATTATCCAATCTATAAATCCAAGCTAACCTTCTGCAGTAATCAATGATGCATATAGATCAATCACCTTATCTGCAACGTACTGTCCCTCCAAAACGAAAAATAAATAAAAAAATTGTAGAAAAGTACTTTATTAAGAAATACATAGATAGCTCGGGAGAAGACTGGAATTACATGATGCCTGGGAATCTAAACTGATTTCACCGCATGTTATTAATACTTTTTATCAGATTATAAAGGGACAAAACGTATATTACACTCGTACCAACAGAACCGGTAAGCTGACCTAGTGATATAAGTAAATTACCGGATATATATATATATATATATATATATATATATATATATATATATATATATATATAATGGGAGATTTCTTAAATCCGACGTCAATATGTGGAGATAAAAACGAGTCCGGATTTTAACGTATCTCATTCGCCCATTCTAGCCGCAATTAGCTCGACGATAGGAAAATATTTAACTCGAACAAACAAGAAAACAGATCGGATGGGTCACTCGAGGAATGGCTTCGAAAACAAACTTTCACAAGTTACAGAGGATGACATTAGAAGTATGATACAAAACCGGCGTAGTTGTCAATATCCGGATTTAAAAACACAGAAAAATCAAAGCACGTTCAATCGGACGTCCTATTACTAATCAAGGAAAAAACAAGACTCAGAAGAGTGTGGATGAAAAGCAGAAATCCTCAGAATAAGACCGCGTTAAATAAGGCATTTAAAAAAAAAATAAAAATTACATGAAAACAAAAATAAAGAAGTACAGTAATATTCAGAAATAAATTATTTACCAGTTTATATTATTAGTTACTTTCATAAATGGAGAGAGCCTCCGGTACATTTATTAAATATTATTAAAAGGTTTTTTTAATATAATGCCAAATATACGCGTTTTTACATTTTACAACTAAATATCTTAGATGCACACCAAAGGTAAACCAAAAAACGATATTGGAAAAAAATTAAGAAAAATCTGAATTATTCGCTAATAAGCACCTTAAGAAAGTATTTAAGTTTAACGATACCGTGCTGGCTAATATTAAATAACTGATTAATATTCACTCGAAGAACCGTTGCAAATGACACTTCCAATATAACTGCGCAAGAAGTAAGAAATACCTTGAAAAAATCTTCCGAATATGGCCTAATTAATGCGAAGATGTTACATCACGTTCCAAAAAAAAAGGTTATCGCATTCGTAAACTACGTTATATAATGCAACGTTAAGGTTATAAAAGTTTCCTACCCAATGGAAGGTAGCTCAGGTTATTATAATTAATAAATCAGGCGTAAAACTATAAAACCTGGTAACGTCAGTCCTAACAGCTTACATCCAGTATTGTCAAAAATCTGGGAAAAATTTTCCTTTTGAAGCTCACTAATTCAAGAAAAGAGTATAATATCTAATCAGCAGTTCGGATTCAGAGAAGACACTCAATTGTGAAACAGTTACACACAATTATAAATGCTTTGGAAGCTAAATAATTTTGCAACGCGGCATTCCTGGATATTCAGCAGGCCTTCGACAGAATGTGGCAAAAAGGAATATGATTTAAAATTATAAAATGTCTACCACATCAATATTACCTGCTAATAAAGAGTTAATTAAAAAATCGAACGATTATGATCAAACAAGAGGAGCAATTGTCCGTTATTTGTACGATCGATGCAGGAGTCTCTCAAGGCATTGGAAATCTGTCCCCTATTAAATATTTACCGCGGATTTACCAGTCAGGGAAGATACAATTTGTCAGTTCGTTGATGACGCAGCAGTTTTAGCAGAGGATAAGGATAAATCCACACATAAATTACAAAAACCCCTGAACGGTATAGAAAATTGGATGGTCGATTGGAGAATAAAAGTAAATGAATTTACCAACATCAACTTTATTCTAACACCGTTCAAACTCTCCTCCTCCGGTGATGCTTACTAACAAGGTCGTACCTAAAAAAAAATTTATTAAATACCTAGAACTATATTTTGACAAAACTTTAACATATAAAAATCAAATAAAAGAAAATAAAAGTTAATTATGAAAAAAAAAAAAAAAAGTATACTAGATGATGAGGAGCTTCAATATTTCAACATTAAGTTCTCCGAGCAACGCTCCCTGGTACGCAACAAATAAAGATATATTCACTCTCTCTCATTGTGAAGTAGGTGGATAAAATCATAAACACTCAAATCGAGACATGTACAGCGACTCGAACAATATATGAACGTCGAAGCAACATGCCATCTAGATAGCAATCAAACAAGAAGAAAATTATTGAGAAAACGTATCTTAGATGACATATTAAGGGTCCACTTTGAAAAATTTATTACGTAAATAAACATTGGCAAAATTAATTGCGGCCTCTTGGACCGTAGTAATTAAGAATTTATAATAAAACATGTGTATATATATATATATATATATATATATATATATATATATATATATATATATATGCATACATATATACATAACGCGAATAAACGTTAGAAGAATTACCAGGAACAAATAATTCGGTACACAAGAAAAAGGACTTGTAATAATAGATATAATCTATTCATTGCACAGAAAATTACCTTATGGTCTATACGATATTTTTTACTGTGTTCGCAGTCTTGTCTAAAGAAATGAGCAATACCACTGATACCATGGTGTAAAAAAGTTATTAATCCAGGTTCTGGAGGTTCTTCATCATCGCTGCTATTCTATTTATGTAACATATTTTACACAAATATATATATATATATATATATATATATATATATATATATATATATATATATATATATATATATATATATATATAAATATATATAAATATATTACTTTATAAACAAAAGAATAAATATAAACACACATACACATATATATATATATATATATATATATATATATATAGTTACCGTTGAGTTTAAGATTTAACACCGAAAGATCAATTAGCTATAGTTTTAATGCAATTTAAATCAAGAATAAATTCACTTCATTTAAATGAAAATATTTTTTTTTGTAAATCATGTCCTTAATAAAGAAATGTCGATATTAAAAGGCTACTATATATATTATAATCTCCATTACGAATCGATAATCGGAAATTGATATCGATATATTTCGTTATTAATTTATATAAAATGCCAGGCTACGCGCGTATCGATTGTAATTATATCGTAGACGGATGAATAATAGGGGGGGGGGGGAAATATTTTTAGTCGCAACTGTTCGTATATGGATTAGTACAGGGTTTTAGAAAGTTTATATATTGTCGAAGATGAGGTAATGTCAGTATCATCGAAGTTGGAGCTCTGAATTATTGAGTTATTTAATTACTATAGGCACGCATAAGTTTATTATTCGGCTTTTAATCGATATTCCGAATTATCGAAAAAGGTTTACTCATGTGATTTGAACTATTGGAGCATCTCTGCACAATTTCCTCTTTTTTAATCGTCTCGTAGGATTTCCAGTAAGTGTAGATGCATTCTGCGGACATGCAGATTAATATTAAATTGAAATTTATTGAAAAACTTTTTATACTGGTTTATATAAACTTCATTGGCATATGGTATATATTTACGTCATTATGGAGGGTTAAGATGCATATTTTGATGCGCAGATGCGATGATACGAAGTATTTTAGATCGTTGTCGTTGTATTCTCGATATATTGCTTTAGTTCTGTATAATTCGATTCTCCACATTGCAGTTATCGTAGTTAAATAATTTTTTCTTTCTAAAGTGAAGTTTAAAGCAGATTTACTTCCTATATAGAAAAAGATACAGCAATCTGTTTCGCGGAATTACACTTTTCCTTGTTCGAGCGACATGAAACCGCCATATTATCAGCCGTCGGTTATAATTTTTCTGGCAGAATTTCATTGCCACGAAAATACATATTTAGACATTACTCGTCTGCTAGTAAAGGTGGTATGTTGGCATATACGCCATTTACGTGGCCACTTTACGATCCGCGCGATTTCGATTTATTTGTAATGTTTTCGTATTGCTTGAAAATGACGTGTTAAAGTCGAAAAACTTCGCATAAAAAAAAAAATAATTTTATAGTGATTAATATTGTTTTTATTTTGTTGTGTTAAGTTTATTGTAAATTTCATGTTTATATTGAACGGCTATTTTTTAATTTTTTATTTTACTGGCAATTGGGTTTTAGTTTATTTATATGCATTTTATATTGGACAGTTACTTTATTTTTTTTTTTGATTATTTTTTATTTTACTGGCTATTGTTTAATTATAATAAACACCAAAAAAGAAGTTAAAATCACTAAAAGTTTTTTCTTTATGAAAAATCACAAAGCTTTTCGACTGTTAGACCGTTATCAAGTGAATATTAAAAGAAAAAGAAAAAAAATAAAATGAAAAAATATTAATTTAAGATTAAACTTCGCAAAAAATTAGCAAGAACAGTATTAAAATAATCCGACAGCGAATGTGGCGAACAACACAATCAACTATCAGTAATATAAATTTTTTTCGTAGCAATAGCAAGTAAAATAAAAAATAATTGAAAAACAGTTGTTCAATATCCAATGCACGGTCAAACCGAGGTGGCATATAGATTTATATCGAGAAAAAGCTTCATGAAAACCACTAATACACTGAAGTCCCTGAAAAAGAACGGATAAACCTAAAGAAACCCCGGCGTCGGGATATAAAGAGAAATGGTCGATATGGCGAACAATCAAACGAATAAGATATGATGAAATGGGGTCTAACAGAAGATCCGAAATGTCAGCGCGGAAAACTCCAGACAATGCCACACCATACTGGAGTATAATGCATGATGTCACCGAAGCAAACGACAAGACTAGAATTCTGGCTGAATACTGATACGATAAAATATAATTCAACGTAACGAACCGGACACGAAAAGAAGAAGTTGTCAAATACAAAAATTTATAGTCGGTAAAAATAATTAAAAAAATAGTCGAACAACATAAAATTTATAATTAAACAAAAACCAACAGCGAGTAAAATAAAGTAATAAAACATTTAAAAAAAAAAAATTAAAAACAGTTGTTCAATATAAAAATGAAATTTACAATATACTTCTTAGAATTAATTCTTCATGAAAATTTATCATTGAATTTAATAAATTATTTATTTTCTATTATTATTTCCATTATTTTTAGTAGTTTTCTTTTTATAAAATGCTATTCTGCATGTAAAATTTTATGATTCTGATTAATTTTATTTATTTTGCGTTTCAATTCTATACAATGTTTTCCAAATAATGATTTTTCACTATAGTTTGCATATGAATTAAAATGTTCTTTAAATCTTATTACGAATTGTCTGACTGTTTCTCCTATGTATTCTTTTTCAAACTGATTACAATTTAATTTATACAGTCCTCCTGAATTTTTTAATATAGTTCTATCTTCTATTTTGTTGTTATTAATTGATTTTTATAATGCGTTATTATTCCTCATTGCTAAATCGATGTTATATTTGTTAAATATTTTTATTATTTTATACGTATGACTTGCTAGATAATTTATCGAACCTAAATAATTCGTTTTATCTATTTCCGTAGTTTTATTGTCGTTAGATTTATTCCACATTTTTATCAACTATAACAGGATTATATTTATTACCGATAGCTGTTGGTTTTGTTGTTTTTTTTCTTTATTCACTTTATCGCTGTCTATTAAAATATTGATAACACGTTTAAAGTTGGCTAATTTATGCATGTTTTGGGTAAAATAAATCTTTAGGTATTAATATGTCCGTGTAGGTTTTCTGTATATATCTATATCAATTTTTCGATTAATAATGTTAATTTTATTGTTTAATTATATGTTAATATATCAGGAGAGTAGCGATTTTATGAATTAATAAAACAAAATAAAAACACAGTTAATCGCTATAAATTTTTTTCGTGCACACTTGATAATGGCGTAACTGTCGAAAAGCTTCGCCCTAATAATAATAATGAAAAAATTATAGCGATTAACCGTGTTTTTATTTTGTTTCATTATTTAATTGTTTATGATTTAAATATATATATATATATATATATATATATATATATATATATATATATATATATATATCACTGATCGTTATGTTGTTTACCACATTCACTGTCAGATTGTTTTTATTAACGCTGTTTTTCATTTTGCTGACTGTTGTTAATTGTAATCTATTAATATTTGTTCATTTTATATTTGTATTTTTTAAATATTCATTGGATAATGGGCTAGCAGTCGAAAATCCTTGTGATTTTTCATAAAGAAAATTTTTGTTATAGATTTTAACTTCTTTTTTGTTATTTATTTATTTTTATTTTTTTTTTTTAATACTCCACATTTTTCAAACCTGATGTTTCGAAGCTGTTATATCCGTCACGCCATTGGCATCCATAGGTAAACGTGATATAGTGCCGACGACGTTCGGTTCGATTAATTTATCGAATTTCGCGCTTCCTGATTTCACATATTTTAATCGAATACCGATCAAACGCATATTGGTACTAAAGGTCAAATACGGATCCTGTCGATAACGAAACGATAATATTAGTAATGATAATCGAAAAAAATAAATATATATATATATATATAATAATCTATTAAACGTACTTCGTTACATCGTCGACTATTGAGAATAAACGTGGACATATAAATCTTTACATTAACGATCGAACAGTATAAACAAATCGATAGTATAAAAAAATAATTTAATTTTAAAAACTTTCCTGGTCGATATCCGTACGTTTACGATTTTTTCCCCGGGTGTAAACCGTGTCAATAATTTTGAAATTTTATCAAAAATTGATAAATATAGCTCCGGAATGGTTCGGTAGGCAATTGAAATTTTTAAACATCTACATTTTAAGAGATAGCAGCTTAATTCAACTTGCTCGCCGGTCATTGTATTAATGAGAAAAAAAAATATATTATTTATTGTCGCACAAATTGAGTTTAGGTTATAAAACCATTACTACTCATTGCGCATTCAAATTAAACTAATCCAGTACTTGCCAGTGCCCGTTGGACTATGGTTCGACAGCAGACATTAATCGTGTCATTTTTTTATGCAATCTATATAGTGCACACAGAGAAACCTTAATCAAGATATTACTACAGTTAGGTCTCTTCCTTCCGTACTCTATTGCATACCTCCTATGCTTAAATAATCCTTCTGTGTTAATAGCACTGGCCTCTTATATATATATATAATATATAAAAATCTAATATTATTTTGTAACTTTTACATTATTATCCTTATATGTCTTAGTTTAGTTATTTACCTCTCTATTTCAAAACTCATTTGTTAGCGTTAATGAGAAAAAGAAAAATTGTAATAAAAACAACAATTATTAGTCGAAGCTTATCACAAAATCTGGACAACATTAAGTCGAGATTCTTCTAAGCATGATTCTATAAATATACTTGCACATTCATAACCCCTCTCAGCTGGATACTGAAAACTGTAAATGTTTTCGATACTTGATCAAAATATCGATACGGTTTACACCGATTAAAAAAAAAAAAAAAAAAAAAAAAAATGTAAACCTAAAGAACCATTTATTCAATATTATGGGAACCACATATGCTGCAGCTTAGAAATAATTTAGATACTTCATTCCGGTTATTATACCGTATCCTAGGAAGAAAAGCTAAAACTTCGTTGCAAAACAAGCTGCTGCTCTACAATGTTGTTCTGGCGGCGAAATGGAAATACGGAATCGAATTATGGTGGTCAGCAGCAAGTAGTAACTTCGAACGTATCCAACGATTTCAGTCTAATAAGAGTATTATGCGACGCTCCTTACTACGGCGGTAATGATACGTTACATCATGATCTGCAAGTGCCCCTAGTCACACAAATTTATCAGAATAAATACCAAAAACATTTTTTGGCAAATGCTCTAACCATCCAAACCCTCAAATTCGGCACATCTACACGTCGATACTGCCAGATAATTCCGAAGAATAAATCGACGAATGCTCCGAGACGTACTTACGAATTCTGCGTCGGCATAATGATCTAAGATCGTACAGATCAAGACAGTGCTGTTGTAGCATAATTCGAAAGCGGCAGCCTGTTTATTGAAACGGAGATATCGTCGTACTTTTACACGTGTTTAACTGAACTCATGTGCTTATTGTCTATTTGTACGGGTGCACATTAAGGGGAAAAAATGGAAATCAATAAAAATTTTTTAAAAATAATACTCGGTAGAACGAATAAAGTAATAAACGAACAGTTAATAATATTATAGAAATTTACGCTTTAATCTACCGTGTTTTTATTTATATTTAGTATACATAAATTGTAATAACCTGGAATCGTAGTAGCGATAATTATATTAATTTCGTGCGAAGAATATTGACAAAATTTTGCATAAGGGGAATCTGTAACTTATCGTGCACGCGTTTTATTCTCTTTCAGCCACAATGTCCACTATATTGGACGTGAAATTTTTATACATGAAATGTCTCAATTTTAAAAATATTTATATAAATACATTAAAAATTATCTAAGATTCACCTAAGAAGCAGTATTGTATACTAAACACCCGGTAAAATTTATAATGTTCAGATTTTATAATGTACGACTGAATGGGTTACTTCAAACAACTATTTCGGATTTACTACACTGCCAATCGGCCATCAATTTGTATATCGGCTTAGTCCATCTTTCATCCTCTTGTGTTGTCAAATGTCCGGTCCATTTCCATTTTAACCTGGCGATCCACTCCACTAATTTCGTTTGATCTCTAATCAGTGTAATCTGTCGATTTCAAGGATAATCATCTCGTGAGCCGTTTGAGTTTCGTACGATGTGTATTTAAATTTAAAAGTTATAATCTCACTTTTGAAACGATCAGGGAAATTATTTCTTATTTTTTCGAATTCGTACTATCTTTACCGTATTCCACGATAAATATTTAGGCTAACAGTTTATATATATTTTAATTAATAACTATATATATATATATATATATATATGTTAATATGTTTGAAAAATAAACTCGATCCAACCGCTTGTTTGAATTACAATAATTATAATAATAAAAAAAATATGTTATTATTCAAAAGATAATTCCCAAATAGTCTCGGGTTACACATGGTGGTGGTCTCCTCCATAAAGGTTTTGTCTCCTCTGTATTTGTCAGATTAAGAAGTGGTCACAAATGTACACCTAGTAATCCGACACTTAAACTAAAAAAAAAAAAAAAAAAAACCTATAGTACCCAGTAAAATTCAAAATTGACGAGGATAGAAAAACTGAAAATTCGTAATAAAAAGGAAAAAAAACAGATAAGTTCGAAAATGTTAAGGAATAACTGAAGAAAATTGGGAAAATATGGACGATGGAAGTTAATATAAATTAGAATAATATCGGTAGCTGATGAAAATATATTAGACGAAGCGGTCGAATCATAAATAAATTATTTTACGTACGGTCGCCAGGATCGTTTACATCGAAACAGAATACAACCGAATAATAAATAAATCAAATCAAATCAAATCAAATCGAGCTTTATTTTTACTTTCTTATATATAACAGTTTACAATAACACGCTGCAAATGCGCGATAACGCGTGAGTAATAAACAGTAGAATTATTTTCTTAAATATTGACGAAAAATAAATTAAACGAGCTTATAAAATAATTATGCGATTGTTGATAAAAAACAAAAATAATAAATATGTTATAAATGTTACACACGCGTAATCTAATGCAAATTAGTATACAGGTGTACGTGCATATAATATTAAGCTAACCCAGGTATTTTCAAATGCATGCACGTACACAACGCAGTACTCGACATATGCATACACATAAATTTGTAGAAAACCCCTAAAATCAACGAAGTGTTCTATTTTACTTTTTTTTTTATGTACCTCATTAAATGCTTGCGACGTTTTTTAAAATTTTTTACGTTGGTTTTTACATACATAACGTGTTATAAATGACAGCACCTTCATAGATAGCTTGAATTCTGGGGTGATACTGATTGAACTTCGGTATTTGTACCATCCCCTCTCGATTTGATCTCGTAAAGTATTTCGTGATGTATGCAACATATTGTAAGGATTATTCTTCAAGTCATAAAGTAATTGTAATTGGTATATCTCTCGAATATTTAGCATTACGTCGTGAGAAGACGGGTTTTTTTTCTTGGTTAAAACAAATTTTACCAATCTATTTTTCAGCGGTTGAATTGGCTGAATATGTCGTTTAGCCGGCCTCCAATAATAATAATTCAATTCAAATTTTATTTTATAGCAATAAAGTGTTACACCCGCTAAATCATAATGACAAAAAAATACAATAATAAGAGAACGAAAGTAGAAGAAATAATTATAAATAAACGATACACCGGTCCGAACCTTTTCATACATTACCGCCGTGTAAACACAGAATTCGTAAACGTGTGTATTCACATGTACCTAACATATACATAAATACTTTTACACAATATACACACATTAATAATATTTCAAAGTGCCCACTAATGCGCATAAGTTGCAGCGGATTTTGTTTCAAAATAATATAGTACATTTAAAATATATATATATATATATATATATATATATATATATATATATATATATATATATAAAAAGACGAAAACCGAATTACTATAACTCGAAAATAATAATAGTAATAAATATATATACATATACACATGTACAAACACGTATACCCATAAATAAGAGTAAGCTTTCTCGTAATACCCATTTAAAACTTAGTTTAAAGCCCGAAACCATTTACACACTCTCTCTCACACACCATGTACATTACACACATAAAAATATTTGTATACGTATAAATATAAACACATATAGGCTCACACTACACTTTAACTACACATACACACACACGTCCACATATCCTGGCACATTAAAATGTTACAAAGGAAACAACTCGGTTGTAAAAATAATAATAATAATAATAATAATGAACACGTACTTGAACCATAGTAAATTCGAATTCATCGCCTGTCGAGACTTTCCGAGTGGTGTCCAATAATTCGGTCAGTTTGAATAGTACTTTATAGTTACGTTCTACCGGCTGCAGATAACCGTGATCTTCTTTAATACGGGTCACGATGCCTAATTCACGTTTTTCGCCGGATACTAAAAACGAATCTTCCAACAACGAAATACAAGTGGCTCGTTTCAATTGATCTCGTCTATCGGTCGCTATACGAAATTCTACCCAATCACCGTGCCTATTTCAACAATGCATAAAACAAAATATCCTTATTCATGAAACAATATATACGTATTTATATATAATGAAGAAATACGTGTACAGGACGTTCATATAGGCCGAAAAAAGTACATCCCCTTAATTCTCGAACTAAAACTTTGTATCTCCAATTTACCAAAAGTATGAAGTAACTCTTGGTTTTATGTATTCTTGTAAAAAAAAAACCGAATCAAACTATCGCGTACATATACGCAAATTAAAAATTGGTCTGTACGAAAATAATCAGCTAATAATAAAGTCTTCAGGAGAATTACGAGCACACCCTCCGGTACGTAATCAACGCAACTCTACACCAAGATTTAAAACATTCTACGAGTATCCGATATTATAAAACAACGTGCTCGAAGACACGCAGGTAGACTAGAAGGCTATCCTAACAGTTTAGCTAAATACATGTTGAACACTTCCAATGACGCGAGAAGATTAAAACGCAGTAAACCACCGGACTTAGTTTAGAGTATCAGCTATCGAACGAGTACCACTGAGTGCCTTTTCTCCTCTTGACAGATAACACATCGCTAAACGGCCATGCTTGGCCGCGAATAAAATAAAACATACAAAAACACACATTATATAAAAACAAAAAAAAAAAAAACAAAAAACACATTTCATTAATACGTATTCAGTTTATTTATATTTTAACTGCGATTAGTTTAAATAAAGTTTACGCGTGCGCAATTAAATTCGATATTACCTTAACGTAAATTCCCCTAATTGATCTTTGCCGCCGTAAGCAACTTCGACTTCGGAATGATCGGTAGCGCGATATTTAATCTTGCCAGGGGCAGGTTCGCCGTTTTCTAGAGGCGAATTCTTTTCGTACGTTTTCAACACTTGACCCTTAACCAAATCTTCGGATATATCTTCGAATATTACCGTACCGTCGGCTAGTTTTTCTACGTTATACGCGATTTCTTTACCCTGCGAAAAAATAAAATCCAATTAAAATTAAAATGAAACTAAAATTAAAAGTTACACGAACGTTTTTTAATTACGTACCTACGGTAACGATTGGTTTTTTAACTTTTTATTAATTTAATAAACGAAACAACCGAACTAAATAATAGAATGGACGTGGAAAAAAAAATTAATAGTAAATATCGAAAAAGAGGAAAAATGATTCTGACAGTAATCGACAATTATTCCGAGATTACGTCAATTTATTAACGGCTTCGAATTAGTTACGTTTTATATAAATTTTAAATTCGCGTTCGATATTCATTATTAGATACAACAATTTCGGAATAACCGCGTAAAAAAAAATAAAAATAAAGAAAAAAACGATTTATTAATAAAAGTAAAACGATATATTAATTAACCCCAAGTTTACGTTTCAAGCAACATGCTATGCCCAGCATCAGAGCTAAACTGAACTAACTCCGACATAACAAGCTTAACTATATATAGAGAAAATAAACTACACCAAATCTGATTGGTTCTCAATTGACCAATCACCGTTCTACGTGCTGGATCAAGTCGGAAGCCATCATCCTCTCTGTTGGAGTTCTTGATTCAATCTCTAAGGCTTCCCTAAACATTTTTTCACCCAACCTATCTACTGTGGCAAGAACTGTTGTTTCTTCAAACCTTATTACATGCCCTGTAACTGTTTGATGTTCCGCCACAGCCGACTTTCGACACATTCATACTTGCAGTCGGCTACATGTTCCTCAATCGTTACAGCAACAGCTCTGCCTGTTTGTCCCACATAGCTAAGACCACAAGAGCATGGTATTCTTTACACACACTGGCTATTTCCCTCTCTGGTATAACATCCTTTACATTTTTCAGCATATTACACAATTTTTTATGCAGGTGCCAAATAATATACACAGTTCTTTGGCAAAATAGATAGGTAGGGTGAAAGAATTGTTAGGGAAGCCTTAGAGATTGTTCAAGGAGCGGATGGCTTCCGACTTGATCCAGCATGGAGAAGGGTGATTGGTCAATTGAGAACCAATTAGATGTAGTGTAGTTGTTTTTTTTTTCTCTATATAGTTAAGGTAGTAGCTTGTTATGTCAGGGTTAGTTCAGTTTAGTTCTGATGATGGGCACGGCATGTTGCTTGAAACGTAAACCCGAGTTTTTATTAATATATCGTTTTACTTTTATTAATAAATCGGTGTTTTTTTTTGTACGCGATTATTCGGAAATTGTTGTATCTAATTAGTTATATTTTGCAGTTCAGCTGATCAAGTACTGAAATTTATTTACATGGTACGACACGTGTATAATACATGCGCAGCATATACTCAATGCTAAATACTTGCGATACGTTAACATTGATCTTAAAATTAATAAACGCTGTATTAGAGCGAACAATAATAAAATATGTATATAAATATTCGGTTATACGGAAATAAAAAATCTGCAAGAAAAATAAGAGAATATAACGCGGCACAGGGTAGTTAGCATACATGAGAAGCAAACGTAAATTTATTTATTTATTTATTTATATAACATTCACATAACAGCTCATGACAGTTAAAATGCGAATACTATAAAACCAAAAAAAAAAAAAAAAAAAAAAAAAAACATATTAAATTAAAATAATATACAAAAAACACATTTGTACAACTGAGAATATACAATACGCAAACAAAGTTACTCACAATACATATTGGAATTTATACACACACGAGGGAAAAAAATTATCCACGTATGCACACATACATACACACGCTATAGAAATACACGTGTACACTAGTATACAGTGAAGACAATTTCAAACGTATTTGTGTATACGTATGGAAAAATATTGCAATAATTTAAAATTATAAAATCAACAACGGTGAACTGATAGGAAGGCTGGAAGAAACAGCGATTTGTTCTAGTATTCACACACCCTATAGGTGGTACTACATAACTAATTTGCCAAATCGAATATTCGTCATTAACGCGACCATTGTACACAACGGATTATGTAAAAACTATAACGTGGAAATTTTCCGTATTTTATATAACGGTGCGTAAAGTATAATATCGCATAAGAGATCATAATCTATGTGGTCTGGCGATAATAAAAACTTAGCCTGAATCATTTCCACATCTGTAGTACACTTATTGTAAAATATATCCTAAATTGTCGAATTTATATAGAGTATTTAATGTTCTTGGTGAATAATTTTGAGTA
Source organism: Coronaproctus castanopsis (assembly GCA_032883995.1). NCBI lineage: Eukaryota > Metazoa > Arthropoda > Insecta > Hemiptera > Monophlebidae > Coronaproctus > Coronaproctus castanopsis. Next base: position 95,596,656 of record CM065054.1, read on the forward strand.
GTACATTATGACGAATCCACGAACTGAGTAAGAATATCGAGTAATATGATTTATATGTACCACTGAAAAACTCAAGGTCCTATTCAAGGTATACACCGAGATCACGAACATGAACGATCCTATTCACAATATTACTATCAAGATTGTAATTACGTGTAAGTTTAATGATCGCATATCACACACACACACACACGAGTAATTGTATAAATAAAACTAATCGAAATAATTGAAATCACTAAATTTATTTAATTATACGAAGCTTTTCGGCATTTACGCCACTGTCAAGCTATATACAATTAAAATTAATTATATAAAAACATAAAATATTAATTTAAAACTAAGTTTACAATTTTACACATAAGTATTTATAATTCATTTTTGTGTAAAATTGTAAACTTAGTTTTAAATTAATATTTTATGTTTTTATATAATTAATTTTAATTGTGTATATAGCTTGACAATGGCGTAAATGCCGAAAAGCTTCGCATAATTAAATAAATTTAGTGATTTCAACTATTTTTAGTAATCAAGTATAAATAAAATCACTACATTCCACAATCTAAACTTAATCGAAATAAACGCTAAATATAATAAAAATAACCTACGCTTAATTCTATGATGTTTATATCTGGAATCCATGCATGGCGAGACTTGGGCACAATTTAACCTACGTTCGTTAATAATATATTTATTTCTTTAATAATAATAATAATAATAATAATAATAATACAAAAACATCAATTTATACTCATGTCTTCGACAGAGGAATGAAAGAATATAACACGTAAAATCGAACTGTTCATATTTTCGGTTAAATTAGGTGAATATTTTCACGTTATTAAAATGGGATATTATTTCATTATAATCGTTTACGAGGAATAGAACACTATCGAATATTGTATAATCTCATTTAACAGAACAATTCTGCTGCATATATATACACGCATACACATATATTATATATATATATATATATATATATATATATATATATATATATATATATATATATATAATATATCGGACATCTCGAAAACGGCTCTCAAGATTTGGTTGAAACTTCGTACATACATGTAAGTGTCAAGTAATTGAAAACATCGTCATTTCCTCGATACTTATCTAAATGTACATTGAAAATTTCATCACTATCGCATTAATCGTCCGAATATTATTATAAGCTGAGAATTTTGCTATACGCGTAAATATAATTAAAATTTTACACCACGGGTACCGTTTAGATTCGAGGTATGAGATAAATTATGTTTTAATCTACGAAAAAATTATTTTAAGGGGAAAAATACGATAAAAAATTTCCAAAACAAATTTTGGATATTTGTCTAGATTATAGATTTATGAAACGAAATTTAGCTACGTGCGTGTAACGGTTTTTAATAAAGAATGCGATTCGCATATATATTTGAAAGACCACAATTTCACACGCAGAAAAAAAAAAAATATCCTAGGTACTCTGCATAGTGTCAAAAAAAGTTCGATGTATCTCGTAATCAGACTCGAATCCTAATGAGTCCACTATTGTCAGACATGAATATACTATAACTAAGATTGTTTAGGGGAAAATTAGACTATGAGAATTCTAATTTCAAAATACAATACAATCTAGAAAGAGGAATTAGGCAAGGGGACGCAATATCATTGAAGTTTTTCATAGCATCCCTGAAAAGTATGTTTAAAAATTTAAACTAGGAATTAGACGGTATTAATATAGATGGGGAAAAAACTATCATTTGCATTCTGCCGATGATAATGTGTTAATTCAGTAATAGCGCACGTGCTTTACAGGATATGGTGAACGACCGACACAGTTACTCTCTAAAGCAGTAAGACTAAAGATAAATATAAACGACACGCAGGTCGTATCAAACTCGCGCTTGCTACCGGAAATAACAACAGATGGACAGATTGGAACAGATTAATGAACACGTGTACCTTGGCCGAGTAACCACAGTAGGCAACAACGTGTAAAGAAATTAAAAGAACGGATAGCCTTTTTAGAAAACTGAATAATTTGTTGAAAAAAAGAAACGTACCGAACTCTTTAAAAGAGAAATTATACGAACAATGCATCCCACCAGCGTTCACATACGGAGCGGAAACGCGTGGTGCCTAACAAAATATGTTAAGAAATTGGCTGTAACGCAGAGAGCTCACCGGAGAATAACGGCGAGTACCAAGTGGCAGGACCGAAAACGCAATACGTTGATAAGGCAGTAAACAAAACTAGTAGATGTAATATAACGCGTAGAAAAATTAAAATGGAATTAGACTGGTCATGTCGCTAGATGATAGATGGATTAAAAGAATAACGCAATGGAAGACCAAAAGAAGGATGCAGAATCAAGACGAAATTCAAAAGTTAGCCGTAGTGAAACGGTTGAACGATGCACGAGACCGAGAACAATTTGAAAGGAATGAGAACGCTTACATTAAGCAGTGGATAGAAATAATCGAATCGTGATCGTGTGAGATATATGTATAATAAGCATTGATCTTCACGATTAATATTACTTTTCCGATGCTACCTATCATAAATTTAATATTTCGAACAAATTTTCGAAATATTACACTTGCTCCCCAACTAAGACATTTAATTAATAAATTTCTAAGACATTTAATTAATAAATTTCGACGAATATAAGTTTTCAGTTTTCATCATAATAAAAATAAGAAGAAGTAAAAATTTTATCATACATTAGACGTTTTAATGTTGAATTCGACGTCGTCCCCTAAAGATAACGGACTTCTGGAATTAACATCGTCCAAACAGAAAAATATTTCTTTAACAACATCAGCCCGTTCTATATAGCCGGTATCGTCGTTTAATGCACAAATCACTCCTTGATATTTTACCGGATGCGCCGTATTTTCCAAACGAATGTGAGTAGCGCTCAAATTTCCCCTATAAATATAATAACAAGATCGTGTATATATATATATATATATATATATATATATATATATATATATATATATATATATATATATATATATATATATTAGAAATAAATAATACACGGTCCTTTCTATTTTACATATGACTAAAAAATCGTGGGCTCGTTTCGAGCATCGTGAAATTATGAATCAGTTGTCTACGTGTAATTAACCGTCATATATTACTATCTTTGGCGCATTTGATAATGGTAATATTAGTGATGATTTTAATGTTATCTATGTACCACATCGGCTGTCTTCCTTTGTGTTGTGTCTACGATGTTCAATCACTTCTACTATAATCAGTGTCACATAACTGAAAGCGACGCTATACGTTTTTCCGTTACGTACCGCAATCGGATATCCGCGTGAACTTCTTTTAATATCGTCTAGTTGATTCGTTTCGCCGTCTATAGTACGCTCAGCATTCGTCCCGAACAGTACTTTTCTGGGGGAATTTTTTCTAGCGTCCAACATTCTGATGATTGCGCTAATACAACTTTTGATTATTCGCCGTATAATTCTCCACATACATATCACGTATATCTTCTTCCGTGATCGTAATTCCCAGAAGAAATACCTTAACCATTATCCTGAGTCTAGCATGGTCAGCTGCTTTACTTATTATTTCTTAAGTCTTTTACTAGGTATTGTTTTTGTAGATAATGCTCTTACTGGTTAATGATTACATGTATATTCATTTATTAAGATGATACTTTCTTTTCTTTAATAACAGTTATTCCTCTATGTAAGTTTGTAAGTCACAAGCGTAGTAATTTATTATTTATACTATGATATAAGTTTATATCGAGATTTATTATAATTTAATTCAATATTTTATAAATCACAAACTCGTTATATGCTTTCTCGGTGGAATACTATGTATTTTTCATCCCTTTTCCATCACATATTATGTTATTATAATGTGGAGGTGTTTGCATTTGTTCATGGACCTCTATATTTACATGTATATTTTTCTCTTTTTTAAACAGAGGGAGGGGGTTTTTAGTGGGTAAAAATCCCACACGCTGATTTCTTTGGAATCCAGCAGCACTTGCTGAGTGCATGTGCTGCTCTCAAAAATATATATGGAACTTATAAATATATCAGTGTCTTTTGAAGATTTTCCCCCTCCCGCTTAAAAAAAAAAAAAAAAACATTATCCTACAGCCTCTTCAATTTATTTCCACCACTCTGTTCGATTTGTGTAATTGATTTCCTTATTGTCGCGTGGACGAGTCATTTTTTCAATTCTTTGTCGCAGCATCGAATGTTCGCTGCGCATGATATGACCGAAAAAACGCAACGTCCTTGAGGAAATATCACTAGACAGTCTACGCTTAACGTCCAGTTTATGCAGAATAGAGACGTTCGTTTGCTTCGCCGTCCAGGATATTCGTAGCATACCGTCGCCACACCCAGATTTCGAAGCTACTGATTTGTTGTTTGTCCTCTGTTTTCAATATTCAAATATCTGACGCGAATACCGGAAACCCAAACAACGTACTAACTCCTTCCTTACCGCGTTTGTGACTGATGTGTCGCGGCATTTTCTATTTAATCTGCTCATGACGCTCGATTCCGCCGTTTTATCTCACTCATTGAAAAACCGCTATCTTCAATAAGCGAAACCAGATATATATATATATATATATATATATATATATATATATATATATATATATATATATGTATGTGTACCGTTTCGTACCCATTAATTTGTTTTTCCTGTTCCGTTATTAAGTTACTGCGATCTACCCACCATCAATTTCGTTTTATTCTTATTTTATTAATAGTTCTTCCGTCAATAGATATGCCAACGTCTGCACCATAGATTAGATATTCTGTAGCTTATCACACGATGTATTCACCATATAGGTTAAACAGTAACGGAAACAAGACACACCCCTTTCGTCACCCTCACTCGTCTTAATTCTTCTGATTCCATACCACCTTTAACACATACACTGTGTTGATAGTGCGCATGTACAACTGTTCAATTAAGTATACTAGGTGCCTCTGAATTCCCGCTTCAATGAGCGCTGGCCGTAACTTTTCTCGAAGAACGTTATCCCAATAGGAACTATATGTAACGAAAATTACGTATTAGTACAACGAGAGGCGTACTTCCGTGTTTTTCGTTTCTTATTTTCTTCGCCAATTATACTTGATTCGGGCATTACTTGTTGCCGGACAGCCTGTAAAAAAAACTCCTTACTGTCCTCTACATGCTAAACGTGCAATTTCCGGTCCTGATCACGTGTTCTTCGAATGACGTTGTTTAATATACGCTCTGAACTATATCTTAAATTACTACGCGCGTCTCGTAACGGTTTTCCGTACATAGTGCCTTCTTCATCTTGAGAATTTACATCTATTTCTTGTCCGCGTTTATAGAAATATTAGTTACTACGTACTATCACGTTGGGCAGGCTGTAAGTAGCCCCATTAAAAAAAAAAAAAAAAAAAACTTTACATTTATTCGCCGTTTAATCCCATATACATTTTATGACAGGATACGTAATTTTATTATAACAATATGTAGTCTACTTCCACATTCATTATTCAAAATGCATATCTTCTCCATGTTGTTCTCATCCGTTCGATGTCGACACGGTTTGCCGACACCGATTTGCTTTACATATGTCTTTTCCTATTAATATATCCTACTTACATTCTCTGAATAATATCCGAATTCTTCTTCTATCGTATTATTTTACTGTTGATACAGCTATTTAATGCGTCCCATCGATCATACATTTTCTCCTACTCCTACCAATATTACCTTTTACTTATATATTTCAATATATTTATATATGTAATTTCTTTATAGAGTAAATTGCATATTTAAGTTTCGACTTTTTAATAAATATGTTCGATTGGTAAACCGCCGCGGAAGCGCAAAAAAAAATTAATTAAAAAAAAAAAAAACGGCAAATAATTAGGCCGGCGTTGAAAAATTATTAAAATATAAAGTGACCCAGAGAAGATGGACGGTTTTGTATTTTGAATAGCGCAGTTGATAATACTGCTACAACGCAAATCGCGTACTCCGCATTTAGTATACACGCGAGAGATTCGTTTCTGCCCAGTTTCAGTACGGCATCTTATAACGAGAAGAAGCGTACGTTTAGGGTGGAACGTTATTTTCGGCGTGAATCGATGACGACAGTATAAAAAGTTCCGAAAATAATTCAGAGTTTGGCGTTTTTTTTTTTTTTTTTTTTTTTTTTTTTTTTTTTTTTATGGGGATGACCTTAAGAGCCGCGTTTACGAAAAACGTCCACGAAATCTGGAACACCTGAAAAATCGGATTTCTGAAGAAATTTCAAAAATTCAGCGACCTATGCTCGAAAAAGTTTTCGAAAATGTTGTAAACACTGAATAAATGTATTGTTGCAAATGACGATCATCTGAACGATATTGTGTTCTATAAGCTAATCTCCCGTTTTCCGATTAATTTCATTCAAAACAACATAAAACCGTCCATCATCTCTGGGTCACCCTATATTATATAAAAACAACAACAAATAATAATAATAATAATAATATAAACGAAATACAGCAGATTTTCAGCATAGATTAAAATGTTCAAATTGAATTGGAAAGAGACGACGTAACGATATAAATAATAATAGTAATTACGTACTTGTTGTTAGTTGCCATCTGAAAACTGACTTCATCTCCGATCCTTAAGGTAACGTTTCCTTCGATATCATCTTTACCGAAAGGTAAGAAAAAACATTCTCCCTTATTCTCGTATGTAATACGCGCCTGCATGTCGTTAGTCGAATTTTTAGTATCCAAGTCGGCCGTTACAGTACCAGTCACACGTTCTTCGCTTAATACCTAAAAAAAGAAAAAAAAATTAAATAAGGCTTCCGCGGAAATTTACGCTCTCGGACATATTTAGTAGAGAAATTATAACAATCAGAATGTTATAAAGCTACAACTCGGTATCCAGTTGAATAAGTTTACTGTTTAAAAATCTAAAGAAAGGATGCGCGCTTTCACCTATATTGTTTCATTTATATAATGAGGAATATTTCGGAGAATTGAAATCAAGTGGTTTCGATTGGAGGGTTCTCAAACGTACGATTTTCTGTGACGATATAGCATTGGTGTGGAAAAAATGCGACAATTACTGAAGAAATTAAAAGATATAAGTAAATGCTACAATCTACAAAGTTAATGGTAACTAATTGGAAGAATATAATAAAGGAAAAAATAAAAACCATTCCTTGTTATGAAAACGTGGAAAACTACTTTAACTTGGCATCCTTGTTGGAAAGCAAAGGAGAGTCTGAAGGTGAGATCAAGAGCATCAACTAGAACGGAGCGCGATGATTAAACTCTAAACCGAGTATCGAAAGACTCTTCTGTCACAAAAAAAAAAATGTAAAGATCCAATTTGTACGCACTCTGATTTTTCCAATATTTCCGTATGGTGCAGAAACGTGGATGATCAAAAAATCCGAATAAATTCGCATAAATAGTTTCGAGATATGATGCTGGAGGAGGTTCCTTCGGGTTTCGTAGATGGGAAAGCGTACTAATGCGTCTACTTTGAAAGAAATTGTTACAATCCGAAGATTTACAACGGAAATTCTCGTACGTATTACGAAATTTTTTGGTCACATAGTACAAAAACACGATGTAATCGAAAGAGCAATAGTTATGGGAAGAATGAATGGCGTGCGACCAACAGACAGCGGACCAATTAGGTGGATAGACGCAATGACTGCTGCACCTCGGATGACATTTTCAACGTGTGTTCACGACGTCGAAAATCGTCCAAGACAGAAAATAAGGATTACCTTAATCACGATACTCCTACGTGGAGTTACGACTAAAAGGAAAAGATAAATCTTTTGAAGTATAAACGATAAAATGACTGAGGCCGCAGTAAATAATAGCTATAACCTAGAGTAAAATAATGAAATACACGGAGAATTCGGGTATTATTAAGAGAAGGTAAATAGGATATATATATATATATATATATATATATATAATTCTTATTTTTATAGTGCCGTATGTAAATACCGAGGATATTACGGCACTGGTGATATTTAACAGTTAGATGTAGCAGATGAGGTTACAAGAGGAAAGGAATTGCATAATTGAGGGAATGGCTGAAGAATTGTTAAAGAGGAAACCGGATAGAGTACGTGAATATGGGAGTTTAGAGCAGTGTAGTAAAATATAGCAAAATGAGAGAGAGGTTTGAGAGTAAACGGAAGAGGCAAAAAGCAGGGGGGTTGGAATGTTGGAGTAGGTGATCATGGGAGAACAATATTATTAGTAAGCAAAAATATATATATATATATATAAGGAAACCGGCTGGTTGCAAAGCGTGACACGTTGAAGGCGCGGTAATAATTCGAAAAAGTCACGATTTACATCAGCCACTGCGTCGACATCGGATGAATAAGAGCAAAATGAAGAAGAATCTTGCGCATTTAACATAATGAATGTGGGGATTCCGATTACTAACGAGACGTGGTCTACGTATTTTTACAAAACTATTCTGTTTGATAAAAATATTGTGTTTATAAGATCAAGGAATTCTCTATTTAAACCGACTACAATGTCTTACACTATAGTTTCGATAATAGTAAGTAGATCGATAGAAAACGAATAGGGAATTGAAGAGATTATAAGGAATCGAAAAATCTGACAGCCCAGACAGCAATGTAGTTTCCCGTAATACCTGAGTGAACAAATACAAACTCAACTGGTGCATCAATATTAGGTAGCATCGCGGAAGAACGAGTATTAAACGATGAAAATTAGACAACTTTTAGAGTTCGAAAGGATGAGGATATTTCTAGAAGTAGCACATACTAAAAGGAATTGAAAAATCGCCATAGATTCAGTAGTAAACATTTCAGAGAAATGTATTAATAAAAATGTCTTGAGAATATTTACGTAAGAATAACGAAAGCTGGACTGACGACATTTTAACTAATCCGTAGAAATGTACAAAAAATTACGATTTCCATGAAAACAAATAAGACATTAGTAATTGAACGTGAGAGACACCGTGTGCTAAATGAATTGAAATATGTATCTAGATTTATATTGATGTTGATGACATCGTTGTACGTCGAGAACCGAAACACTAGTGTTTATAATGTGCCTGACACTCCCACATTAGTACACGTGGCACGGGATAAACAGAAATATACAAAAGGCAAAACATCAGTGCCGAACCTACCAAAAACTTTATGAATTAAGTACGCGACCCGATCGAACTGCCGAACAATTGTAACATTTTCGCTTTTTAACGTCGTATAAGTTTAAAAATTGAATTCACGAGAAATTCACACGTGATATATTCACACGTGATATTTACACACTAATATCGATTTTTAGACGCGCATATAGCGAACTTGAAAGTAACCAATTATTACCGTTCGTGATTATTATTGTTATTATATATGAATCCTTTGTCTTGTTGTTAACGGCGTCGTTAACCACGTGATTGTTGACTATCTGATAATATTTCTGTTTATCTCGTGCCACGTGTACTAATGTGGGAGTGTCAGGCACATTATAAACTAATGCTTCAGTTCTCGACGTACAACGACGTCATCTCCATCAATACAAATCTATCTATATATATATATATATATATATATATATATATATATATATATATATTTCAATTCATTTAGCACACAATGTCCAATGCTCAATTACTAATGTCTAATTAAAAAAAAAAACTAACACTATTTTCAAATATTAAAAAAGATGGAAGTCATAAACGTAGGAAAAAACCGATACGAATGCATCTTAATGTTGATGTATCGGAGAGTAGTGATTTTATGAATTAATAAAACAGAATAAAAACAAAAGTAGTCATTATAAATTTTTTTAAAGCTTTTCGACAATCACGTCATTATCAAGCATATACAAAAAACGTTACATATACATTAACTGTAATATTAATAAAACAAAAACTTATATATATATATATATATATATATATATATATATATATATCGATTTACAACATGTAATTTAATTTAGTATATATAATATATATATATATATATATATATATATATATATATATATATATATATATATATATATATATATATATATATATATATATATATATATATATATATATATATATATATATATATATATATATATATATATATATATATATATATATATATATATATATATATATATATATATATATATATATATATATATATATATATATATATATATATATATATATATATATATATATATATATATATATATATATATATATATATATATATATATATATATATATATATATATATATATATATATATATATATATATATATATATATATATATATATATATATATATATATATATATATATATATATATATATATATATATATATATATATATATATATATATATATATATATATATATATATATATATATATATTATATATATATATATATATATATATATATATATATATATATATATATATATATATATATATATATATATATATATATATATATATATATATATATATATATATATATATATATATATATATATATATATATATATATATATATATATAATATATATATATATATATATATATATATATATATATATATATATATATATATATATATATATATATATATATATATATATATATATATATATATATATATATATATATATATATATATATATATATATATATATATATATATATATATATATATATATATATATATATATATATATATATATATATATATATATATATATATATATATATATATATATATATATATATATATATATATATATATATATATATATATATATATATATATATATATATATATTTACGATAACATTTACTCATAAAACCGATTTTAAAATTAATTATTCGTCAAAATTGATCATATTATTTAATAAAATATTACTACTTCAATGTTTTATAATTTTTCTAATAATTTTCTTTTTCTAAATTTACATTCTATGTGTACAATTTTTATATTATCTGTAATGCTTCCTATATTATGCTTTTCTCCTCTATAGTATTTTCCATAAAGTAACTTGTCATCATTTTCATTTTTATACGAATTAAAGTGTTATATTAGTCCATTATTTATTTGTCGCCCCGTTTCACATATATAAAACTCATTACATTTTGTGCATTTTTATTCCGTATACTCCAGAGATTTTCTTAATACCTCATTCTTTTTGGCGTACTTATATATACAAATACATATATATATATATATAAAAATATATATATATAAAATCTATAATACAAAGCTAATTAACTTACAACATCGGGAGCAATTTTTGTAACAGTACTGGCAATCGGTTTTCCAGTTCGACGATCATACGTCATTTCGAATTCCACCGGATCACCTATTTTTAAATGTTCGATAGTTCCACTGAACTGACTGAAATGGAAAAATAATCTAGCTTGTCGTTCGCAACATTGGATAAAGCCGTAAGAATGCTGTTCGGGCATAACAATGATACATCGTTAAATCAAATGTATACTTAATAATATGTACGTATTTTACCTTGCAAATATATATATATATATATATATATATATATATATATATATATATATATATATATATATATATATATATATATATATAATATAGAGTAAAAAATCATAGTACATGCTTTAAACAAGGTGTTGCTTTATAACATTCAACAAATTATTTTCTGCGAAAACACTCATGCATATATATATATATATATATATATATATATATATATATATATATATATATATATATATATAATATATGTTTAAAAAAATATAATAAATCAAGAAATATTATTTGTACATTTTTGATTTTATACGTATCGTAGAAATCATTCGAAGCTGCTACAAAGTACGACGAATAATGATTATATATATATATATATATATATATATATATATATATATATATATTTTAATCTATTTTTTTACTGACAGCTTGCTTGATCATAAAAAAGAAAGAAGGGAGAAGATTTGAGTGAGATAGAAATGAAAATGTATATTAATCAGACAATTCCAACGAATTGCCTAATTTGGGTCTTCAAGAAGAAAACGGTTCATTTATTCTTTTATTCTTTTTTCTCTGAGAATAGCTCAGCCTACTCGAGTAGTTGCGGCACCACTTTTTCCTTTTCAATCGTCTGCTAGATCTGACTGAAAAATCGATAGTGAACATTGGATGTGCCAGGGGATTTTGGTTGAGCTAAAGTTTCTCATAGAACATTTGGTATTATTGTTCCATGCAGATATCCTTTACATATGGAACGTTCAAGTCCGCATGCAATGTGTCGTTCGATACATATTTTAATTAAAATGGACACAACCGACTAAAATTAGCGTAGGTGAAATACCAATCGTGACCGTAATTAATTAATTAATTATGCGATGTATACGAGGGTGTTTTTCTCGAACTGAAATTAAAACTTGATACTCGAATTGAAACCGTAAATTAGCGATTTTAAGTTACACATACGGCTGGAAATTAAAACGGTATATTAGTAGATAAAAAACGGCCAAGAAACAACGTAGTAAATATTGCCGATACGCGTGGTGGCAATTATTATATATTTTTTTTTTTTTTTTTTTTTTTTTTTCGATTATATCATTATACGAATATGGTATTATGTAAATTTAGGTCGTACTGAACGTACGTGTATTGATTTTACACAGTTTAAGTAACACAGTTTTATATAACATTATTATTATTATTATGAAGCGGTTGATCGAGGCCTATGTAATCCAAGATATTTCACAACAGATGACTTTGGAATTATCGGACTATTCAGTTGGACCGGCAAAGTTTGACCTTTTTTCAATGTAAACAGAACCTGTTTGTACTTTGATTCATTATTCTGCATTGTTTAAATCAATTCTCCACATGTAACAGATGATTTTGAAGCTGTTTAATGGCTGTATTATTATTACGATGAGTTGATAAAATAGCTGTGTCATCAGCAAACGTTAGCTGTGATTGCATCATTATTCTGTGGAAAATCGTGCCCATAAATCTGATACAAAAGTGGACCACCCAGCACACTATCATACGGAACTTTTGACATTATATGGTATATTTGGTGAATAATCACCATCCACATTAACGTGTGAAAATATCTTTCTATTAAGTATGACTTAATTAATAGATAATACGAATGAGGCAGCTGGTGTTTCAGCTTGAACAACAGTCCAGTATGCCAAACATTGTCGAAAACTTTCGCAACGTCGAGAAAAATCGCAGCGCAATATTTATTTTCTTCGACGCTTTTATTTATAATATCGACTAATCTATGTGCTTGCTCTAATGTGCTGTGGTGCTTTCTGAAACCAAACTAATAATCAGGTATTAACCTTTTTTTCTTCGATAATAGAATTTATTCTTCCGAGTAAGATTTTTTCAAAGAGCTAAGAGAAAACTGACAATAAAAGCTAATGGATCTGTAAGAAGTCGTTTCATGTTGAGGCTTTCCCGGTTTTGGAATCGTTATTATTGTGACGAATTTCCGCTGTATTGGAAAGTAGCCCGATCGAAAGATATTGCATTGAAAATGTGGGTCAACAATATTACCGCCTTTCTTCGTATTTTCTTTGCAGATAATTAATGCACGATTGATTGAAAAAGTAAGATGATTTGATGTAAAGATGTGCACGCGCATTGATAATTGATAGGAATGAGAACCGAGCATATAACGAAGTTAGTGGTTTTGAGGTAGTGGACACAGTTTCATCTAACTCGGGTCAGTGAACGATGGAAGCAGCTCGATGGATATCAAAACGCAGGTTAGCTATGACAAGTAATACAGTTATTAGATTAACAACAATCTGAAAGGATGCAAGCCTTTCGATGAATATGAATTAAGAATCTGCTGAGAAGCTTCGTCTTCTCAATTACCTACGCAGGTGAAACTTGAGAAGTTAGAATATCCGATCCCAACAGAATAAATGCGTTTGAAATGCGGACTTAAAGAAAAAAATTCTGTGGATTTCACGAAAAAACCTAGTTAGAATTACATAGTTAGCAAATTACGCCTGTCTGAAATATAACCAGGCGCAGATTCCTAAGCTTCTTCGGACATATAGTACGAGATGTGGATTCACTCGAACGTCGTATAATGTTGGGGATAAAATCAATGGAGAAATACCAAGACCATGTTGATCAATTAAGAGCAATAACTGGATGTAGTTTTCATGAGGCTGGCTGCTCCAGAATAGAACAGACTGGAGAACTATAATTAGGACGTCGATTTCGTAATATCACCACGCTCTTTAGAAGGCAAAACGAAGATGATGGCGATTCTATTGTGATATAACGACTTTATTAATATCCCGAGCGAATTAATGAAATATCTATAAATTATACTATAAGTTTAGTTTTTAGTTATTAACGAGCCTGCGGCGAAAAAATAATGTATAAAATATATCGTCGAAGAAAAATCGAGAAACCTCGCGAGTGGATAAAAGTTATAAACCGAAACTTTTTAGGCTATATACTTTTATCGACGCGAAATCTTCGAAAGAACTAAACGAGAACTGCCGCATTAGCACAAGATATTTAAAATCGACATCTATCGATAAAATCCGCGTGCTTTCCGGTGTTGCTTCATCTGCAATGAGACGGCACATAGCTGCCAGCATTGAAAAGAACAAACTGGAAACGGATAGACAATACATGATGTTTGGACATAAACCAGTTGAACAAAGATTGAAGTCTCGCAACAGTTTTATGGTAGTTATCAAGCCCTTAACAGTAAGTCCGGAAACCGAACGACATACCTAAGGAGCACCTTTCTTCGTGAGCCGAACGAAAATACAGAACACGGCGTTCACTAAACGTATTAATGGTTGATCGAACAGGAAACAACATGAAGAAGTGGAGAATCTCTAACAGCTTTGCCTATATATGTGGCGAGGAGCAACCTATCCAACATCTTTTCATCTGCAGTAATTGCCCACATAGGTGCAATTTCAATGATTCACTACAACTTGACGGAAACAGCGTCACGTTTGTAGAGCACTAGGCAAAACACGTAACGAAGATTTTTTGGCGCGTTTAAATTACTTAAAATTTCACCACAGCTCGCGAATAAGTTAGTTTTTTTTTTGTTTTGTTTTTATATAGACAGAAATTTTAAATAAAATTTACACAGACTGCTCTGATCCGTCATTATCGCATGTAAATTTTTCTTCATCTAAATACACGGATTTTCCGCAGAAGGCTATAATATAATTAATAATACACTCTACAATAGAGTTCGTAGGCGACGTTTAAATGTCAAGTTATTAGATGTTTATATTCATTTATACGTGTACAAAAATATATGTACGTGTGCGTGTGTATTTTCCTAACTTGAACGCTTAACTTATATGAAACAGTTTGGATAACTCATTTAAATATTTAACCGAAGTAAAAATCGATAGCAAGTCAATTGTAATTCACTTATTTGTTTTAAAGTCGTCCAGACGTTTACGTCTTGAGACAAAACGCGTACGCACATACTTTATTTTAAATTTATTTTTTGTAAGAAAGTTTTACTTCTAAAGAAACACGAAACAATATGGACGTAAAATGTGCCGAACTGATATAAATCGTTTTCGAGTTTAATAATTCGAAAAGCTTTTATCAAACTATAGTACGCTTAGCTTGTTAAAATTCCGAGAAATTAGAATAAACAATTTTGATTATATTCTTTAAAATAAAAAACAAAAACAAGAATAAAACCGCCGAGAATAATAATAATAATAAGAAGAAGAAGAACAACAACACTGGCCGTATGTACGATAGTTGGTAAATATGAAATTAGAGCATAAATATTCTGTATTATTTCAAAATGCGAATTTACGACAGTATTTAGCGCGAAATTTTTAACAAATATATATAACACCGAACGATTAGCTTCAAATGAATGCAGGAATCTCATATAGAAAATCATTGAAGTAAAATAATTTTATATATGTGCATATATATAAAATAATTCAGTATATATTCCAATTAAATCATAATTATACTTCGAAATAAAAAACGTAAATTCCGATAAGTAAAATCATCACGACAAAATTATATTATTCGCGAAATTAGCCCAAATTACGCGTAAAAATGAACTATATTTTCTATATCGCGACAAACATTTCGAAGGGAAGGTTCTAAATTCGACTTCGATAAAAATGACTTAGAATAAAATTTTTACATTCCGCAAAGAAATATTTCCTTCCAAGTCGAAATTATAAAAATGTGATTTTCGAATAGAATGAATTATATATATATATATATATATATATATATATATATATATATAAAAAATAACATAACTTACGCGAACACTTATATAACTTTAAATTACCGTTGCATTTCGCACATTTATAACCGTCGTTAGGAATAAAACGGCATTCCTTTAATAAGTTTACATTATTAGCGGATAAAGTATACAAATATTAATGATACGCATATTTAAATGTAAGTAAAATAATTAAATTTCGAATAAATATAATGAACAAATTAAAAACCCCGTAAAAACGAGAAAAACAATTAATTTACACAAACAAATAACGAACACAACGTTAAGTAGAAACGAAATTCAAACAACCGTCCGCGAACAAACTATTTACGAATAATTTTTAAACTAAAATCATACAATTTAAAGCTTTACTAACGAAATAATTTTTAAAATTAATATTTTTTTTTTAAATTTCAATAAAATAATTTCAAATAGTTTTTAAACGACGTTTAAAATAAAATAACTATTCGAACATTAATTAATAACCCGGGAAAGTCGCAAGTCGATCGCCGCTACAATGTCGAAATTTCTCTTTGTTTCATGTTTGTAAACGTAGAAACGATTAAAATTTCAATTTTAAAATCGTATCGGCGAGGTAAATTTATACCTATTTTTACAATTTATCTTAAATAGCTCTATAAAAATAAAATATAATTTGTTTTTCTTCCGTAATAAACTAGAATTTCCAACCCGTGTGCGATATTAATAAAAATTTCAAAAATTAATATACTTTTTAAACTTACACGATTGATATCATTCGCGACGAGATTTTTTTGTTAATTTTTTTATTTTTCAAAAATAATTACAGATTTCATTTTCCTAGTAACAACGAGTGTGGGGGGCTTTACGCAGAAATATTAACGGCGAACGAATAAATAAATAAATAATCAATTAACACGTACCAAAAGTTTTTCGATAATGCCCGTTTCCCGTATTAACTGATTATGCGCTAAATCGTTCAACTGGTTCGTTTTGATGCCATTTTTCGTTTCCATAGTCGGCAAAGCAGGTGGTAATCCAGTTATCGGCGATAGTAATGTAGGCGTAGTCGAAGATTTCGGAACAGAATTCGAAGTATAAAGTTCGGTACTAAACACACCAATAGGCGGAAAATCGTCCAGTAAATTATTATCGGTCGTAGTAAAATTATTATCACAGCCGAGCTTGCTACTTAAAGCGTTATTATTACCGTTATTGTTTCCTCCGATACTAGTAAGAACATTATTACCACTAATACTATTATTATTACTACTATTACTATTACTATTACTATTATTATTATTATTATTATTAGTAGTAGTAGTAGTAGTAGTAGCAGCAGTAGCAGCGTTAATTAGAATACTATTACTATTATTGGAATTTCCGTTACGTAATGTACATTGATTCAGTATGCTGCTACCGTTATTAGTATGTTGTTTAGTAATCGTCGGTGAATAGGTACCAAAATTCGATATTCCGCTCGATGCTGAAATCTGAGATGTAAATGCCGAAGCCGGTCCGCTAGAGATGAAACTCGCGGATAATAATGAAGACGAACTACTATTATTGTTAGACATCGACGAAGGAACATTATTCGATGCATTAGAACGAAAATTCCACTGAGAGTTATTAGACATTTCTATATATATACATATATATATATATATATAGAGAGAGAGGCCGATAATTTATATTAAGCGTTTTATAAAAAATAGTTCTTTTCGCTTATTCTTATAATTTCTCTCTTAAATTAATAACAAACTAACGAGAATTAGCGCGTAAGCAATGAAAACTAATAATTGGCTTACAGTACGAAATATCACAGAAAAGTTTTCTTTTGAATTACTTATAAATACGCGTATTATATATATATATATATATATGTGAATATGTGAAAGATAAAGTATACTACAAATGTTCTAAATAAAGATAAATATTTTTACACGTACGCTTAAAATGAAAACAAAATCAATAATAATCAAAATAATAATAGTAATAATACAGTTCCGCTATTTTACGTTGAGATAAATATCTTATATAGGGTAAATAAGGGAAGGAAAGAAATAACGAAAGAAAACGCAGTCTTATAATAATAACGATAAAGTATAATTAGCAATAAATGTAATTTTTCGAAAATACCACACAAAAAAAAAAATCTCGTAAAATAGGTAACAATACTTCAAATGGCAGACTTAGATAAGAAATCAGAATTATTTATTAATATTTTATGTAAAAATGCAATACGCTTTTTTTCAAACGTCTTCAATGCTTTCTATAGGAACTGTTACTCGTATTTATATTATTAATTAATTGTATTTCAAATTTTCCGAATTATCACAGCTGTAAAAAAGCAAACAAAATGAAAACAATTATTAGCGCAATCTCATATTTAAAGTCTATATTTAAAAACACGTATATATATATATATATATATATATATATATATATATATATGTATATATATATATATATATCTATATATATATATATATATATATAAGAAAAATAATTGCTTTTAAATTATACAATGTGCGATGTCGTATGTCACACATTTTAAACGGCTGCTTTCATTAAACGCAAGCACGTGTCATTAGTACGTAATTAATAATAGCAAAATCATAGAACGATAACAGGCAGTGAATGAATGTTATTAGTAACAAATGTACAAAACAAATAATCCATTCGATAATTTATATATTAAATCATGTCATAATCGGGAATAAGTTTAAAATTTTCCATAATAAGCTCACGAGAATATATTTCGTAAAAAGTAAAATACTATTCCTATAAGTATTCGTATTCAGATGTCTCGAACTATTATTATTTATAAGCGTACATTTATCTTAGTCGTAACACATAGCTAAACGTTACAAAATTTAGTATAAAAATAACATTTTTGAGTAACCAATTATTCAGTTAAGTGCGTTCGAAATAAATGACTAATTATTTAAAATTGAAATCGAACACAACATACCTGATTAGGAAAAAATTTATTAGTATAATTGTGTCTAGTTGCTAGCGTATTTAACCAAGTTTCCAATTACTCAACGCTATTATCCTGAATGAATATTATACATATTTCTATAAGTTTAAAGATTACTAATAAATTACATAATTTATGTGTAATAGTAATATGCGAAGAATATTAATAGTAATTAAAACTACTATTTCAATATAAAATTAATTTCACAGATCTAAGTCGTAATCTAAATCATAATTCTTTTTAAAATGTTCACAAAATCATGCTTGTAACTTAATACACTGACTGCGGAAGCAGTTAAGTTCTCTAAAAATTAACTGTTAATCACGAAACAATTTGTTTTAAAAATAACGGAATGTATTAATCGTGTGATTATATACGATTATGTGACCATCGGATCAAGGGTACATATAGAGTGTAAACTTTATTGTATAATAGTGTAAAATACTCTGGTCTAAATAATTCGCTGAAAACTAATTTCACAGTTTAATTAACAACTTACCATAACCAGCACAACGTTGATGACATGCCGCCATTTTATGTGTCAAAACTTTCTCGTGTAACTATTTTCAACTATATCGCTGTTACGATTCTACTGCTGATTGAAAAACACATTTACGAAATAGGGCCATCAGGTGAGTTCAGCGCAATCTGTTGGACTTTGCAAAAATTAAACTTTCTAAGTCGTAGGCATAAATTCAATAAAGAATAGAAAAAAATTAATTAACAATAATCAAAATATCCGCTTTGTATTTGAAACGAATGTATGAATTCTTTCGTTTGTAAATTTATGTAAAAATCTACAAATTTTATTCCACTTAATCTCAATTTATTCCCCCTATATAGGTATTAAAGTCCATAACATTATAAGAAGAAATGTTTTTATACCTTATTCGTTCTATTTTGCAAGTTTCATGAGTGATGTAACAAATGTAACATTTCATATTACGCATAATTATCGTGCATAAGGACTTCTACACTCTAGTACTCTATCTGTGGCCTGTACGCCCCTGTTCAGTTTCCGAATTCAGAAGTGTATGCCGCGCATCTTACTTTTCGAATTAAGTTGTTCAGTTTTAAAATATGAAATGAAAATAAAAAACGTACCAATATCGAAAAAAGAAACATTTATAAGCGAAGCTTTTCAACATTATTAGTACCGAGCACATAATTTCCTTTTTTTAGTAAGTTGTGTGTGTGTGTGACAATATTTTCTAAAAAACTTTGTTTTAAACCAATATAAACGTTTAATTTATTGTAAGTGTTGAATATTATACAAAATTTTTAAATGTGAATAAAAGAATGCTATCAATGTGTAATTGAAATTATAGGTCGTGCAATTATATTTACAGATTTGTAAAACGTGAATTATTTACATGAAACCTGTGATTCAATCAAACGAGAACAAGTATTTGTTGGTTTATTAGTAACGTTAATAATTTTTCAGTCAATAGACAAATCATCCATAGAATGACAAAAGAATTGATTTCATTAAAGCTTATAATTATTTGAACAATTTGAAAAATTGAAATTCGATCAATAATGTAATAAAAACGTACCTTAAAACGTGAAAACATTTTGTTCGTCATCAAATGATTGTTTTCCCTTATTCTAAAATACAAGGAATATTGTGACAAAAATGTAATAAATTGGTTCAAATAATTTCATTTGTAAAATTATATTGTTTAATAAATCAGTATGATTTGAAAACATTCTAAAGGATAATAATATAAAAACAGAACATCGTAATTGTTCTTTAAAATAACGTATTAATATTTAAAACAAAAAAAAAAGAAATATTTTATATCTATTTGAATACATCGTGTAAAATTCGTTTAAATATATTTCGTTTAAATTAAACTGGTCACATTTATATTTTTCCTCTTTTTTCGATTGTTTAAATTCGAATTATTCATTAGAGATGTTAAAGTTTAAAATACAAAAATGTAAATGAAATCTTTGCAAAATCATTTATTTTCGTGAATACGCGAGTTTTCAATAAAAACATTTATATTCAGATTGTGAGTTCAACTATAAACGCATTTTGATAATAAACTACAGTCGAGCGATTTTGATTATTTTAAATTTGGACTCGTAAAAAACAGATGATCGTTTTAATGAACTTTTAACGTAAATAATGTAAACTTGCCAACAGAAATTAATATACATAAAGGCAAATTATAGGATGTAAAATAATTTTAATTTTATTCGCAATTAAAAAAATATCATTTCCGTACATTTTTCACTAATTAGGTACGTATAAAAAATTCGTTTTTGATCAGCAATGATTGTTTTTAGAAAACGCAAGAATAAGTAACTTCATTCGCTTCTTATGCTCCATTAAAACTGAGTACATTTTATTTCAAAATTTGTAAGATATCTTAACGCATAACAATAATTTGGTTTGAGAACTTCGAACCATTATTGCAGGAGGAAAAACAAAGCTAATATTAGATAACGTTTAAACTAACGTATATATTTTTTTTCTTTAAAATTGTTTTGTTGGACAATAAGCACCATTGCTGATATGTTTATTAGATACAATTACAGCTATTCATAGTTTCTGTCCATATTAGTTAACAAAATCAGGGTCTGTGATGCATTTCAGACAAAATCTTTGCAGACGTCTAAATTGCAGTACACATTAAAGTGATTAGCTACCAACTTTTCACTTCCCGAAGTAGGTACTAAAATATTCATCATCATCTGTCCGTTACCGAACTTTTCAATTCTTTATTTACCCGATGCATTCCGGAACAGTTCAACTGTATTTGCGTTGTACCACTGCGCTAAGTTTTCCATCCATGTTGTTCTTCTTGCCGGCGGTCTCATCCCTGCGATTTTCTTTTGTATAAAAATATGTAATGTATTATATCGTTTCGGGTTGCGCATTTTATGACCAAAATATTTCAATTTTCAATGTTTGACTTCTTTTACTATTTCCTCGCTTTTATTTAAACGACTTTATATTTCACAGTTTCTTATCTCGTCAGTCCATTTTACTTTAAGAAGTCTGCGATATAGCCACATTTCAAAAAATTTTTCTCTAACGTCTACTTTAAAGTTCAACTTTCAACGTCATACAGCAATACCGAGTTTTTCCAGTCGTAGCTTTAATTCTATATTTATGTTTTTACTACATAATATAGCCCTAAGCTTAATAAATTCATTACGGGATTTCTCAGTTTGGATTTTTATTTCTTTGCTCGTACCCCATTGTATCCAAATGCGCTGAACCGTCTTTTTTTCCCTGCAAACCACGCAGCTTATAATTTTTCCTTACTAACTTTGCTCTCCATGTTTTCGATTTTATTTTCGCACTAATTCTACCTTACATCCAAACGAACTAGTTAATGCGGTAACTATTCCAAAACACAACAAATGTACACTAAATATAAGCATCGCAGACTAAAACATTATTTGTCGCGATTCATTCTGCATAATCTTTAATCTTATTTCAATGCATTAGATCATTCTCATTTGTTTAATGATCATTTTATAAAACATTTTTAATTCAAAATTTATATATAACTTACAATTACTTATTATTTAACTCACGTTTGGTTTTTTTTTTCAGATTTTTCACCGTAATTCCATTAGTTTTTGGTTATTCTTCTTAATAACACGGTATTATTTGTATGTGTATATTACATATTAATGTTGTTAGGGGGGTGAGGCAAGTGCCGGTACTTCAATTATTTACTTTCTTAGTGTATTATGTTTTACTTTGTAAATATAAGTTTGTTGTTGTTTTATATATATATATATATATATATATATATATATATATATATATATATATATATATATATTATTTTTTTCATCATACTTGAATAATTCGGACATTTACGATTTTAGGATTTTTTTAAGAATATACGGAAGAGTTTGATAATCCTGGCCGAGGAATAGCGGCTTGAAAATTTGAAAATGTCATAATTCTTTTGATTTACATTTTGTATTCCATTTACTCGATAAATTATTATTATTATTCGGATAAAACAAGTCATGAACGATTAAAAAAAAAATAAGAAAAGTTTCGTTGTCTTTTAACATATAAAATTTAGTGATTTCAAACTACTTTTTTATCGTTACGGTTAGATTTGCTAATGGGCAAAACCAGCGTCTCCTGATACCAACATAAAATCCAGTAGATAATTATTTTAATTAGTCCTGGATTAGAGGGAAATAGAAAAAATATATATATATTTAAAAAATCACTACATTTCGCAACAATTCAATTGAAATTAAATTAATTGCTTATTTCAATCCATTGCTGGATGTAAATTGTATCATGCCACCCGTCCGTAGCCTTCCTCTTGATATGTCAGTTATTTTACGTATGTCGTCTTTCTATCCAATACAAGGCCTACTAATACTTCTCGGCCCCTTCTCTAGGTGTCTAATCGATAATCCGTTTGATCCGTCTACTATCTGTTCTTCTAGTTCTATATGTCCTATTACTTTTTTCTATTGTCGTATCCGCATGTTTCGATTTTCATCTATTAGTTTCAGGAATAACATTCAATCGATGTTGTGCACTCTGCGTCACAATTACTTTTCTGAATACGGAGTCCGGGTGAGGACATAGGTTTCCGTACCCAAAGCGTCAGCACCGACAGAATATAATAGTTGTATATTTTGAAGGAAATAATTATCTGTTTATTCCTTATGATATTACTGAGTGTTTTCCAATTGCAATTCGTGAGAGTAATGTCTCTTTATTTCTGCCTGCATGGCGTTCTTATCTATGCTAATTACTTACTTATGCAGATTGAAAAATGTATGGAAATCATGATAAGCTGAATACACACTGTGACACTATTTTAGGCTGGGATATTAGCGAATGTAAGTATAGAGGCCAAGCGTAGAGAATTAGATATTCTAGACATCGTGCTAGACAGGAAACGCAAGATTTTGTACAAAAATGAAAATTATGAATTTATATACTATGGAGGAGACACGCAAAAAACATGGATTTGTCATATTAATAAGGAAGGAACTAAATTGACTAGCAACTAATAGACTAATTTCAATAAGACTGGATATAAAACCAAAACCAATGCACAAACTGCGGATAGTATAAATGAAGAGATGGATTTTTTTTTTTTTAAACAAATCACTGAAGCGTTGAAAGTAACAAAGCATGGGGATATAATAACTGTAGTAGGTGACCTAAATGTAAAGATAAATCAAGTTAAGTGTAATTCTGAAGTGGGAAAGTATTGTCTAGAAGATGGCAATAAAAGGCAAGACGGTTTTTATTAGAGTTTGCAGACAAAAATTCTTTAAGATATGTAACATGTGGTTCCAGAATTGAAAAATTAACTTTAAAAATAATTATTTAAATCCTGTCTTTATATCGTTCGATTATTGTATATTATCAGTATAGATTGAAATTTTGTATTTTATTTATTCCTTTAGAAAAATATAGCGTGTAATGTGAGTTCGCATTCCACGAAAACGATGCTACAAATATCTGTTGTTGTTAAATCAAGTCTAGTATTATATTTACAACAAGCAATTTAGGTAAACTAAGGAAAAAAACACGCATACATAAAAATAATAAATATCGATAACGAGTAAAAACTTATATTAATAAAAACAAAACACTTAAAAAGTTACATTTGGTACAAACAATTTTAGAAATATCGATTAATGTTATAACAACTTCTAATACTTCAGGTATATTATAACAATGTAGATATTGTGAAAAAGAAATAACATTTAATCAAATCGCATTAAAAGCGATGCTAATCGATCGTTATTAAATCGATTTTAATATTTACAAAAACAATTTAGTTAAACAAAGGAACAGGACAATCGCATACAAAATAAACGTCAATTATAATTATAGTTATCGAATAAAAAATATATCGCGAATATCGATAAAAATAAAAACCCAATTTAATCGATCGTATTTCATAATAACGACAAAGTATATTACAACGAATTTTAATACTGTACGTGCGCATTAGCAA
This sequence comes from Coronaproctus castanopsis, assembly GCA_032883995.1. Taxonomy (NCBI): domain Eukaryota; kingdom Metazoa; phylum Arthropoda; class Insecta; order Hemiptera; family Monophlebidae; genus Coronaproctus; species Coronaproctus castanopsis. Next base: position 95,621,878 of record CM065054.1, read on the forward strand.
TTTTGTTATTTTAAAGAACTAAATATTTAACGAATCGAGATGTTCCGGTACAAAATTGCCTATAATAATACGTGTATATTTAATTATTTATATGCGAATAAAAGAAAAAAAAATCAAAATTCGATAAAAAATTACAATTTATCTTACGCATAATATCAGTTTGTAAAATACGAATTGCACATTTTTTACTTAAAGTCGGTGCATAAAAAATAAACAAAATGGCGAACCAGAAAAATCAATAACATTCTAAGCCGCGGCTAACGAAGTTAAGAATAAAATTATGTAACGAACCGACAATGAAAGATATGCAATGCAGAAATATCGATATCGAATTAAAAATTTATTTCGAACGTCAACGATGATACTTATTATCGAGATAATTAGTGTACATTTCAGCTGCCTAATAAATAACGATGCAGGAAATTACCGATTAGATTAATTAATTATCGGACACCGAAACAATTAGTTAACACGACGCAAGGTGCATTTACAAAATTATATAATAAAAGCGTTTTCGTCAACGATGATGTACTGTCGTCTGTAGAAAATGAACGTTAATTTGATAATTTACATCTAACTTTATGTAGCGAGTGAAATGATTTACCGTTAGTTATAATTGTACGTTACCGCTGTCGAAAGCAAACCGATCGACTTAATGATAAATAAATTTATGTAGTTTGTAATCGGATTCATCGTTGAAACGGCCGTCACAAACTTCGCAAACAAAAACGACGGAATTTCCGTTAAACTGCGAACGTAATTGTTTAGTCTCGAATTGCGACGATGAACTAATCATCCGTCTTTTATCAGCGGCAGTTTTATTTCGATCGATCAAACGTTGCCTCGATGGCCGTTGCTGTTCCGGATGGTGTAATAAAAGATGTTTCATATAAAACGATTCTCGTTCATATCGTTTGTCGCAGTAGCTGCAAATGAATTTTATCTTCCCATCGAAATCAAGATTATCGTCTACGTCGATATTGTTATTATCGTGTTTATCGAGTAAGAAATTTTCCTTATTAAACTCGTCGTGGCGTGTTGTTTCATTCGATTTACTATTGTCGACTTTATAGGCCGTTTTCTTCGGACAACATTTCTTACGGTGTGCGTTCAAACAAGAATGATCGTTGTAAACGCGATCGCAGCGTAGACAACCGAATATTTGCGGTATAATAAATTCGGTCTGGTATGATTGTTTATCTTTTGACAGATTACGAGATTCGACGTTAATGCCGTGAGCTAATCTATGCGTCGATAATCGAGCGAATGAGATAAAACCGATGTCGCATTTATTACAAATATAACGAAGATGGCCGTCTTCGTGCGACTCCGGATGAATTTGTTCGACATGTTGACGCAACGAATGTCGATTGTCGAAATGATTATAACAGAATTCGCATATCAACACTCGATTCAAGTTGATCAGTTTATAATTAACATCGTTGACGGAAGATGAATCGATACACTTATGAGCGGATAAATCGGTACCATTCGACGATGAGAAACCGCAACTATTACAACTATAACATAATTGACTATCGTTACACGATTTTACAGAATGAGCTCGTAAATGTATTCGTAATCTCGAAGGTCCGGATAAATTTTTACCGCATATGTTGCATAAGTAAGGTTTTATTTTGTCGTGGACGAATTTGTGTTGTTCTAACGTACGTTCGTTCAAAAATCGTTTACCGCAAGTTTTACACTCGAACATTCTCGATGCGGTATGGACGTGTCGATGATTGTAGAAACTGATTTTACACGAAAATGTAGCGTCGCAAATTTCACACTTGAAATCGTTACGAATCTCGTGAGTAAACCGAATGTGATTATAAAAAGCGTCTTCGTCGACGAACGAAAGCGGACAAATATCGCACCGAAAAGTAAAGTCGGAATTTAAATGAGTTTGCATGTGGAAAGTTAATCTCTTTCTAGACGGGAATTTCAAACGACATACAGCGCAATCGGTTTGGTCGACGTGCAACCGAGGACAAACGTGCTGAGCTAATCGATTGAACGTTTGGAAGCGTGTCGAACACATAAGACACCGATGAAGTGTGACCGGTTTCTTCGTTAGCTGTACTTTGGCGTGTTTCGTTATTACGTGACCAGATAGATCGTATACGGAAAAGTTCAATTGACAAAAAGGACAAATCTCGCGCTCGGCTGTGCAAACGTTCTGATAATGTAAGTTTATATGTTCCGTTACTTCGCTAGTCGACCGTACGGTCTGTTGGCACAACGGACACGTGAGAAGTCCATCGTAATGCGCGTTGGTCACGTGATCGATGAAGTCCTGTCGACTCAAAATTACGTCGTGGCATAATTTACAACCGTTACCGATGGCTGTTTTAAACAATCCGTGCGCCGTTTTTAAATGAAGATAAAAATTCGCCTCGTCTAGGACGATCGTTTGTTTCGCGTTACTACGCTTACACAACGGACAGATAATATTTACGACAGACGTTGTACCGTTCGAGTTTTTATTACTTTGCGATAGCGACGACTTCTTAGTTTTCGAACCTATGGGACGTCCTCTAGCTCGTTTACGATTAGGTTCGTTTATTATCTCTTCTTCCATTACGATTTGTTGATCGAGTATATCGAAATTTTCCGAATGACGAGATAGATTTTTATCAGGTTCGTCGGCGGTTTGTTTTAGTTGTTCGTTATAAGATGACAACTGATCCAATTCTAACTGCATTATCGGTCGTTCCACGGTACTTTCAATTTCAACTAATGCTCCTATTTCTAAAGAATAATCTTCATCGAGTACGGTATTTTCCAACGAAACTAAAATACATACGATATTCGCGTTCAGTAAATAATAAATACCGATCGTTTCAGAAAAAAATAAAAATAAAAAATCTTAGTATACACTTACCGACGACACTCTCAGCGGTTTCTTCTGCGTGCTCGCAGCAATCTTCCGTCATTGTCGAGTCGGTTCCATCTCGACTTTTATTAACATTCGACCGCGAAGTACCGTCTTCGAATTCCGCATTAATGGTCGGAAGCGCGTCTTCATCGCCGTAAGTGAATAAATTCAGCTGTTCCTCAAAGCACAACGTCCAGTAATCATTTCCGCTCATACCGGTAGATGTTTCGATAAATTCGTATACCCGATAATTGCTGAAAATCGACGACTTTTAAAACAATTATTCTTATAATTTGTCGAACCGTATGTTAACGTAATGATGAGAAAGATGAAATGTGGAACTGCCGTTACAAAATCATGTAGAATATCGAATATCGAATATACGGTATATATGTGTGTGTGCGCGCACAGACAAGGACAATACATAATGACGTCGATTTAACTAGTTTTTTTTAAAACGTGTTTTACAATTTTAACATATATATATATAATAATAATAAGTATTTACTAGCCGATAATATCATAGTGGTCTACTTCTTCGCCATCAATTAACGAGTGTAGGTGATCACTCGAATTTTATACGCTATTTCTCGTCTGTAAATAGTCGTTGCCGTAGCACCACGTATTGGTCTAGCTTTAGGTTTTTCAAACTAATCTGTTCATCTTCTAGGACTTCTATTCCCATCTGTCCTTGTAGAATTTCGTCGCCTCTTTCGACGTGGACAAAATACGCTATTTTTCTCTATATTTTATCGTACGGTTTATTCCAGATCCTTTTCGGAACATTTTTATTTGAAACTACGACCATTCGTGGGGGTCTTCAAAACTTCCGAAGAAACCGCGTATTTCCGTAGCTTCGAATCGATCAATTTGTTTCACACACATAAACGTCGTATAATAACATTTAATAATATTTTGTCTTATAGCGAAACTGATCGTACAATAATACCGTTCTAGCGTAATTACACCCCGCTTCGATTACGCGAAATCTAAATTGTTCGCGATATATAACATTCGAGATAATAATAAGTTAAAATTGCTAAACTTTTTTTCTAAATAAAAAATCACACGTCTGTTAAACCATTATCGAATGAACGCGAAAATAAAATATGAAAATACATAAATATAGACGTTATAAAAATATAAAATTAAAAAAAAATATTAATTTAGATAACCCTGATAATGAATGCGGTAAACAACGCAATCTACAATTGTCGCGTTATTTAATTTCTTATCAGAATTATTTATAAACTTATCTTTCTTAATTGTATATCTAAAATTAGAATTTTTTACATTTTTATATTGTATATATTTGTACATTTTTATATTTTATTTATATATTCACTCGAAAAAGAAGCTTCGTAATTATTTATAAATATATGAAAAAGAAGAAAAGTTTAATGGTTTTAACTTCTTCCTTTCCGGTTGTTTATTTATATATTCTTTTAAATCGCTTCATTCCACACACTATACGAGATAATATTAACCTTCTCGATATTTTCGTTATTTTAATTGCAAGTTTTTTGTTTTTTTTTTTTTAAAAAATAACAATCATCCATTTAGTTTTTTCTATTTCGTGAATTTACAGACGTTCCCTATTTCAATTTCAAAAATTTAAACGACCTGTCGGTTAATTATACGAGATATATAGAATATAGGATGTATTTTTACAAGGGATTACTAATTAAGTGTACTATGACATATATTTACCGTACTGCAGCATATTCTTAAACATAAATACATCGCTATATTGTTCGATACTGTACTCGAAGCATAAATTACTTACGTTTTGGATTCAAATTAATTCCAGTAATATCGAAGCCGCGCGAATTTTCCGTCGCTCTAATCGTTCAAATAATTGTAACAAAATCTAAGAAACATATTCAACAATGTATACGGATAAAAACGAAATAAAACGAAACGACTATTTAAAAGTAAAATAAACCAAAATTTTTAAAAGATTTCAAAGTAAATGTTAAATCGTAAAATGTTGGTACAAAATATTCTAAGAAATTATTCCCGATATTTCGTATATTTTTACAATTTTAACGATCATAATCTGGCCGCTAATTATTCTAGCGTATATCCATTACCGATTTTTATATTGCGCGTAATTTATCTTCGGGTAAAACGATTTTTTAAAATAAAATTCCTGAAAGACAAATTATTCGAATATATATTAACGAATGTTTTTACAGAAATTAACGACGAATAAATGATTTGTAAAAAATACGGAGTAGAAAGGTAGACACGGAAGGTTTTAATTTCGTAATAGCACCGCAATGAAAACATGAAAAAAAAATAATTACGATCGAAATTTTGATATATATATATATATTAGAATAAAAGTTTATCCAGAAACAGCGTATATAGAAAATATAGCACGTCATTATTGTATATCGAGGATGGTTAGTATCTTACAAATACGTAAATAATGCGAAATATATTTTAAAATTACGTTACAATTAGCGGGAGGCTAATGTAAATGGGGGGAACATTAACTTACGGAATAGTTAATATAATTCGTCGCAATATATTTCGAGAATATATACCGAGGAATATCAGGAATTGATAGTTGGATTAAGGGCCAAAAGGATTAAACACAATTGAGAATATCAATATTACTCGCGGTCTCTTTTTATAATATACGAAAATTTAATGGCCGAGTATTATACGGAGTAAAGATCCTATGATCAGGTGAGCGGTATAGCAAGCGCGTCAGAGAGATAATTATCTAAAATACCACGATGCCCGGAAATCCGGCCAAATCGAACAGTAATCCCAGAAGTCAGAAAGGAAAAAGGGAGAATTTTAATTTCGTCGCTTAAAAGTATAAAACGATTAAATTTAACGCTAATTACTTATATGTTTTTTTCGTTGTTATACAAAATGATCACGAACCTCATTCATAATTGATCGGAATTTTCAATAAGGACCGATGCGCGCCGACTGGTCGATTAATTCAAAAATTGATTAATCCGGGCAGAAGAATAATAAAATATACGCCGAATTACATATATGAATATATATATATATATATATATATATATATATATATATATATATATATTTAAAATGTATTATTTGCTTATTTTACACGTGCATATAAAACATTTTCGAATATATATGAACGATGTTACAATATGTAGAAGATACTTAATGAGTGTAATGGCACTAAGTTTCTTAACGACGAAATGGTTAAAAAAAAAAACAGTCTTCGTACAATTAATTATATTTCAATACAAGAGCAATAAAAAAAGATTAAAATTTACGAATAGGTCGTTTCTGATCAACTTTAAATATATTTGAATGATCTTCTCGATTTTTTTCAACATGAATTATCAACTAATACAAATTCTTTAATTCGCGAAGAAACATTAATTACTACTGTTATTGTTGTTAAAAACGAGAAAAGCCATTTCGAAAATAACGCGATAAAAATTAACCTTCTTAGTCGCGTTAATAAACGCGAAAACCATACATTTCGGAATTACGTAGTAATTAATAATTGTTAATTAAAATATTTTTAATTTTTTTTTGAAAACGTACGTTTGTTTAAATTTACAAATGGAGTACATGCACATTTATATAGTAACACAAACACGCCTTATAATCAACATTTCTCAATTGTTCCGTCAAGCATGTGCTTATCGACAGATTTACTTATATATATAATTTACATCCTCTTAATATAATTATGTAATAATTTTTATAACTTAGAGATATTAAATTACACTTAATACTTGTTCCCACTTACACATAATTTGCTCACATCCATTTCCACATTTTCACTCGCACTTCTTATTTTTAATTTTCTTATTATGTAATTATTCTAATTCCATATATATATATATAATATATTAATATATATAAATACACATATACATATATACATACTTTTTTTGCACTAGTATTTGTAGCAGCACTTTCGTAGCGTCGCTATGATCAAAACCTCCTTGAATTTTGTTTTTATAGTGCCCCTTTTCCCAGTTTTTCTTTATTTCGAGTTATTATTTATTATTTTATTTACCACCGTTTCATCCATCAACCAACTTTTAATTGTCTGTCATTTTATGTTAATGTTTGTCTCTATTAGTTCTACGATCATTACGTACGTAATTACTTTTCAGTAATTTTATACATTTTTTCGACACAAACTTAATAATTAACGACGAGCGCTAAAATTTACAAATTTCAGTACACGAACACTTATTACTCATAAACGACGCTGGTGAAATAACTCTTATTATGAAAATAAATCATTTTCTCGGCTTTAAAAGTTCGATATAAAATTTCGTTATTCTCTCGCTTATAAAATGTATTAGAATCGCTCGTCATTAACGTAAATCTCGTATATAATATGAAAATAGAAACACAGATATCAATATTAAGTGATCAACACAAAGCGGCGATACTGATCGTAGCGGACGTTTATTTTAAAAAGTTCATTATGTTAAAAGATCCAATAAAAATATCGATTGGAAATGGTAAATTAGCGAGTTTTTTAAATGGCTAAGAGACGATTAAAAAATGTACGTTGTAAGAAAGAAATGACAATTTAATCAGCTATTAAAAAATAATTAGTAATCATACTATTAGCTGAAAACATGATAAAACTAAAATTTATACGATTTTAAAAATCATTCTGTCTTACGAAGAAAACAATTTCTATGCAACAAATAGTGTATGTAATTCATCGACAGTATTAAAGAATAACGTAATAATAAAGAACAGTATATTTAAGTAAAATATGCCGTAACAAGCTTTTAGATCGATTACCAACTGAAATACTGAAATTAGTAATGAATATACAAAAAATGTGGCGTCCGTATTTAAAATAAAATGTGTTAACAAACTATTTGAAAATGAGTACAAGCCGGTGATATTTTAGGAACTAAAATTGGAAATATCGGTTACAAGTTGTACACAAGCAGCTGTTTATTTACACAATATAAGTTTATACCGATTTACGTACGAATAGAAAAATTCTTTTGAAATATCTCTCAGTGGACCAGAAGCTGTATGGTTCAAAGATGTTTGTTCGAACACCACAGGTGAACAGGACGATATAATTTAATAAGAAAGCGGACTAATAAAAAAAAAAAATAGTGAACAAGAATGTACCGTATATTAGTATAAAGAAAGATAGTAGGTGAAAATGATGAAGATGGGAAATTATGATAAAGTAGAAAATGTAAAACTACAGAAAAATATAATTATGAAAGTAACATTGTATACGTGAGCTATTGTAATACTGAACACATCTAGTAATTCGGATGAATATCAACCTGAAAGAAAAGAATGGGAGAAATGACTATGGATAACGAAATAGGCAATTTGAGAAAGAACAAAACTTGGGAATTAGAAACCCGCGAATAAAAAAGTTAAATGTGGAATAGATTCATAAAAGAAAAGAAAATAATCAATTTAAAGTTAGATTAGTTGTCTAAGTATGTCACCAAATTGAAACGGTGGATGATTTATATTCACCCGTAGCTTAATTCTCAATATTAAAACTATTATTATCACATTGTGTCGTTAAAAACATTTTATTAATATAAGAGAATTTTTAAATTGTAATGTAAAATCACAAGTTTATATAAACCAACTTAATGGACATCAAGTTAACGTGAATGAAGTCCATAAATTAATAAAATCATTATAAAAAACTAAGATAGTTCTAGAAGCTGGTATGAATCGTAATAGTCGTAATCTGAGCTTATTGGACAAATAATATTTAACAAATACATAATTATCGATGACTACATTTTAAGCGCAGATAAAACAAATATTAAGCAGTTGACACGAATTAAATTTAAAAGTATTCATTATTTACTTAAGTTACATTAAAATATACGATGAAACGTTGTCATTCACTGTTGATGAAATTTCTGAAATTAAAAAAATCAAAAATAATAAATTTCGCGTGAACCAACCGTATAACACGATTTGAAAAGTTTGCTTATTCACCGAACTTGGGTATATAAAAAAATTATCAAGTATTTATTAAAAGATAATTTACAATCGAAATTAGAGCAAATAAGAAACGTTTAAATCAGTTTTCTGCAGCTGAAAAGTACCGTTTACTAAAAGTTGATCTTTTTATATCTAAGGATGAAAAATACTAAAATTTAAATAACTGTAAAACACTTTTACAGTAATAACCAGACAACATCTACAGTTAATCGTGGGAAACTGAAATTTTAATTTTTGGTCGTGTTAATAATGTCATAGTGTAAACACGAATGTAATTTTTTGTTTAAAGTTTAGTTTTACTAAAATTTAATGCGTATAAAATATTAAAATAAACACATAAATGTATTCGAAATTACTTCAATATATTGACATACATACACGGTCGGTCTCAAGGATAACTAGTTCACCGGGCACGTATCATGGTAAGATTGCGAAAACTGCAAAAGCACAATTTATTAATCAATTAATTGAACGAAAATTATAAAATTGATAATAAATGAACTGCGTTCAGTATTTCTTAAAAACATTTTCTCGGATATTTTAACGCCAAAATATTAATTTTGTTTTAATTCTTCGCATTATTAAATTCATTGAGGTGTCCTAATAACGAATATATATATATATATATATGATTTCCCCCTCAAATAACTTTTACGCCTTTTCACGTGTTGATATTCCATCCTTATAACTCGAATGTCATTTGATTCAAAACAACAGATTTATTACGAGGAAATTCTTTAGTCCTTTTTCATTATGTTTATATTCAAAAGTAGCCAAAAACACAATATTTTAAACACTTCCGAATAAAATATAAATAAAAAAGGAAAATATATTCTTTTACGCATCATGCTACCTTTCAAAGAAACATTTTATTTAAGAAGTAGTCACATATAATTGTAAAAGAAATGTACATAATCAAATGGAACACGAACAATACATTATAAATGTATTATATGATTCATTTATTTTCCCAAAAAGTAAATAAACATTGTTAAAATAAGTGAATTTAAAAAATCATCTTTATATACATTTACGATTTTTTTCGGTTTTAACCATGTCAATTTTGTTTACAACGAAAAAAACAACGTATGGATAATAGCCACGAAAGTTTAAAATTAACTTTTTTATATACACACAAATATAACTAAACAGAGCTGAAATCTGAAAAATCTTAGAAAATTACCAAAAGCACGTTACTAAATACTTCTGAATAAAACATCGGCAAAAATTTACCGCTGATGAATGTCCGTCATACACCTGACCAATATAGTTACTTTTACGTACAAAAAATGATCCCTTTAACAGCTACACGACGTATGTTTTTCTTAAACCACTGTATCTGAACATATAATTTTTATCCAATTTTGTCTAAAAACTTTAAATTGCGCTATTTGTGAAAGCTACACCGTGATAATGGATGTTAATTTACGTAAAGTAAACCAATTAATTTTATTATACTTTATTCTGATTAGCCTAGCTTAAATGTTAAATATAACAACGCAAAATATGAAAGACTACCTGTGATAATTATAGGAAAATTCGTTAATTTTAATTTCTCATTATAATTTACTATAAATTATTATTATTAAAAAAAAAAAACTTACCACGATAAGATACAATGTTTTTCAATTCAACCTGTTGAATGTTGATCACAGTTTATAACATAACAAACAGTACACGAAGAATGGACGAATACTTACACTAAACGGTTTTTAAATTTGGATATGTAAAGAGCCAGTAATATAACCTATAAACGGGAATCAGAAATAACAGGCTGCGAAAATTTAATAATTAAAATATATTAAATTATTACAATAATTTATTAACCGCAGAAGATTTAAAATTTATGACTATTAATTTTTGCTGGGAAATTATTATTATTGATTAAATATTATTTGAATTTAAAAGTTTTTAAAAATATTGTACTATGAATATAATGTATTTTTAATTTTTTTTTTTTTAAATATAACACGTTAGTGTGTTTATGGTTCATGTTCAATTTGTAATGTCCGTGTATAAATTGTCGTTTTGGTATCCGGTTCGCTTTAGATTCATATTTTGTCGCACCAATATTCGGCCAGGATCTTGGCTTTTTCATTTGCTATGGTAATATCATGCATTGTACACATCGTCGGGTTATTTTTACATTCCAATATGTGTTGTATTGTCTGGCGTTCTCCGCATTGGCAATTTGGGTCTTCCACCAGGTTCCATTTCATCATTTCTGATGCTGTACGAGCACAGCCTGTCCGTATTCGATTTATTGTGCGCCATATTGGCCATCTCTCTCTTTATGACCTGTTGCAGCGTTTCTTCTGGCGGTCTCACGGGGTTTGGTTTAATTTCTTTACTCCGTTGATTTATCCGTTCTTTTTCGGGTTGCAATATTAATTTCTTGGTAATTTTCATGAAACTGCTCCTTGACTTCAGCCTGTATGATACCTTAGTTTAACCGTACATTGGATGCCTTTCATCGTAGATTTGGGCAGTTCTTTCTTTGTCAGCTATTACACGGCATCTTATGTGTGGTGGCGATATACCGCGCAATAAATAGAAGTTTTCTACTGCCGTTGATTTCAAACACCCTGTTACTAAACGATACGCTTCGTTCAGAGCAACGTTTTGCATGCGCATATCTGATCCAAGCGGAGCAGCCGTATTCTACCGCTGTAAAACATAACACTAAGGCTGTTTATGACCGTAGAATTTGCACCCCATTTTGAAGTTAGGAGCCTTTTTAGTATTCCATTCCGTCTACTGATTTTTTGTTTAGTATTTTTGGAGTGTTTATACATGAGGCTAGCGTTACTCCTAAACATTTTACGCAACTATTCTGTTCTCTATTCCCCACCATTTAATTTTCAGTTTTGATTTCGCCATTGAATTCTTTAAATGAAAAGCTCGTACTTGCGTTTTACTTGGATTCGGTACAAGATTATTCTGTTCGTTATATGTATCCAGTTGTTCTAAAACTATATTTAATTTGAAATTATCGCCTTGAGCTGTTACAGCTAAATTATCTGCGTATAAAGGCTGGCGTCCACTACAGGCGAGTCGAGTCGAATCGAAGTGCTTCGAATCGAATCGCGTTTTTTCCGCGTGCGTTTATTACAGACGAATCGAAACGAACCGGTCTGTTATCGGAAAGTTAATTTTTCTTTTAAGATGGCTAGTTCGAATGAAGAAATGCTGTTATTTCATATTCTATTTGATGCGGAAAAAAAAACGACGAACATCAAAATGCTGGGTACACGCTATAAACTAAAAACGGAATTTTTACGGCGAGTTTAATCATTTGTTTTCAGATCTCAAAAAGTATTAAATTTGTTGAGTATTTTCGAATGAGTTATGAAAAATTTCAAGAATTATTAAATACACTCGATCTAAAGAAACATACTATAAGATTTAGACGCCCAATACCACCAGAAGAACGTCTCGCTTGTTTGCATCAGGTATGTAAATATGTTATTTTCCGACTAGAAATCAAAAATTAATAAAACTTTTAACATTTATAATCATATCACATTTATTTATTTTCAATATGCTTAATTATACTATTTACAGGCCATAATTTTTTTTAAATTCATAAAAATTATTACTTAAGCTATTTATTATTTTTAAATTTAAATTTTAAAATTATTACTGTAAACAATTATATACACGATTATTTATTTAAAATAAAGAAAGATGATAAACATTAGCAATATCTGCTATGTATTCTACATTAGCTAAATCATATTATTTCGTTGAATACATTCTTCTTCGGCTTCACTTACAATATTAAACACTGCTCTTTTTACATGTAGTTGCAAATCAGGTGGAAATTGTATTACTGTTTGACCAAGGTGTTCGAAAAAAGTGATAATTGGATCATATTCTTTTTTCCGGTCAGCAGAGTATTTTTTATCTAAGTATGATTGAAATAAGGACTCTGTACTGGTTAGTGATGACTGTTCCCTTTTTCTTTTCTTAGTAGCCGTATGTAATGAAGCAGGTGTTGTTTCCACCGATAGTGATGACGATTCACGTATTGAGGAAGGTGAAGTTATATCGCTGTGATCATCATCGCTTAATAGTGGGGCCAAGTTTGTGAGAGAATTAGATTCACTTTGTATATATGGCACGAGGAAGCTCAGCTCCTTGGAATATCAAATTGGCTTAAAACATTTTGCTGCCTGGCCACTTTTGGTTTTTCTGAAATTGGTCGCCTTCCTAAAGTTTTCACGAATCTTTTTCCATTTCTCTTTACATACCGTCGCTAGAAAAAAAATCATATGCATATAATTAATTTACATCTTATTAGGATAATCACTATAGAAATACATTTATTAGTTACAACTTCATATGCTAAGTAACCATTTTTATGTAACAAATTTGTTTTATAATACAATTTGTTTAACCCATATAATTTTAACAAAATGTAATTCTATATGTTTAATGAACTTTCAATTTCTAGTATTCTAACATTTCTGATTTTTCATACAACACTATATAATATAAGTCGGGGATTTTTTTGTTTCAGATTTTTGGCTACCGGAAATTCCATTCGATCGTTAGCTTTTAGTTTCAGAATGGGAGAAAGAGCTGTACGAAAAATCATTTACGAGACTTGCACTAAAATATGGAATACAATGCAACCGAAACCTCCGACAGAACAAGAATGGAAAGAAATTTCAAATAATTTCTATCATAAATGGAATTTTCCTAATTGTATCGGTGCTTTGAATGGGAAGCATGTGGTTATTGAATGTCCACCTCGCACCGGTTCCAAATACTTCTGTTATAAGAAAACATTTTCTATTGTTCTCTTGGCAATAGTTGACTCTAACTATAGATTTACGCTTTTAGATATAGGTGGTCTTGGAAAGAACTCGGATGGTTCCATATATGCTAATTCTACTTTAGCAAAATTACTGTCGCAAGAAAAATTAAATGTTCCTATTGATGCTTGTCTTCCAGGAACAAAGCATCCCATGCCTCATGTGATTGTTGGAGATGCTGCTTTTCCGCTGCAAAGATATTTAATGAGACCATACGCAGGCAATCAACTCATAAATAACGGAAGAAATAAAGTTTTTAATTATCGTCTAAGTCGGGCTCGACGCGTCAGTGAAAATGCTTTTGGTATATTACGAGAAGATTTAGAATTTATGAAAGAAGATTGTCATTAATTCCTGAACATGTTAACATTGTAGTAGCAGCAACCTGTTGTTTACATAACTTCTTAATTAATAGCCCAACATATTGGTCTGAAGAAGATTTGCAAGAAAATATTAAAGATGGATTAGTAGATTTACCACGATTCTGAAGCAATGCATCTCAAACTGTATTTGAAATAAGAGAGAAATTTAAAAATTATTTTATGTCGGATATAGGGTCAGTTCCATGGCAAATGAATGTTGCTATTTCAAAATTACCAGTAAAAAAATAACCCCTTTATATTGATAAATAACTAATTCAATAGTTATTAAATATATAACGTAGTATGTTAATAAAAAAATGTTAATAAAACTATTTTTAAAATGACTAACGAGCTTCATTCATAACTCCAGCTATTTCTTCCCATATATTGCTTCTCCGTTGATCGTCGTGATAATGGGGATCCTGATGATTATATAATTCTCCATATTTTTCTACAAGTGCTATTAAAAATTCTTCATTCATTGTGGATTTCAAAATTTAAAACATACAAACACAATAATACGCGTCAAACAAATTCGTTTCTACGCGTCGACTACAATGCGCCTAGTCGAATCGAAACGCGTCGGCGCAAAAATTCGCTTGACGATCGATTCGTTAATGAGATTCGATTCTACGCGGCGCAACTCTTCGCTGATGGACGCAGCTTCATAATCTAATATGGAACGCGAATTATTACGATTCGATTCGGCGCGCCTAGTGGACGCTAGCCTTAAGAAATGTTTCGTTTCATTTCCTATTGACTGATTATTTGTATAGATGTTAAACAGGATTGGAGCCATCACGCTGCCTTGCGGTAGACGATTATTTTGTCTTCTCCACCGGCTTTTTCCACCTTGGAAGGTTACATAAAAATAACGGTCTTTTAACATCATTTCTACAATCTTTGTGAAAACAATATCATTCGTTGTTTTGTAGACTTTTTCTACTAGTTGTCTATGGTTGACAGTATCATAAGCTGCTAAGTGTCCACGAAACTGCTCCCGCGATCCTTTTATTTTCATATCCATTTTCTATGTACTGTGTGAGATTTGTAATCTGGGAGCTACATGATTTACCGTGTCTAAAACTCGTTTGTTCTGGGATCCGTTGCTGTTCTATTGTTTGCTGGACACGATTTAGCACAGCATGTTCAAAAAGCTCGAAGGTACGTCATAGTAATGAGATCAGTCGGTAATTTTTGGCTTCTGCAGCGTCTTTTTGTGTTTTCGGTAGCGCAACAATTTTTACATATCTTTGGTATTTTATTTATGCGGATTATGCTATTAAACGATTCAATTAGTCATCTTAACGTTCTTTCTCCAAAGTGTTTAATTTACTCTGTCAATATATCATCGATTCCTGCAGCTTTCTTCGTCTTTATAGTTTTAAGCGCATTTTTGATCTCATCTACTGTGAAAGGGGTAGCATAGTGATTTATTTCAGTGTTTGAATTTCTGACTAAACGCAATTTTAACAGGCGTTTCCCTGCTTTTCCATTTAACATTAGGTGGGCTGCGATCTGGTTTGGTGTTACATTTACGTGCGTGTTGTTTTGTTTATCGCCATTTAATCTTCGTAGCAATCTCCATGCTTTGTTGCTATCTCTTGTCATATCAAGACTCTCAATAGTTTCTAAAACCATTTTTCTCGTCTTGTTTCGCCTATCATATGTAAAACGTTATCCCCTAATTTCGTTGTCTTTATTGAGAACGGGTTTATTTCGTATTCCTTTAAGTATTCCTCGTATAGCCGTTTCTCTGTTTATTCCTGCTGTGTATGAAGTACGACAGCCTCTGGGTATGTTCAGTCTAGAAATTTTAGAAACAAGTCCTTTAAAGTGTTCATATTCGTCCGGTATCGGCTTAATAGTTACTATTTGTTCAGCCAATTTCTTTGTAAAGTTTGTCCAATCAGCTTTTTGGAAATTGAACCTACGTTTCATTGGAACAGATCGTGGTTTTAGAACTGTGCTAATTGTTCATTTTACTGGTCTGTGTTTTTGGAATAGGCTTCAGAATTTCTTTATTACATTGATTTGCTATTGAATCTGTTGCAAAACTTAATTCAAGGTTATATCCTTTTTTCCACCTTCCACTTGCGAAAGAAAACGGCAGTTTTGGATCATGAATCACAACATCGGTTCTTTGCCACTGCCCACTTTTCAAGTTTTTCGTCATTATCGTCGGTGTTACTATATCCCCAATTTAAACCGCGGCTATTAAAATCGCCGAACACTATTTTGATACTTTTATTCCTGAAATTTCCCATGGCATTGAAGGCAAACGTTGTATTCGGTGGTTTATACACAGTTGTAATTGTATAATTATTCATTTCGACAGTTATAATCTCGATATGATTGTTTTCCGTTATCTTAGCGCTTTGTATATTTTTCCCTCGTTTAACAAAAACTGCACTGCCATATTTTTCGTGCGGTCGTTCTGCTATTAATCGCATCCCTTTAATTTTGGGCCTGGCTTGACTTCTACCGCGGTGAGTCTCTTGTAGACAAAGTATGTCACAATCATTGATCCTGCAGAGTTCTGCAATTATTTCTTTATCTTTGCTAAAACCCTCGATATTTAATGAAATCATTGTGGTGGATGGCTCTGATAGGAGCCTTTTCTGATTGAGCGAACCGGAGTTGGTAGGATTTGCCGGTCTATCTGATCACCGTTTCAAGAAGCACCACGAGGAGGTTCCTACCGTGCTCCCGTCATAGATATTAATAACTGGTGTAACACGTAGTGTATTTTATTTAAGATAAATTGTGTTGAAATGATACAATAATTAATTAAATTAATAAAAAATCACTACATTCCACAATCTAAAAATTAATTAAATTGTACAAAGAAAACAATAAATCCTAATAACATTTAAATAATGTAAAATTACCATAATATTAATGATAAACGAAATTTTTCATCATTACAAAAAATATCATAAGTTATCGATCGCAACTAGTTTTTTAAATTTTTAACTATCAACACATAAAGAAAATCAATTTATCGGAATATTATATATATGTATATGTATATATATATATACTTTCGGCGTGTGTGATAATGAATTAAATATTCGAAAAACAGCGTATTAAATAACAAATATGCGACAGATAATAAACTAGTTTAAAAAAAGAGAAGTAGCAATGATAGAGACAGCAGAAAAATGACGGAAATATTAGAATGCCCAAATAATAATTTAGATTACATGTATTTTGAAAAGCGTTTAAAATGTTAAACGGAAATCAGATAGAATAAAAACTATTGAAGACTACAACGATCGGAATGAATAATTGAAATTTTGAAGGCGATGTGACTCAGTTTTTTTTTTTTTTGTCAACTTTGATTTGAAGAAAAGTATTCATTACTTTTTTCCCATTAAACCTGTAACAAACTTAGAATTGATTGTGATAATTGACATTTCTTTTTCGAGCAGAAAATAAAAGGTGCAGTATAACGTTTTTGTAAAAGTCAGTTTGCAAAACTATATAAAAAAAACTGATTTATTGTTAGAACAATTGACAGTACTTATTTTAAAACAACCTCTTCTATTTATATTTTGAAATAAATCACACATCTGAACGATGCGAGAATCTGACAAACCCATATCATTTTCACGTAGAATAAATACGACATATAATAAAACACGTTGCTAACAATTTAACATATTACAGGGTGAACTCAATTCATCATCATCTGGAGCAACAGTCCGCGGACTGGTTCGCCCCTATGCTTGTCTTTTCCCACTCCAATCGGTTATTTGTCATTCTTTTCATTTCCCAGTAACTGGAGAATCTGGAATCCCTCTTCAGATTGTCTATCCAGCTTAAGCGTGGTCTACCTCTTATTCGTTTTCCTGATATATAGCCTTCAATTGCATCTCGCAGCAATCCTCCATGTCGTAATACATGCCCCATCCAACATAGTTTTTTTAATCTGGTTCAGCATTTGCCGCCTTTCATTGATCCGTTTTAAAACTTCTCGGTTTTTTGTTTTCTCCGTCCAGCTTATTTTCTCCATCCGCCTCCAGCACCACATTTCAAATGCTTCTATCCTATCCTCTTCTCGTTTTGTGCACGTCCATGTTTCCGATCCGTAAAATGCTACTGGCCACACGTATGTTTTTATAATGCGTTTTGGCAGCTCTATGGGCATTGTTCTGTTGGTTATTATTTTTATTTTTTTCAGCATAGCCTGTTTCGCTATGGCAAGTCGTTTCCGTATGTCTTGGGAGCTACGTCCATCTTCAGTAATGGTGCTTCCCAGGTACTTGAATGATGAAACCTGCTCTAATGTTTTTCCGTCGATTACCATTTGTTGCGGTTTTATCCCTATTGTCATTACTTTGGTCTTTTCAGTATTAATCTGCATTCCGTACTTTTTTGTTGATTTATTTACTTTAATTATCATTTTTTGAAGCATATGCGGGATATTTGCTAATAAGGTCAAATCATCAGCATATTTGATAGTTCGTATGTTTCGTCCTCCTACTTTTACACCATATCTTGTATCTTTAAAGGCCTCTAGTAGAATTTTCTCTGCTATGATATTAAATAAATCCGGTGACAATGGGCAACCTTTTCTTTCGATTTTGACTGGTGCTGTTTCACCATCTACTGTTCTAACTACGGCTTGTTGACTATTATACAGCTGGTAAATGATATTAATTATCGTACTTGAACAGCCGATGCGCAGAAGAAGCGGAAACAGCTGGTCCCAGTTCACCCTGTCACAGGCCTTTACATAGTCTACGAAGCATACATACATATGTCTTCCTCGATTTATATAACGTTCTCCCAGGACACGCATGATCGTGATTGCGTCCCGTGTTGACATTCCACGGCGGAATCCAAATTGACTGTCACCTAAGTATTGGTTGATGTATGGCGATATTCATTGTTTTATAATGCGCAGTAGGATTTTTGATGCGTGGCATAGCAGGCTGATTGTTCTGTAATCTGTGCAAGTTTTTGCCGTGTATTTTTTTTTGGTATGGGATTAGTGTAGTTATGCAAAATCCCTTCGGATATTGCTTCGTTTCCATTATTTTATTAATGATTTCATACAGTCGGTTTTTTACACCACTTCCCGCATGCTTTATAAGTTCTGATTGTATATTGTCCATCCCTGGTGCTTTTTGGAATGATAAGTACTTTAGTGCAGATTCGAATTCTTCATACAGTATTGGGTTATTCTCTGCTTCTTCATTATCAGTATGTTGTAGGAGGGAGTCCATGCTGTCGTACCTGCATAAAGTGTTTTTTAACATAGTTTCGCCATATTGTTGCTTTCGCTGCGGTATCACTGATTACATCCCCATTTATGTCTATTAGTGTCCTACATCTGTACCCTGATATATGATTTGATAATTGTTTGATTCTTCTATTCGATAGATCACTGCGTCCTTTGCCTTCCAGGTTTTCAATTTCCTTACATTGCTTGTTCCACCAGTCTTCTCGCACTTTCCTACATTTCCGTAATATCTCATTTCTTAGTTGTCTAAAGATTTCTTGCCCATGGTTAGTTTTGTCGTTCTTATAACGTCGTTTCTTATCTATTATTTCAAGTATATCATTGGTAATCCATGGTTTGCGTATTTCTCTCTTCTTTTCACCAAGTGTCTCCTTAGCTGCGAACCTGATGGTCTCTCTTACTTTTGACCAGTTTCCATTAATATCTTCGTTGTCTGTTTGATTTTTCTTATCTCTAGTTTTTCTAGCATAACTTCTGTTGTATTTTTAAAAAGATTACTTATTATGTCGTCTTTCAGTTTTTCTGTATTCCATTTTGGAGGACCCGTTAGTCTTTTAGGTTTCTTCATCTGTAATCTTGTGTTCATTATTACAAGCGAGTGATCTGTATCTGCGTCAGCCCCTGGTATGCCATCGATTTTTTCACTTGGTTCCGGTATCTTTGCTTCGCCAGATTATACACCAATTGACACATTTTCCTATCGCCCGGAACTTTCCGAGTGTATATCACGTATTTTGTTATAACGAATCCTATCTGTACAAAAATCTACCAGTCGCTGTTCTCTCTTATTTCGTTTTCCAAGTTCAAAACTACCGCACGTATTCTCATCGCGATTCTTCCCAACTATCGCGTTGAAATCGCCCATTATAATTAAATTATCATCTGCCGGTACTCCTAATATGATGTCAAACGTCATATGTTTCTTCTATTGTTTATTCCGAGCTAGCAGTAGTATATAACATTGAATAATCGACACCTTTACTGGCTTGCAATTAAACCTTGCTACTACAAATCTATGATTAATGATTTTTATATCTATTAATGCTTCTTGGAATAGTTTTCGCATAATTAAGGCAACTCCACCTTGTCCATCCTTGCTTCCTGAATGGGCTATTTTCCACTATTAAATTCTCCTTCTAGTTTATATCTAGTTTCTGATATTCCCAATATCTGAAGATTGTGCCGGTCCATTTCTCTCTTTATGTTTTCCAATTTTCCTGTTTGTGTGCGTATATTCCAGGTTGCGATCCTATGTAGGGGGTTTCGTTTGCTGACCACCTGGGAAACCCCTTTCATTCTTCCCCTGCCGGGTTCGACATCTTCACAGTTGTTGCAGATCTTGTTGCCGGTATCAATACTATTTTCTTGACACTACATAGGTTTACTTGGGAAATAGTTTCCCCTTTGCCTTCCACATGATTTTCTGTTAGGGTTTACTCCCTTAGCCTTCGGACAAAATCCTGACCACAAGGCAGCGGGGTTTTTGCTGTTGGGACAGCAAGTGAGACATATTTATACAGGCGGGCTCAACCGTTACCACCGAGATAGAAGGCCTGATGACTCAAATGTGACGTCATATAAAGAAGGCGAACCAACCAGATTATTATAATACGTATGTAACTATTCCATTATCAAACAGTGATAAAGACGTCGGAAGTACATCGTTTAATTAATAATGTTTAATTATTGTTTATAATTAAAAACTTTCGTTTTAAACGGTCGGTATTTTACAAATATCACATATAAAGGCGAATTTCATTTTAAATAGACTCAATATAAAAAACAGAGTAATGAAAACGTATCGTAGGACGTAGAAAGTAATTCAGTTTTAAATATATGCAACATACTCGTATTATAATACATACCATCATTATTCTAAAAACGTTAATCACGATGTCTCCAGTTTTCTTTTATTTCCTTTTCCATGATGATCGTTTTGTTTCCGACAGTAATTGTTCAACAATATATTTGTTCTTCTTTTATGTGCCATACTCAAGAGAGCGTAGGCGGTCACCAATGTGCCAACTAGATCTTACGTTGTCTTGCATCTGCCATTAATTGTTGTATTGAAGATGCGCCGGTCCAGTTTTTGATATTTTTCAGCCAATCTGTCCTCCTTCTTCCCGGACTTCTTATTCCTTCTATCTGTCCTTGTATAATAATCTGTAAAATTTCATACTTTGCACCTCTAATGATATGGCCAAAGTATGACACATTTCTCTTTATAATAATATTCTGTAAGTGTCGATCTGTATTCGCCTTCTTTAAGACATCTTTATTGGATATTTTTGCTGTCCAAGGTATCCTCAGCATCCTTCTATGTATCCACATTTCCACAGCTTCGTATCGGTTAAAATGTTTTTTATTTAGAGGCATAGCCTCAATACCATATAACAAAATTGACTGGATATAACATCGAACTATATCTTGTCTTATCTTCAGACTAAGCGATCTATCACATAATAATTGTTTCATATTATTGAAGGCTACTCGTGCGTAACTGCACCGTGCTTTAACCTCGGCATCCACATCGAGACTACTAGTGACATAGCAACCCAGATATTTAAATCTATTCACTTTTTCAATAATTTCATTATTAACGGTTATTACAGCGCTATTAATTTGTTGTTTACTAATCAACATCCACTTAGTTTTCCTTGTATTTATATTTAGACCATAGGTTTTGCCAACGTTATCAAATTTTTGTAGCAGTCGTTGTAGGCCTTGATGGCTGTCTGCTAATATGACCGTATCATCCGCGTATCGGATATTATTAATAATTTTTCCGTTAATCTTAATTCCATACGTTTGGTTTATTATGGCTTGCCGGACAATCTGATCCGCATATAAGTTAAATAACAACGGGGATAATACACAACCCTGTCGTACGCCTCGTTTAATTTCAAATTTAACTTTTGACTCATTTTTGCCAAGTATTAACTCAGCTTCTTGATTCCAATATAGATATCTTATAATCTTCAAATCTCTGCTATCAACGCCGATATTTCGTAGCATTATCATCAGTCTAATATATTTGTTACGGAGTTTATAATTATTTTTATAATATTTTCAGCACCACTACATTCTGGAAAATTGTCTATTAAATTAATATATTTCATATAATTCAGTGACATTTTTGCTAAAAATTCTTTTTTATTGTGAAGAATTAAAAAGTTCTCTTCATAATTTTGCAAGATTTCATTAAAAATATTCATACAAAACAATATCAACTATTTCGTCCTTTTTTCACTTTTTATACTCTCTAAAATACGACAAATATGGTCAATAATACTTGTAATCTTATCTTTTTCATGATTTTCTTTCATGCTTTGAGTTTTTGCTTGATCTGGTGATAAATTTAACTTCTCAATTTCATTTAATAAATACAATAAATCGTGAATATTTTTCGATAAAAATGGAATGTTAAAATTGTTTACATTTAATGATACTTCTTTACCGTAAAAATATGTCTCTAACTGTAACTCTCTATTTATAATTATGGAATAAGTTATGACAGGCGCGGGAGAATATTTAATTTTAAACAGGACTATTTCACTTTTATCGTTAAAAATTTTATTCCAACTTTCAGGAAGAACTGATAAATTAAAAATATTTAAGAATTCTTCAAAATTTTCGAAACAAACAGATTTCTTATACTTGCTCTTTTATACTTTGGTTGAGAGCCTGTACTATATTATTTTGCTCAATTACAATATTTTTTTCATCTCTACTACTCCTGCTTATAGATGTAGTTTTTGAAAGGTATGAAGGACAATTAGGATAGATAGTTGGAACATGTCTTAAGTTTAGGATATTTTAATGGTACCTCAATAAGTTTTCCGCTTCTTTCATCAAAGTAACTACTTTTCCAAAGAATATCTGCTGTTTGAAAATGTACTTCGCATACCCGGCGGCTATGTTTTGATGGTTTAAAACTTTGTCGTGGTATCGCTTTTAACCATTTCAAACACATGTCATGGTTTTTTGGAAAACTGAAAACGTGAACGCGATTATCGTAATTGCGCCTTTACAACCCGGCACATAATACTTATTAGGCATAATACTTATGCAGTACCCTCGTAAAACTAGACAGAAAATTAATTAAAACCGGAGAAATTTAAAAATTAAAAATTAATAATTAACCAATATAAGAATAATTTTATTGATAGACATAAAATTAATTAAATCGGGTATATGTAAAACGTTTAAAAATTTATATGGAACAATTTATAAGAATGATTTTATTTATAAAACTAGACGGAAACAGTTAAATACGCGTGGAAGAAACACTTTTAAAAACGAACATTACTGGAAATAATTTTCATTTAAAGAGACACGTAAAAGGAACACTTTTAAAAACGAACATTACTGGAAATTATTTTCATACGAACAAATCAAACGAGAAACAAATGTAAACAAACTAGTAAGATAAGAAATCTTCGCCTTCTTTACGTGACGTCAGAGGTATATGACGTCAGAGCCATCAGCCCTTTCTATCTCGGTGGTAACGCTCAAACTCACGCGGTCAGTCGTCATAGTGTTTTATATATATATATATATATAGTTTGTTGAGGGCGTTGAACTGTTTTTCGTATGTGTGATTATTTTATTACTCTTTATTTTTTACATTTGTTCAGATTCTGACATGTTTAACTTTTATTTCTTTATACGTACCGAATTATAACATTAATATTTTCTAATTATTGTCCGACTTTATAAAGTATAGCATCATCGTGCCCGGGCAACGTTGTACAGTTGCTACTTGTAATTGGAATAATAAATAACTCGTTCTCCAAAAACCATCAACATAAAAAGCGACGGTGTTCATTTTTCAGAAACCGACTACAAACACCGAACTTCGAAATCTACCACCCCAAAAAAATATTAAAGAAAGGCGCAGTTCCGTCATTAAAATTATCGAATAATATATCAAAACTACCGAAATTAGTAATAGCAAGCGGAGATGGGAAAAAGGGAACGGTACTTTATAATTATCTAATTGAAAACGATGGCAAAATATTAATTCCTCGGGAATCTGTAGAAATAGATAATACGCAACAACAAGAAGTTTACATGAAAAAAATGTGTGTACTCTTTGTATAAGAGAAAATTGTTAGACTTAAACAATTAATAAATTAAACCGACGTTTATACATGACAGAAAAAGGTAAAAATTCCGTTAACAAAACCCGAAAATTTAACTGTACTACAAAAAATTCGAAAAAAGAAATCGGCTGAATTTATTTTATGAGAAAAAGAAGCGAGTAAACTGGAGTGTACAGAAGAAATTTCTATCGCCTTCACGATTTTATACCTTAGTAGGAAATGCTACATATACTTAAGAGAGAGCTTGAATTTTCCTTTACCGGGAATTTCATCGATGCAGCGACGGGCATGTAGATTAAATATCATATCCGGTATATACTGACTGATGCCGTCAACGTGATGAAAATTTGAGGTAATAAAATCGAGACGTTTGACGGTATTACTGTTTGACGAAGGTTAATGAATGTTATGAATACGGTAAACTAAAAGATGCAGTTGTTGGTCCTCATTCACAAATTATCGTGGCGCAATTGTTTGGTAAATGGAAACAACTTGTATATATGTGGATAAACGCACGACTTCAGAAATATCGAACACGATAATAGGTAAATTAAAAGCCGCAGGGTATGGAATAATAGCTTGCGTCTCAGGCTGTGGCGGAGATAATATACCAGTGTTGTGGAAAAATTTAAGAATATCGATTGAGAAATCATTATTTAAAAAAGGAATTAAATCGTTTCAAAATTTACATACGCTGGAAGATATTTATTAACTCGTCATCTGAATCAGGATTGGAAAACTTTTTTTTCGTAAATAAGAACAAAGGAGGATTAAAACGACCATCCGTCTCCCTATGAACGCATTGTACAGAATTTATTCGATAATAAAACCCTCGAATGGTACAAAGCAACGCTAGTACAGCTAGCGATATCGATGAACCGTTTTGTAGTAAAACCGGTCTTTAAAAAAATTGGTATCGTTAATGATGCAAGAAATGAAGAACACAATAATGAAATCTATCGATTTTTCGCGCCAACCGATTAAGCCGATGAAAATATATCAAAAATCGATCTTCATGAAGAAGGATTAAATTATCTATTTGGATGGGTGGCTAAAAAGTTAGGAGAAGATTTTTCTGAATACGATTAAGTCACCTTCTGTTTCACCCTCCTGAATTCATATCACACGGGGTTTATACGAACTTACTAATAATCGGATAAAATGAGGAGAATTATTAGAAAATAAATTTTTAAATTATCACGGCTTCGATAGTATACAAAAGCAATAGGGTGTAATAAATAGAAACTTTCCAATGAAATTCCTAGAAAAAAAATTACACACGCCTGTATAAAGCAGAGGACGTTTATTAGAATACGATGTTTAAATCGAACGCGGCAGATACATTTGAACAGAAAACTGGAGAAAAAGAGAGAAAAAAAAGCCTAATTAAGGTAAGTGAAAATTACATCTATATTTTTTATCTATATTTTATTTAATTCGATTAAAATCACAATAGTATGCCAATTAACTCTATTAAAAAAAACGAACAAAATAAACATAAAAAAAACACCAGATAGAAAAATAATAATAATACTAACGCGTGCGTGAAGTAATACCGGGTACAGCGGATAGTTTGGTTCGGGTCGTACAGTTACGTCACGAGAGAAACTAGTTTTTGCCCTTGATTGAGACCACCTTTTATACATACACCTTAGGATCTGATAGCATAATTCGTAATGACAGAAGTAAATGGCGGAGGAGCAGCTTTCGTAATTCTCAGAAAAAAAAAAAATCGATATTTTAAAAGACTTAAAAATAGTATACAGTGGAACTTCTACCTACGGTTGCCAGGGAGAACTTGTAGAGTTCCTATCTAGGTCAGGAGCGTCTGTCTGCGTTTTATGCGAGACTTGGCTCAAACTAAATCAGCAGTTTAGGATTCCTAATTATAACATCCTACGTAGCGATTGGCTATCCTTATCCATAACTCACTGTCAACAGAATAATTGGACTAATGTCGAATTTTAGGAACGTAGTTCAAGGTTTGGGAATCACTATTAAAACAGGTAAATTTTAATTTAATAGCCGTGTATGATTAAACACAAAATCACATCTGCCGACCGGGAACATTTATAATACATAATCCGTAAGATTCTAAGCGATTTAAATTGTTCCCATTCGGCTACGGGTTCATCTGTACACAATTACGAAGGTCATTTTGACTTTTATTAATGAACGTCACCTTGGAAGGTCTTTTTTTAGTTAAATATATCGGATATTGACCGGGACTAAATATATTTAATAGAGGAAGAAATTCAAAAAATTTAATATAGCCAACTTCTGCGCCATAAGAACAATACTCATTTATCGAGAAGGTTATTCAATCAGCCATTAATAAACCAGCGCCTACAGTCTAAAAGATTCACCGACACTTTATCTATAGATCGCCGATATCGGTGGTGGGGTGCCGAGTGTAATCGATATGTTGCGCTAAGGAGAAATTAGCGACTTTCAATGCTTCTACTTCGATGGAGAATTTTATTAAATTTAAAAAAACAACCGGCTGAAACGAAAAGGTATTTAAAAGCGCGAAAAAGAACGGGCTTTCGAAATGTTTGTAATTAATACGAGTCTAAACACGAGGGCCATATGGCAGACGATTAAATGGTTTAAATATCAATTTTGTTCTTGTATAAATCCGACGAACACTGAATGGATTATTGATTTTATAGAACAGTTTGAAAGTCCAGTTGTTCCTCGTATAAACCTTTTTGTTAATCGTATTAACTCTATACTAGGGAACATTTGTCATCTGAAAAGGGGAATTATTTCGTAGTTTAGATCGTAAAAAAAAAAAACTCAACCGTCCAGGTGAACATTTCCTACAAAATGCTACAACAATTATCGGAGGAAGCTAAAATTTTTCTTTTAGCCTTCGTTTCGAACAGAACATAATACTGTTTATTCTGTACCGAAATCAGGCCGGTCTTCTGATAATTATAAGTCATACAGACCTATTTCTCTGTTATTGTGTATAAAACTTTAGGAGAATATATTAAAATTTCGGTTAGAATGGTCGGCTATAGTAAATTTAAAAAACTTTCACTTTCCCAGCTGATTCGTTTTACACGCCTAACCAGAAATCTAAATGTTCTTGCTATTTGTAAATGATATTAAGTCTGCATACGACGATGTTAATCTCTTTCAACGTTATATATAATAAACTTAGCAGAATTTAGTATTAATAAAAACGCATAATATATTTGAAAATACTTCAATAGGGGAGAAAATTCACAGTCGAATATAAAGTGAAAAAGTACACAATTCAGTTTTTCGGCTAAACGTTTAGCACGGGGAAGTATTTCGAGTCCTACATCTCGCATATATACAAACGAAATAGAAAAAATTCGAAATAAATCTGTTAGATTACCGATTATGCCCGTATAATATCAGGGAATATCGCCGGACAAATCTCGCGTTTGTCCACAGTTAATGAAATTACATCTACTATTCGACGGCATTGTTGATTGTGGGCGAAAAACAAATTGATGATTCGGTATCACGCCGGCTGGTTTTTCCTTTCTATTTTCATTTTAAAACGTTTTACAAGTAAAACCGGTTGCAAGTTTATAAAGCTCGCGAAAAAACTCGATATAAATACACAATTTTAACAGAAAACCGTAGTGAAAGTTTAATACAGAGCGAACATAACCGTTTTAACGCGTGAACCGAATTATACATCTCCCTTCCGTTGAATGATTTGCAATTTATTAAAAGAAGCTTTAGATACTGAGCTACATGCTGGACAGTCGTAGGTTATTTATTGTTAATATTAAGGTAAGCTTTTAAAAAGCGAGTATCAGATGGTTTTTGTCTTAAGACTAATCTATGGGTTTAGTAAACGTCAATCTACCGTGTCTAAAGCAACATCCAGATATTATAGCGTATCCGGTCACTCCGATCTGTTTGAGCATCTTGAACAGGTAGACTATCTGACAACGATGCTCTTGTACGGGGTTACGGCCTCGGTTTCCGTCGGATTTAAATTCGCCATTTGTCGTAATAAATGCGCTTTAAAGTTGCAATCTACCGCGCGAATAGTGTTGGCTCTAAGTTGTAATATATCGCAGTTGCAAAAAGTGCGATATCAGTCAAAAATGTCGTGTAAATACGATGTGAAAATAAATTGAAAACTTCATAGTATATATTCATCTGAAATTATTGCAATTACAGTTTGAAGAAATAGATCTCAACATTTAATTTAGACAGTAATGTCGGAGTCCTGGCGAACGTTTCAATATTCCCTCGGAATATAACTGCTATAAAATTTATATCGAAATCTATGCGTACACATGACGTCATTCGCCAACGAGTCTACATATTTTTCATCTCTTTCGGAGATTAGTTTTTCTTGTATGAATTTTTATCGGCGTTTCTTTCTTTTACTACGTATACATTTACACGCGTCAATTGTTTCATCGCCTCTCTGCAGTTTATTACGGTTGCTCATATACCGACCTATGTTAATATACGTTGAATTTTTTCCTCCCTGAAGCTTTATTATTCATACACGTTGATCATTTCATGTTTTGTTTTTTTGTTTTTTATTTTATACATTGTAACTAAATCCGTAAGAAAAACGGTGATCACGATAAATTTGACATATTAATCTAACGTGATGAGACATTTACGATGCGATAAAAGAATGCCGAATAAAATACAACAAAAAATCTGTACAAATAATATCTCAAACCTACGAACAGCTGCTATTAGTTTACACATCGTTTAAAAAATTCTACACTGACGCATCCAGATCGAGAGAAAGAAATGTAGTTCACGATGGCGAGGTCGTCAAATACACTTTACCGTGTGGCTTCTCTGTTCTGTCTGCGGAACTAATTGCACTGAAATTAGACAAGAAACAATTGAAATATTCAAATATTGTAATCTTCGCAGACTCGCTTACAGCTATATATATATCAACGATCGCCGATTAATTAAAACAAAATACCATCCTGTAAGTGAAGAAATTCGCGATGCTGTTTTATAGATCCAACCTAAAGGTAACCCCTTCTGCTGGATTCCGAGTCATTCAGACATCACTTACAACAACATAGCTGACAAAGCGGCGAAACAGCCATCAACTATATTTCCAGCTCCATCAGTTGCTGTTCTTGCAGTGGAATTAGTCATATAAAGCATCGATTCGGGGATACGTGGAAGAAAGTACGGATAGATACCACGAATAAGCTACGTAGTATCAAATCAGACACGACTACCTGAAAAACGTCGATACAACCATCGCACCGTGAAGAAATAGTTCTTACCCGGCTCCAGATCATACAGCTATTACCCACAAATATATCCTCGATCGAAGGGACGCCCCATTGTGCTCTTATTATTGCGGCCAGCAAACTGCGACTGTTGTCCGCATTCTCTACGAGTGTCCTATAATCTTATCACATAACCCGATCTTCATTCTCATCCGCTATTGTCTGATGATAATCCTAACATGATCGATCACACCTTCCAATTTCTGAAATTAAACTCTTTCCCCTAATATAAATATCACAAGCGGTGTCTCTGGTCTCACGGTAGCAGTACATGACGCCGCTTTAAATAAATTAAAAATAAATAAATAAGTACGGATAATAATTAAGATATTATAACGCGAGAGTAGTATGCGAGTTTGATTAAAGAACGCCGTTTAAAAGTATCGAATTAATGTAATATAGTAAAGAAATGTAACGCTCCGGATAATTCCGATTACTAGGTAATTAACGTCACCACTTCCTTCTCAAGAATTCTAGCTGGATTACCTGGAAATTCTAACGAGTGCATTCGGAAAGTGTTGAGATTATTGCTATGTTTGAGTTTGTTAAATAATTTCTCGTACTGTCTAATGTAAACATCCCGGACGAATGAAATATTCAAATCATTTTAGATTAGAAACGTAGAATGGCGCGCGAACGTGATTATACGAAGTATCATCGACTGATGCTGCTTCAAATTACTCGCGCTAGTCGATTCATATATAATTCAATACGATAACGCCAGATCGGCGCAGTTATTGCGAGATGTCTTTTAGTAAATTCAAGACTGACTGTCGACCCAGCAGCGGATATAGTAGCCCAACACGTGCAATGATGGTATTTTGCGCCACAAGCGCCATGCGATGATCCGTGTACAATCCGAGATAGCGTACGACATCAACTTGTCGGATTATGTCGCTATTAATTGTTACAGGTATACGTTCAACCGATCTATATTAGTAAACATAATATGTCGACACTTGCGTGGATTTTAAACTGTATTCGCCAATATTGAGCCCATCGAACAATTCGATTCAGGTGGTTCTGCATATATTTGACATTCGAATTCGACGCGAGCATGGCTATATATCATCTGCGAATGCGGCTAGAATCGTTTGATTACTTGCGAGTAAATCTGCCGCGTAGATGGAATACAGCAGAAGTAGACTACCTAACTGATGCTAAGACTATATGTTCCTTCGAATAAGAGTTGTCGATCCTAATCGTAAATGTTCCGTCAGTCAAGTATGACCGAAGTAACGCGTAGAGATCACACGGAAGAATTTGTTTCAACTTAAGAAGTAGTCCAGTCAAACTTTATCAAACGCCTTAAAAAACGGCAGAACTTTTTTTTTGTCTCGAGTTGAAGAGATAGAGCATCAGTCGATGGCACCGTCGGATTTCGGAGGATTGTTTTGTTGCGAAAAACTAAGAATACTTATCTTATAGGTAGAGTCTATCGAGAATTGTATCATTTTAGTATTTTAAATATGTTTATACTTTTATAATGGTATACTACTTTTTTTGTACTTATTCATGCGGAAGCGAAATTTATAACATATTTCTGTTTAATATTATCCATCTTTTATCTTTGAATCGATCGTCCAAGTTCGTAATTGTCGGTTTTTCCGATGATTACGGCGTTTTAAATAGCTCTTGGATTTCTAGTACACTTTACTGACTTTAACATTATTAATGTTACTCTTTGCGATGTTGTGCGAAACCAAAAAAAAAAAAGATTCTTTTTTACGAGTGTCTATACGCGAGGGGGTGTAATTACAACCTTTAGATTTTTTAACCACGAGCGAGCCGCGGTAGATTTTAAGAAATAAAAAAAAAAAAAACACGAACAAACAATGGTTTATTATTTTTTAAGTAAAACGAAATTTTCAACGAAATTTTCAAACGATACGCAAATAATGTAAAAGTGTACAGAGTTTAAAAATATACAGTCGTCGAACACATTTCAGAGTACAAAAACATAAAAACACACGGGTAACGTATAAACGCATACACAGAGAAATCCGATTCGACGAAAAAATACGTAATGTTTAAAAAAAAAATAAAAAATAAAAAAAAAAAAAACGATTTTAATAATGACCAAGTTGGCAAATGGAACCGTAAGCGTGGTAACCTAAACAGGGTACCTCTTCTAAGATTCCCATATTCCATAGCAGCCAACAATTTCTTCCGTTTACGTCATTTTTATCGGATATAAAACCAGTACTACGATCATCTAGACGTTTAATTCTACCTGAAAGAAAATTAATTAATGCCGAAATTAAGGACGTTACAATTATATTATTATCGACGCAAATAAATACAAATATATACTACTCATAGTAAGTTACCCACGACTTCGCCTTCACCCTGTCTCTTTCTTTTAACAGGTTTATATATTATATTAGTATAGCGTATGTATGCATATACGTATATATATTATATATACATAATAACACCGTTTAATCAGTAAAAGTTTTTTATCGCGAAGCTTTTCGACAGTTACGTCATTTTCGAGCACGCGCAATAAATATTATATATATATATATTTTTTTTTTACATACGAATTGCCAGAAATGTTTATATAACGACAACTTAAAATTTGATATACATATTTCACTAGCCAGATGTAATTTCAATTTTAGATTTATTTCCGACAACATGTACCAGGTATACTTGGGAAACCAACCTGTTCCGCAGGCTAACTCAGCCAAGTATCTTGGCATGCATTTGGACTCTCGGTTATCTTGGAAAGTCCATGTAAAAATGAAAGCTCAGCAGATCAAGCACAGAACAAGACAGCTATACTGGTTAATGGGAAGACAATCCGAGCTGGATGTGTCGTGCAAACTTCTGCTATACAAGCAAATTATTAAGCCGATCTGGACGTACGGTCTTGCTATGTGGGGCTGTACTGCCACAACTAATCGAAACGTGATACAACGCCATCAAAATGTCATCTTACGTGCAATAGTCGACGCATATCGCTACTCGCGTAACGACGATATTCACTCCGATCTCCATGTGCCGATCCTTAATGATGTCATTAAGGAGTTCGCGAAATCATCGCACAGGCAGCGACTACACAGTCATGTTAACGTGGAAGCAAGACAACTGCTCGACACCAAACATGAAACTCGGCGACTTCGGCGTCGTCAACCTCTAGATTTAGTTACGTAAATATATAAATACCGTTATGCGGATAATGAATGCGTAGCCAATGGGTTACGTACTCCACACCCGTTCGTACTTAATAGTTAGTAGTTAATTATTAAGTAACCATGTCATAAACATAGATAATTATTTAGCTAACCAGCTAAGATTGTATCATAGTTATAGTCCTATGGGCTATTTAAAAAAAAAAAAAAAAAAAAAGAGTTATTTACAATTAATTTTATTTATAAAACTGATTATGAAAAATAATTCTTCATCAAAAAATTGATATATATCTCCAAACCAGGTTCCGGTTCCATTAAATAAATATATCGGATAGTTATATACTATAGATGACCCGGCGAACTTCGTATCGCCGCATAATCGATAAATGTATTAACTTATTTGCCGAATTAAATATTTAAGCATATACTTATCACTTATACGTCGAATGGTAAGTGGGGGAATTTTACATTCAATTTCTAAAGCGGCCACTGGAGTTGGTCGTATACTCCTCGAGGTGAGACGAAGACAGGTAGTTTGTAGAGTGTGTCAGTTTGTTTAACGAATTAATATAACACCCGTTACCGTAAAGAAAACTGCCATAATCCATCTACGTATGTAGAATTTGTATAGGATAAGCGTAGAACCGGTATCACCTAGCTTTTGTAGGACAAAACTTTAAGAATATGCAATCTTTTGATAGAATTCAAACGTTATCCGATCGAAATAGTGTACTATCAGGTAGGAGACCTTATCTATAAGAAGCTGCGTAGTTGATCGGAGTACTATCTATATGGATATTTAGATGATGCGTATCCAGTCGTCGATAGGTGCAAATAGAATATATATCAGGAGATATGCTTAGATTCGTTTGTGACGTGGACGCGTTAATGACTGAAAGTAATTGGTCCATTATTTATATAATGGACCAATTCATTAATAGATGACGCCCGACTGTAAACTATTACGTCATCTGCATATGAAAGAATATTTGAATCGGAATTGACGTTTATATTAAGAATGTCAGCGATGTAGAGGTTAAATAGGGTCGGGCCTAAATATGAGTGGCGGACTATATACAGAGTTTCGGTAATTATTTTACTATCATTTTTTTTTATAAGTATTTATTTCGTTAGATTTTTTTTATCGCCGATTAAATGGAGTGCGGTATAAATCATTTTTTGTCAATGCCGATAATAATAAAAAAAAAAAAAGCAAGCTTAAACTGAAAACCTATCCTGCATATAATATCGTGCGTTATATAATTTCCATACAACGGAATTTTTTCTCTACAACAGGGGGCAGCATCCCCTCCGAATTAGTCCGTTATATTGAGGGCTGACTGTATATGGAATACAAAATAACACTAATAAAAATAAGAGAGTTTCAAAAATTCATACAAATTGTACTTCGCATAACAATAATTTTATTTTTAAGACGATTGAACTTATTTAATGTATGAAAAAAAGTACCACAGATAAATAATATCGTTGAAAAATATAATATAATCGAATTATATACATATGTGTTCTTCTTTTTCTCCTCAACTCGAGGGTTTGGGTAACACGACAGCGTGCAAAATTTTTTCGTGCTCCGGCTAGTTCTTTAATTTCCGCATACGGCCTTCTTCCCTTGATTTCCATCCATTAACCTCCTTCGAGGTCTTCCTCATTTGATGTTGCCTATTGTTTTTCCCTCTAATACGTTGGTAATCCGTATCGAATGACCGTATAATATGTCCCCAATTGTCGAATTTCTTCTTCTATTGTCTTTAGTATTTAACAACAACAATATATTTGCGTAACTTATAAACATGAAATATAATAACACGGGTTACAAACATAATTGCGTACCGAGGATTACCACAATAACGCAGTAAGATTATAAAGAATAAAAGAAAACGTTAAATGCTGCAGGAGAAAAGCAAATGAAAGACTCCAAAATAAACACATTTTCTAAATTACAAATAATACACGTTAATATATAGGAACTTAAGTCTAAACTGCTAAAGTATACTCGAGTGACACCACGGGTGTCGTGTGTACTTACTATACTAAGTAAAGCAGTTAATACTAATTATAATTAATTACTACATAATGTTATGTTTAAGTCGTCTGTGTTTATATTTCGAATACGCGTAACGAAGCTGTCTGGACAATTGTAGTTGGCAATCGAGGAGACGAGTTGTTTCGGTATGAGTATTTAATGAAAAAAAGTAAGTCGATAGTTTTCAAATAAAATCTCTAATATAGGGAAGGTATATAATTATCACGAGTTTGACATTCCCAGTGTTGTAATTAAAATATTACTCTGCGTTGTGCGGGTAGCTTCTTTGTCGTCAAATAAGATAACATGTTCTCACTGAACACGTTTTGTTTCAATATCCACAATTCTCAGACCACCGCCTACATTTCAATACCACTATTCACACGTACAATAACGAAAGCTGCTTCTAAAAGTCTTCCGTTGTTTATGGAACTAGCGATGCTTAGGAAATTTAAGACCAGCAACCAATAATCTACATACCGCATAATCCTCAAGCATCAATGTAAAACTTCATCAACATTGCATCCTAGCTGCCTCGCACGTTATGCTAGTTATTCATTCTTTTAATTGTTTCCTCGCTTATTAACTACTTGAACTAATTCCTATTCGATATCACGTGCAATATATATTTTTTCCGTTCTTACCGTTAGAGGTAAGAAAATTGACAATTTTTTAACTTTCGATAAATATAGACCTAATGAATGGCTACTTCCTAGTGTAGTAAAATATAGATGATTGTTCCAGTAAGAATATTTCAGATGCTTTTACGTTTTTATCCGTATATGTGACTGACGACTTTAAAACACTTGAAACCTCTGTAATCGAAGATGGGAGACATTTAAATCTTAAATCATCTCGTAAATGATTATAAAAAATCGATTAAGATTCTGAAACCCAAGTAGAGTGTTGACCTTGATAGATTACCGGCAACAATGTTTAAACTATGTTCGGTAAAGTTTGAAAAGTCACTAATCTACTTGTTTAATCTTATTATTAGAACAATGACCGGTTGTTGTTAAATACGTGTAAGATTGTTCGAATTTTCACATCTGGAGATCGTTGTGCAACCGAAAACTATCCTCCTATCTCCCTACTATACGTACCGGGGCCAAAAATATTGCAGTTTATTTTTTACGAAAGGCTATATAATTATTTTTTTGCCTACAGTTATTCCCGAACATTGTGGTTTCTTAAGGTCTAGTACTACAGCTAATCTTGTTAGACATACAAAATTAATTACAGACTGGTTGGAGCAGCATCTTCAAGTTGATTGTATTTACACAGACTTTAGTCAGCCATAGTTCGCTTCTGGTTAAGTTGCGTAATTACGGATTTTCCGACGATTACGTATGATCATACTTAAGTTCGCGCGTGTGCTACTTCGTATTATTTAACCGATATCAGTCCAAGCAATATACTCCTACTTCCGGAATACCACAGGGGGACTAATCTGGGACCGCTATTATTTAATATTTTCATAAAGGATATAATTCGAAATTTCTATTTTAAAAAAATTTTAGACCAATTAAAACCGTTACTGATTGTGAATTGTTGCAAGATGATTTGTGTAGATTGGCGACATGGAGCGACATTAATTACTTACCTTTTAATTATAAGAAATGTGTTTATATTCGATTTTGTCGCGCAAAAAATAAACGATTCTTCGATAACTCTATGGATAATGTTCCAATGTAATTTCTGTTCGGGATTTGAGGGTTTATATTGACAATGAGCTTAAATTTGTAATTCATATCGCTAATGTTACCAAAAATACAAAACTTTTCATCATAAGAAATTCACGCGTATTTCGTGATGCTAGGACACCGCTGATTCAACACTCTTGTAAGATCGCAATTAGAATACGCATCTGTGATTTAGAACCCTTTTAAAAGTAAATATATTCGTATGGTGGAAAAAGTTCAATTTGAGTTTTTGAGAGGTATATTTATTATCGTCAAAAACTGATGCGTACACTTTTAGTTTATAATGTTTTATGCGATTTCCTAAATATTAAACCCTCGAGTGCTAGAAGAAAGTTTAAGCTGAGGTTCCTGCATGATCTTTGTAACGCGTAGATGACAATTATTTATTATCTACAATCCTATTTATACAGTGTTAGTAGTAGGTCACGCATGCTACGAACCACATCCTCGTACAAATCTAGAGGTTATTAATTCACCACTTCTATTTACGTCTATATAATAGCGTACTATATATTCATCCACAGTTAGATATTCATTTCGATAGTAAATTTATATATATATATATATATTATTTTAAACTCTATATTTCACTTCTTACTTCACAGTATTTTTTTTTTTATCAGACCAATCTTAGAGGTCATTTAGTGATTGATTTAATGAGTTGAGTGATGTTTTGTAGAGGGGCAGTACTCAGCAGTACTCGCTCTAAACTTATGCTGGTTAGACAAAGTCCGGAGGCCTTACTTCGCCACAGCCTGCGTATTTCATCGGAATCATTCGGCAAATCAGTATAGCAAGTGGATTAACGCTAATTCGTGCAACGTGTTTGTTTGCTTGTCTTTTTATTTCATCCTCCACAAACATAACGTTTAAGTCGTTATGGAGGGTAAATTTTAAGGAGTACCACGGAGCTGCAGTAATAGTTCTTAATATCATATTTTGACATCGCTCTAGTTTCTGTAAGTTAGATATTTTCGCACAGCCCCATATATACCGTATACCCAGATCGGTGTTTGGGCAATTTTATACAGCGAAGTTTTATTTTCCAACGATAACCCTGATTTATTAGTTAGCATCCGTCACATAGATCTAGTTTTAAACTTCAAATGCTCGATTTTCTTCTGAATCTAAGTAGCCCAAGTCAGCTTAGTGTCCAAATGCGTGCCCAAATATTTTACACTATTGGTATTTAGAATGACAACGTTGTTTATTTTGGTTGGCAGGCGTTCGATCTTTCGATTTGTGAAAGAAATATGCGCTGATTTAGTTTCATTGACTACAACGCGCCATCGTTTTAGCCAAGCCTCTACATGCCCGAGTGACCTCTGCAATTTTTTTCTGGCTGTGTTTTCACTCTTATCCGCAGCTAGGATTGCTGCGTCATCGGCGTATATTTCTGCATTACCAGGCTTCGGGAAGTCGGACGTGTAAATTAAGTATAATATTGGACCGAAGGACAAAGTAAATTTTTTTTTTTTTTTTCGTTTATTTTGGTCCGAAAAAGTCCTGTTTATCGCTATTTTCGATGAACACAGTTTCCGTGCGTGGGAATAATTTTCTATTCAGTCCTGTTTTTTGTATTTGTAAATCAGTATGCGTTTATGCGCGTGTCTCGACGGAGAGTTTTTACACGAGAATACGATTGGTATTTCTGGTTTTTTGTTCTGTCCGGATGTATGCCTTTATATATAGGTATTGTACTTTGTTAGAAACATTATAATTTTTTTTTTGTCGGTAATAGTAATTTAATTTTACCTTTTTGAATATTATTATTTATTAGCGTGTTGTGTGAGAGTGGTTTAATTTTATTTTTATTTTTTTTCATACTTTTATTTTATAATTATTCTGTAAGTGCATACACTGTAATTGGCGCTTTCCTGTTGTTTACGCCGTAATGTTTTGTAAATAAATAAATATATTTATAAATCGCTAACTTTTCCAAACACACACTCTCGATGGTCTACGCAACTATGTTCTTCATCCCTTAGCCATCATATATATTACACACTTCTACAAACATTTCATTTTATTATTTACTACACGTGAACTTCTTTCGTTTCAGCCACACGACACTTAGAGTTATGTATAAGTATGCACTAGTTCCCTGCGTCCTTATACTCGCTAATTAACAAATACATTTTCCCCACCGCCCTAGTGCGGAATGAGGAACCCAAAAAAATAAGAAAATATGTTTTGTTCATATTTTGTTACTCGAAAATGTAACAGCCTAATAATCATCAGCACCGCTAAAATACTTAGAACTGGACATATATATATATATATATATATATATATATATATATATATATATATATATATATATATATATATATATATGGGTAAAATTATGGCAAGTTTTAGAGGAAGCTGGCGTACCACAACATTTGATAGAATTAATTAAATCACTATATAAAAACACAAGCGGAAAAGTGAAAATAAATAACAAACTATCTGAAAAATATCAGCTTGAAAAAAGAGTACGACAGGGATGCATACTAAGTCCTATTTTATTTAACATATACAATGAATGGATAATCAAAGAGACCATGAATGGATGGAAAGATGGAGTTAAAATAGGAGGAACATGCATTAACAACTTACGATACGCTGACGATACTGCTATATTTGCCTCAACTGAAGAGAATCTACAAGTTTTACTCCGGAAGTTGGAAACCATAAGCAAAGCTGCAGGCTTAACAATAAATAAAGACAAAACTAAAATAATGATTATTAATCGAAACAACTCTGATAACATCCAGCAATGGCATGACTTCCAGGTAGTTGATAAATTCGTATACTTAGGTTCAATAATTACCAAAGATGGAGGATCGACCGATGAAATTAAAAGAAGAATAGGAACTGCAAAAAATGCATTGGCTCAACTGACAAGAGTATGGAAGAGCCATGACATAACGAAGAATACAAAAATTCGCCTCATGGACACCTTAGTCTTTTCGGTTTTTCTGTATACATCGGAATGCTGGACTTTAAAAAACAAATGGATGTCCGCCGAATAGATGCTTTTGAAATGTTCTGTTGGAGAAGGATGCTGCGGATTCCCTGGACCGAAAAGAGAACAAACCTGTCGGTGTTAAAGGAAATCTGTCCAAAAATACGACTGCGAGATGTAGTAAGGCAGCGAATAGTAACTTACTTCGGTCATATCGTACGTCAAAATAGTTCGGGAAAGTTAATTTTGGAGGGTATGGTCGAAGGTCGGCGAAAACAAGGAAGAACGCCTACACGATATACGGATGGAATCAAAGAATTGCTAAACATTACATCATTCCAGCATATGCAGAGGACCGAAACATATGGCGGACACAGTTGCATAAAATCAAAGTTTCATAGTATCACGATGCTCGGATCGAGCCTAGGATGAAGAAGAATATATATATATATATATATATATATATATATATATATATATATATATATATATATATATATATATATATAATTATAAACGAACAAAATAAAACACAATCACTAAAAGTTTTTAATCGCGAAGCTTTTCGACAGTACGTCATTTTCAAGCGCGAACTAAATTTATTACATCTTTTTTTTCTCCAATATATTCAACTTTTTATATATATATATATATATATTACGACGATCGTCGTATGTTCACGTTATAATAAATTTAAATTTATTAAATTGAAGGTGGAAAACAAATATTTAATTTAATCAATATAATAAAACAAAAAAACTATAATATGTATATATAATTATTTATTTAATTAAAGTAAAATATATTAAAATTATTATAGTAAAACAAGACCGGATTTGTAGTGGATAGACTATTGTTATACAATAATAATAGTTAATTCGTTAATAAAAGTTTAACCAGTAAAATTAATTTTAGTTAATGAAGAAGAAAAAACCAGTAAATTAGTTTGATTAAATAATTTTGGTTAATACAGCCAGTAAATAATGAAGAGAATCGAGTAATTTTTTGTTTAACAAGGCTTAAGAAAAAAGTATAAAAAGGGATGGTTGTTCATTTTCGAGTGAGTTCTAGTTTTTCAATTTAAAAGTTCAGTTATTAGTTTCTTAATGAAGACGGTTAAAATTAAATGAAGAAGAATGGTTGGCAAGTAATTACAAATCCGATAACAATAGATTAAAATTAAACTCTTATTTAATTCATAAATTACAAGCTTCTTACAAAATAATAAGAATATTCACTTAAAAAATGGCTACTATAGAAGACGTATTAGCACAGCTTTATCTAATTTTGGAAAAAACATGGAAATAAAAATGAAAACAGCTATATCTAACATGGAAACAAAAATGTCTACAGATATATCTAACTTAAAAACAGAAATGTTAGATTTTAAAGTAGAAATTAAACAAGACATTCAAAACAGAAATATTTAATCTTAAAACGAAAGTGAAAAAAGACATGTCGGAAACAAGAAATGACATAAAGAACTGGAAAAAAGAACTTAAAACAGAAACGGCAGAATTAAAACCTGAAATCGATAATATTAAAACAAATGTAATAAAAATAGCGAACAAACACAAAAAGGATTTAGCAGATTTAAAAAATAATATAAAGACGAAAGTAAGAAAGATATACAAAACATAGAAAATATTAATGAACAGGTAAGAAAAACTAAAGACGGCATAAAAAGTATAATTACCTATATGGACTCGAAAACTGAAAAAGGAAAAAACGAACTGATTAATAAACAGACAAAGGATATAGAAGAAAAGGTGACATACATAGAAGTAGGAAAGGACAATACTGAAAAAACTCAGAAGGAATTATTCAAAAAATATCTAAACGAAGAGAAGGAACGCCCATTTGCATTTGGAAAAGATATATCGGTTTTAAAAAAGAATTCATTCGAAATCAGAAATCAAAATATTAATATTACTCGAAAATAAAGTATAAAAAGGGATGGTTGTTCATTTTCGAGTGAGTTCTAGTTTTTCAATTTAAAAGTTCAGTTATTAGTTTCTTAATGAGGACGGTTAAAATTAAATGAAGAAGAATGGTTGGCAAGTAATTACAAATCCGATAACAATAGATTAAAATTAAACTCTTATTTAATTTATAAATTACAAGCTTCTTACAAAATAATAAGAATATTCACTTAAAAAATGGCTACTATAGAAGACGTATTAGCACAGCTTTATCTAATTTTGGAAAAAACATGGAAATAAAAATGAAAACAGCTATATCTAACATGGAAACAAAAATGTCTACAGATATATCTAACTTAAAAACAGAAATGTTAGATTTTAAAGTAGAAATTAAACAAGACATTCAAAACAGAAATATTTAATCTTAAAACGAAAGTGAAAAAAGACATGTCGGAAACAAGAAATGACATAAAGAACTGGAAAAAAGAACTTAAAACAGAAACGGCAGAATTAAAACCTGAAATCGATAATATTAAAACAAATGTAATAAAAATAGCGAACAAACACAAAAAGGATTTAGCAGATTTAAAAAATAATATAAAGACGAAAGTAAGAAAGATATACAAAACATAGAAAATATTAATGAACAGGTAAGAAAAACTAAAGACGGCATAAAAAGTATAATTACCTATATGGACTCGAAAACTGAAAAAGGAAAAAACGAACTGATTAATAAACAGACAAAGGATATAGAAGAAAAGGTGACATACATAGAAGTAGGAAAGGACAATACTGAAAAAACTCAGAAGGAATTATTCAAAAAATATCTAAACGAAGAGAAGGAACGCCCATTTGCATTTGGAAAAGATATATCGGTTTTAAAAAAGAATTCATTCGAAATCAGAAATCAAAATATTAATATTACTCGAAAATTAGAAAAAGACGATTACAGACTTAAGTGAAAGATTTAAAGGTTTTAAAATTTTTGATAGAGGCAAAAATAAGAAGAAAAAATTCGATGATGTTTTAAATAGAATAAATGCGAAACATAAGCAGGAAATTGTGAATATGAAAAAACAACGAGATGATTTGTCCTCCGATAAACTTAATTGCAAAGAAACGGAATACAAAAATATTGAAACGAGAATTTATGGAACTGCACACAAATCGGTGTTAATTGAAAAATCAAATACCCTTAACAGATCAATCAAAAAATTAGAAGAAAAACGATCTAAATTAAATAGCGATAAAGGAAATTTGAAATTAAGAATTTCTCTCGATAATTTACATAAACAGAATGAACAGTTGAAAGAAAAATTACAATCGCAAACAGCTGAATGCAAGAAATTGCGATCTAATTTAAAACAGTATATAAAATTTTCTAAACTAAGCGAAAACCTTGCAGATGATAGTGTTCTATCTGACAAGGATAAAATTGTTCAAATCAGACCAGAAAAAAAAAGGAAGATTTGATTAAATTGAAGGATGAAGTACACAAAGCAATGATTAGTGACAGACCTAAAAGAAATAAAATTAAAAAATTGCAGAATAAACTAACGCTGAAGAAATAATTCAAGAATTACGTAGCAATGAGTATAAGTATAAAATACAGATAAAAATTTCAGAAGATGAAATAAAAATATCGAGAGACGAATGGAATAAATCAAAAAGGTGACATTTCAGAGAAATTGAATTACCAAGAAATGAAGGAATTTAATTGTAAGAAAATAGATATAGAACACAATGAGTTTTTGTTGAAGGAAGATAATAAAAAATTAAAACAAGAATTGTTAGAAAAAGAAAAGGCAATTCGAGAAGAAAAAAAGGTAGCAATTAAGCATTATAGCAAAAGATACACGAAATTTAGTGAAGAAAAATTGATACAAGTACATCGAGATATTAAGAATGAATATCAGCATAAAATTTCTGAACTCGAATCTAGACTGGATGAATATAAAAATAATGAGGTCAAACGTTTAAAAATACAGATCTTACAATTACAGAATAGACTGAACAACGACGAAGTTTGTATCAAAAATCCAGAACGAAGAATTAAAAAACTAAATGAACGAACAAAGCAGCAGAAAATTGAGCATGAAAAGCTACAACATAATATTACGATTCAAAATTTTTACGAAAGTAATATTAGTAAACGTTTTATTATAGTTTAAAATTATTGTAGTTTTATAAATAAATTTAAATTTTATTTAAACCAAAGAATTTTAAAAATATTTGAATAAATAATAATAAATGTAATATGTATATACTAATTATTAATGCGCAAAGTATGTAGATGTTTGTTTAGTAGAGCTAGCATACCAGAATCATTGCTGTTTCTAAGTCATTCAATCAGATTGAAAAATGAAGATGTATACTTCTTAGGATCGACACAAGAAGAATAAATAGATCACCAGAATCAAGAAACGCTTTAAGTGTTGATTGTATCCATTATTATATATATTTTATTTTTTATAAAATAATAATCATGTACCTACCTATAGTCAGAGAATGTGCGCGTGTATGTTATGTTTGAAAATGACGGATAGAATACGTGAACGAGAGTTAGAATGTGTGTACGTGTCAATTGTATAAAAGAATGCATAAACATACATATAAGTACTAAATGAAATTAATCTATCTGTTAAATTAAGATAGGATGAAGCTTGCGGAAAGGCTGAAATATTTGTAAATGAAAAACGTTCCGTAACAGTTAGAGAATCAATAAAGCGTGACACATGGAAGGGCAATCCAGCCAGATAATGCAATCGTGAAAAAGGATCGGCTATAAAAA
Organism: Coronaproctus castanopsis; assembly: GCA_032883995.1. NCBI lineage: Eukaryota > Metazoa > Arthropoda > Insecta > Hemiptera > Monophlebidae > Coronaproctus > Coronaproctus castanopsis. The sequence goes on from CM065054.1 coordinate 95,666,090, forward strand.
AAAGAACTGCCTGATGAGAAGATCATCTCCGTGAAAAATCCTTTCGTCTCCGAAAATATTGATCCGCTGTTTATAAATATTAATCGCAGAAAATCAAATAATTCGAACCGCTAACCAAATCGTTACGAACCGTCTCTGAACGTTATCGATGTTCGAAAATGGTAAATGAACATGTTAAAAAAGCGAACCACGTTTTTGATACAAAACGTCGTTAAACTATCAATAACATACGCTCATCTGATATCGCCGAAAGCAGCTACTACATCAAATGTTTGAAAGCACATACGTCATTGAACTTTGAAATAAAAAGCGTTTTACCATTCATGAAATATCAACGACAACACAGATGGAAGATCGCTATTTCTACACAGTAAAAAGAACGAAAAGAAAACCAGGAAATGACCAAATCAGCGCGGGAAAATTCAGCCAAGCCAATACATGCGTTACGACATATATATAATCTTAAAATGTGTTGTAAATATCACTTATTTCGTTTAAGACCGATTTATGTTTACATTAATTTATATTTATCGAAATTCTTATATTTTTTCAGATTTATGTATATATCATGTAAATTTCTCACGTTTCATGTGAATCGATTTTTTTTTATATCATAATTATCTTAAGATTATGTAAGTTATAAAACTAGTTTCCCATATTCATGTTAAGACATAGTTGTGATGTAAATTAGGTTTGTAAATTTACACATATTTTGGTTAAAGCACAGAGTAATGTGAAAGGTATCAAGCGCGCGAAGATATAGAGAATAAGTAAATTTCAAATAAATTTGCAGTTTACTTATTAGTTAGCGGCGGGGTTATACGACGATCGTCGTATGTTCACGTTATAATAAATTTAAATTTATTAAATTGAAGGTGGAAAACTAATATTTAATTTAATCAATATAATAAAACAATATATATATATATATATATATATATATATATATATATATATATATAATTATTTATTTAATTAAAGTAAAATATATTAAAATTATTATAGTAAAACAAAAAAAAACGGTTTTGTAGTGGATAGACTATACAATAATAATAGTTAATTCATTAATAAAAGTTTAGCCAGTAAAATTAATTTTGGTTAGTCAGGAAGAAAAAATCAGTAAATCAGTTTGACCAAATAATTTTAATTAATACAGCCGGTAAAAATTAATTTAGCCAGTAAATAATGAAGAAAATCGAGTAATTTTTTGTTTAACAAGGCTTAAGAAAAAGGTATAAAAAGGGACGGTTATATATTTTCGTGTTAGTTTAGTTTTTTCAGTCTAAAAGTTCAGAGACAGTTAGGATTAAATGAAGAAGGATGGTTGGCAAATAATTACGAATCCGGTTAGGTTAGTTTTTTTATTTTCAACTAAATTATTATTTTTATAACTGATTCATTAATAAATATATAATAGTTTTTTTAATATAAAATAAACTATTTCTGTATAAATACTCTATTTATTTTTTTAAATAATAATAATAATAATAATATATATTTATACGAGCATTCACGCATATATATTTACGTATATATATGTGTATATATATATATATATATATATATATATATATATATATATATATACATATATATATATATAGTAGGATGTCCGTTTCGATGGGCAGACGGAATAAAACCAAAAACTGGACTTACATTGTTAGCAGCTACGAGAAAAGCAGCATTTCTCTATAAGAGTGGGAAAAGTGGTTCATTCGATTTCACGTTTATGTCGTGTGGTTGAAACCAAACACCTTGGCCGTATAAAGGACATATATATATATATATGTTGTGTATTTGTTTATTAAAAGTTATCTTTAATGTATTTTCGGAAATTTAATCGTGTTATTTACAAAAGGTGTTGGAAAATAAAAATTTTTATTATACGCTTCCGTGTTAACGAAAACAAAATAATCATTCGTTGAGAAATCAGATTTGATTTTTTTTTTTTTGGATAACATACACTGATAACGAAGTTGTATACTACGTGTACGTTTGTAATACAATTTACCTGTTGAATGTATATTATCAAACTAACACGCATACAAATATACACGATATATTTTATACATATATATATATATATATATATATATATATATATATATATATATATATATATATATATATATATATATATATATATGTATATATGTATATATATATATATATATGTATGTATGTGTATATATATGTATATATATATGTATAATCATCATCATCATCATAATCGCTTTTCATGTGTCAAGAGATTACGTACATAATATTTTCCAATCAGTAGTTTGCCTTATAATTAATCACTTTTAGGTTGTTACATGTTAAGTTAACTGCTGGTATATATTAATTCTAATCTTTTCTTCCTCTGACCGATTTTGATTGTACTTTACCTCCTGTAATGCCAACGGGAATATTCCTTTTTCTTGTATTTTACACCCTACTACGTACTTCGCAGCTTATATATATATATATATATATATATATATATATATATATATATATATATATATATATATGTATGTATATATATATATGTATATATATATATATATATATGTATACAATATATAACTCTTTTATTACAGTAAATAATGTTAGGTATATCGATTTAGTGAAATAAAAATTAAATCATTCCCCTTTTTAGCTAGTCCAGTAATTATTTACGCAATTATTCCCGTTTTATTTGGGGTGGCGTAGTTGCCAGAGTGCTCGACTGTCAATTCGACGGTCGTCGGGGGTTCGAAACCAACACGCGACGTAGAAAGTTTTCATCGTTATTTAATTCTTAATTATCACGAAGAAGGCAATGGCACCCCACTCCGTATAACGTCATGTGCGCGCGCATGTGCGTCGCATATAAATGATGACGGTGATATCGATTCAGCGAAATAAAAATTAAATCATTCCCCTTTTTAGCTAGTCCGTAATTATTTAGGGGATTATTCCCGTTTTATTCGCTCAGGCTGACTAGCAATCATACGGACGCAACTAACTTCGCTAGGCCGACTGAATTTAGCAGCCGCATTAAGACATCCCGGAATAAAACATCACGTACGATGTGATCTGAGCGGCGATGATCAAAAATATCTCGAGTCAGGCTATCATTTATTTGACCGACCTAATAAATCACGTGATCGGAATGTTGCTATTTTCCTTCATCGTGGAAGGTAGCTGTAAAATTTATAGTTTCACCTCTAAGCCGGCCGAAGATAATAGCGGTAATGACGTAAGTCCTAAAATTTTATAACTCGTAACATTTTTCTTCCTATCGTCCGCTGCGCATTTTATAACTATTTATATTACACGACGCATGTTTATGAACCGTAGATGATACGTGCGTTAAATACTTACGCTTTTAATGACGGACACATTTTCCTATTCAAAAGTCGGATATTTTTTTCACCGTACTCACGATGTTTACGATTTCTCTGGCGCCTTTTAATTTCCACGAGATCCTTATTCGTTAGCCCGTGATATTTATTACCGATTTCTCCGGCTGAATTGATATTCTCCCTGTTATTATTAGTTACCGTCTCGGCGTGGTTTTCTTGAATTAATATGACCGTCTGTGTTCTCTTCCAACGTTAATTTTCGCTACGGTCATACCTACTACAGTATCTGCGTAGCTTCTTTTAATCTTATCCGGGTGTTATAATCGTTCTCAGGATTAACGTGATTTCTTCCGTGCGTGATAGATCAGAGAAATGCTCTTTCTAGTACTGTAATATTTCCTTATATCGGTGGCGTGATGTATTTATGATAAATTTACGACCCCGACGTTCCGACTACTTTAGCCGCTATATGTTTGACCAGCGTGAACGATGTGGACCCGCATTTGGGTACATGTAACCAGTTGTATTCGTATAAAGCTACAACAAGTGATGATAACACGGTCGACGATTAATTGAAAAAACTGAATTAAAGCTCGTGTAAAAATAAGAGCTTCGTTAACAGAGAAGCGCGAAACTTGCTAAATAGAATATATCGGTAATGAATAAAAAAGCATCGAAATTTCCCCGGCCTAGCTGCGTCACATGCACTTCGAATGAGAAACCTCTCTTGCGGTATAGAAAGATTTGGCAAACGTAAAAAAAAAAAAAAAAAAAAAACAAGAATATATCGATGAACTAACAACCGCGATAAAAACTACGAAATAAAAGCTGTTGGCAAAGATAACATGAATTTGTAAAAGATTTTGGGCTAAAAATCTGACGCTGCGCAACAAAATCGTAACAACAGGAACTATATACCGGAACATTTCGAAACTTTCTTAAGTTATCGACGTGTCAAAATCGGGGGAAAATTCGGTAACGGCGTATGTAGAAAACGATTTCCGGGAAATGCTCCATAGGAGTTTATCATCAGCCGATAATGGTAAAACGGCCTTAAAAAACTAATTAATAAAGTAGTTTTAAGTCTAACATTCCATCCCCGATATGTCTTCAAGTATGCCATATACATGTTTTCAAATCCTTCAAAATTAAACGCTATGCAATATGACATGTTAGACCGGAGAATGGCGTAAACATAAAATGAACGCAGTCGTTTGTTTGATTATAAACATCCTCGGTAGATATCGCCGAGGTGCAATAAACGAACGTCGTAGGAAATTGTTAATATAACATGATTACATTACTGAAATTCCGTCCGCCTGTTTATTAATTCCAATTACTCTATCAAATCACCGTTGTAATTTAAATATACGTATGTATCTTCTCGTTATATAATATCGTAATATGAATCTTCCCCCTTTTATCGTATGAAGAATTAGAAGAAAAAAAATAAATTGAATATTAAAAAATTCTAAAAAATTATTACAATATTTAATAATGCTAATTACCCTATAGATAATCTTAGCAAATAATTTTAACGCAAGACGCCGCTTGATCGTGAAAAAATTCATAATTTAGGACATTACGTTATTAATTTATGTAGGAGAAACCAGAAGAAAAAAAACTTACAAAAGGAAACGCAATTATGTTTTTATCGACTAAATTATACGGCATTAAACTCTATAATCAACAATATGAACTGAAATAATATAATTAATTTAAAAAAAAAAGAAAAAAAAAAAAACCCTATGTTTCAGTCGACGATGTTTATACCTAATGTGAGCGAAGCAGCTTCATGTCATAGCTTCGATTAGTTCGGATGTTTTTTGCATAAAATGATTTCGACATTGTTAACAAATGAACTAACGTCGAAGAAACCTAATTGAGAACGCAAATAAGATATTCCGGTGTAGCGCGTATTCATTGAGATTCTACGGCAATGATTTTGTATCAATTGCAGTTGTTTGTATATTAGACACCGAACACCAGACAGAGAGCATAAACGTTAACCTGGGTCTAACAACCGTTGTGTATGTTAATTTTTTATTAGTGCTGAGATCAGATGCGAAATATCGCATAGAGTATTAGCTTTATGAACTTTTTCTATATGACACAAAAATTGAACCCGTTAAGTAATGCGCTATTAATCGCGTGACTTGTTGGTTATTTATAGTAATTTCGGATAAAGATGATGACAGCGTTCTTCTTGTAAAAAGTATTGCCTCAGTTTTTTTTCTACGTTTACATTCTAAAATAGTGTTTACATCTTTTTGTAAGCGATTATATGAAATGCAGCGCTAAATCATCCGCATACAGTGCTGTCTATAAAAGGTAATTTCGAAATATCCGTTTATTAATATTAAAAACAGAGACGGCCCAACGACGTTTTCTACTTCAGCAGCGAGTGTTTTAGTAGAAAAGAAAAGTTTAATTTAACAAGCGCTAGAGGATAGCGAAAGTTAATCATTTTTCATACAATTTGCCAACGTGTATCAAAAAAGATTTCTCTAAATCAACTAGGAGCATACCGTTTGTTCGGGTTGACGTTATCGGTAATAAAGTCAGACGTTGATTTTTATATTAATTTAAAGAACTCATCAACCTTGCACTGTCTTTATATAATAAGCCTTATATTCGTATAGTTTTCACATGTACACGCACCAGTTTAATCGTAATTTATATACTCATCGTATAATAATATTGTCCTTTTTTGTACATGTAGTTTTCAAATGCGTGTGTGTGTATATATATATGAATATGTGTAATGCGTAAACAGCGCGGCACATACTATTTGATTGTCCGCTGTATAACAAAGTTCAATGAAACAAATTTTAATCTAAAAAACAAGTCCATAGCAAATAATTTCGAAATTTTCGTATTATTACATTCCAAATTTCAAAAATAACTGATAGCTTCGCGCAGTGGCGCAATATCGGTATAACATTATATGTATATATGTATAGGTGCGCGTACAAAAATATTCGATAAGTTACTACACAAAAGATTGTTGGAAATAGTTGAAAAAACAGTTCCACAACACCAGTTTGGTTTTAGGCAGTAGTACCATCGAACAGGTACATCGTATCGTTCGTAAAATTGAAGACAGTTTAGAAAAACAAGAAGTCTGTGCTGCCGTGTTTCTCGATGTAGAAAAAGCCTTCGACACGGTGTGGCATAGAGGGTTGATTCGTAAATTAAATAAGATATTATTACCTATTCAGTACTGTACTTTATTAGAATCCTATTTACAGCATCGAACATTTCGTGTTAAAAGCGGCGAATTTTTGTCAACAAAACGTGAAATAAGTGCCGGCGTGCCGCAAGGAACTAGGCCCGTTATTATATGTTATATTTACATTACCACAGGTCAACAATGTCGATATCGTTACATTCGCAGATGATACTGCTCTGGTCTGCTCTGATAATGATTTACGAGAGTGTAGTACGAACGTGCAGCATGCGATTGAAGAGGTGAAATCGTGGTTTGATAAGTGCCGCCTGAAAATAAATACGTCGAAATCGACGCAGATAATCTTCACAAATCGCAACTTCCGCGCCAAAAATTTATATCGATAACAACGAAAAAGGTACAGTATGTTATCTCGGTATACATATGGACAAGAAATTAACTTGGAAACATCACATAACGATGAAACGAAAATACTTGGACATCAAATTCCGCAACATGTACTGGCTACTAGGAAGACAATCAGAATAATTCTCCTTTATAATACGCTGTTAAAGCCGATTTACCGCTATCGGGATGCTCAAAAGAAAGCAACATACGTATCGTACAACGCTTTCAAAACAAAGTATTGCGTACAATAACGAATGCCTCTTGGTTCATTTCGAACAAAACGTTACATACCGATCTCGACGTGAGGTATGTCTCAGAAATAATATCGGACGAGGCGACGAAGTACCTTCATAGACTGGAAAATCACAATAATCCGTTGGCAATCGCATTGATGGATAACTCCGAAGAAGTCAGACGACTACAGAGAAGAAAAGTCTTCGATTTAACCGCGTGATTTAATTTTATAAGCAGCAGAAATTGCCCATCATCACTGGATGGCTGTATTTCTTTCAAGTTAGTTCCTCCTTTCCTTCTCCCATTCCATCATGTTTCTCCTCTTATCCCCTTCCTCTACAATCTTCTCCACTTTCATACTTAAACAGAGATCTACTAGATAGCTTCTAAAAAGAGCTAGTTGTAGAATAGAAAAAAAAATGTGCGCGTGTGTGTATATGCGCGCGCGCGTGTAAAACTGTGTGTGATTGTATTTGTGTGTTTATTCAATGTCGTCTCGATGACGCCACATGTGAATTCTAAATCACTTATTTAAAATATGAAAATTATGTGTAAATATTTGTAAATTTTTATTGTGAATCATGTACGATATATCATAAATATGTTTCTAAATATATGAAAACATTGTAATTATTGTATAGTAAACTCGTTGAATGCGTGTGTGAGTAAATGGTTCATCGGAAAGTACACAGTCCGCACGAATGAAATTATGAATATATATATATATATATATATATATATAAATAACTGTAGACTTTGGTCTACTTATAATCTGAATACTTTTGTAAGGAGCCGCGTCTGTCTTAGACTGTATTCACTAATATCTTAAGAAAAAAATAAATGCATTAATAAAAAAAAAAAAAAAAAATGTGTAATGCGTTTGGGACGCGAGTGAACTAGAGATTGTGTTTTACCATTCGGCGCGTTATATAGGCGTTTTATTTTACGTTATTACCATTATTTCGTTGTATGTGAAATAAAAATTTAAATTATTTAAATTTGAATTATTATTATTATCGTTTTGTACATTCGTAACTATATACGTCACGAATTAATTTTTTTTTTTTTGGTATTAATTCGTATCACCACCCTATATATATGAATAAATAATATAAAATATATATATATATATATATATATATATATATATATATATATATATATATATATATATATATATATATATATATATATATATAGACAGATCTAATACGGAAATTTTAATAATATCGACATCCTTCCATCTGGAGCTATGCATTGTTATATGTCGTTTAAAAAAAATTGCTCGTTCTTGTTGCAGCTTTCTGTAACAGGTTTTCCCCCGTACGAATTCGAATAAGGCTAACGATATATTTGAAGAAATGGCCGAAAGAACGAAGCTTACAATGAAAGAGTAAATGGGTAGCAGTTAAAAGGCGTGTTTTCAAGTAAATGTTTATAACTTAGGCGTAGACGACACGGCACGATCTCATTCGTACGGTTAGATGAAATCGATACAGGAAATCGTATCGAAGTAGCATCTGTCGTGAAAATGATTTTTAAAAAAAATTACGTGTAATTTTATAAGCGCGCACGCATAACATACGCCCGTTACGAGCTGTACGTATTTAGATTATGCAGTTTCAATCTAATAGAAAAACGGATGGAAAACAGATTTTATAACGAAGCTGTATTTATGGATATAAGCAAGGCGTTCGACAAAATTTGGCACAATGGCCTATTGTACAAACTCAGGATGATCATACCAGAATATCTTGCTCACTTCATATCTAAATAATAGACACTACTATGTAATACACGGAGACGATGTGTCACATATTATACAGGCAGAAGTACCACAGGGTAGTGTACTGGCTCCTTTAACACTATATATATACTGCAGACATGCCAAAAAACAATGCGGTAGAAATAGCCATGTTTGCAGATGATGATACTCGCATCTGACAAAGATCCAAGTGCAGCTAGTAACAAGTTGCAAAGTTATATAAATAAATTCAGTGACTGGACTAAACAATGGTTAATAGAAATATAAATCCGGAAAAATCATCCCATATTACATTCAGTAATCGTCCTCAACATAGCCATAGAGTGTCTTTTGACGATCAAAAACCAAAGTATGATGGGAGTTTACTTAGACAGCCGACTAACACGGAAAACGCATATAGATAAGAAAAAAAAGGAGATAGAGCTAAAATTTAGAAATATGCATTGGCTTCTAGGACCTCTAAGTAATCGGGTGCTTTTGTACAAAACCATGCTGAAGCCCATATGGATGTACGGTGCACAATTATGGAGCTGTGCAAAAAAGACAAATACGAATAAAATACACACAGGTTACAGAACTGAATTTTGCGTCTAATATACACCGAGCTCCGTGGTATATGACGAACTATATAATCCACTCAGACCTGGGCGTACGTTCAGTACAAGAAGAAATACGAAGACTTACTAAAAAGCACCTACTACGGCTACGATATCATCCAAGGTTCAATTACTACATACGCAGCAAGACCTCAGAAGAGTGAAAAGGACGAAGATTACGGACTTAGTCCATTGACAAATAGGAGGACACACCAAGGGATGTGTCCTCCACACAGGTGATTGAATCATAGAGATACCATTTGTTAGATAGCCACTACTGGCTAGTCACAAATTTGGAAATAGAAAGAAAAAAAAACACTTTATTTTTCGTTCTATCTTATTACGTAATTTATTTGATATTTCGGTAAAAAGAAAGTATTTTCACCTGCATATTCTATTCCCAACGATTTAGTCCGTTTGGTTGAATAATTCACCCAAGCGTTCTTCAATTCGCTCTGTCTTAAATATTTGGTCGCGAAATCGAACAGTTTACCCGATGATATTATCAATAATCGACTGTGATCTTCGGCGCAAACTTGCATAGCGCCGTTGTAACTAGTTTTCCGATCGGTCGCTTTTAAACACGTGTCGCTCTCTTCTTCGTAAATATAGTCGTCGGCGGAAACTGGAATTATCGAAATAAACAAATTAGATAACTAAATAAGAAACAAATCAGAATTCGAAGATAAATTTTATTTAAAAATTTTTCAACTCGTTTAGAACATCGCGGAATCGTGAGATGTTTTTCTTATTGCGCAGAGAAAATCCTTCGATATTTTTCATTCGCGCTAGTACCTCTAAAAAGAAAGAAACTTTATTTCATTAATATACATAACAAGGGGTTCATAAAGTTAAGTTATACCTTAACAGTTAACTTATATTAACTGAATCTAGAAAATTAACGAGGCGAATGATAGGAAAAAAACAAACAAAAACCGGCAAGAAGAAAATGAAAATAAAATACGGTAAAAACAAAAATATACGAGGTACACCAGTTCCGCCCTAGTCATCAATCGTATATTCCGACTCCCTTTCAGCCCTCAACGCTCTCTACGATATGTTTTCAGCCACGATATAGTTAAAGAAGTAGTAAAATTGGTGATAGCAGAACCAAATCGAAGTGTGATTTTCACGTGGATCCCAGCTCCCTGAAATTCGTGGGAACGAACTTGCAGATCAAGCGTCTCAAGCGAAGCTGCTTCATCTTCGTCTGTTCTTAACATTATCCGATTTGAAGAAACACATAAAAAATAGACTTCAAATGTAGCGACAGAGCAAGTTGATTCGTCAAACGAACGAGCTCCGTCAGGTCAAGAAGTCAACTCAGTCTTGGAAAACATGTCTTCCAAACAGCAGAGAAGACGTCATCATCAGCAGATTGGGATTAGGTCGCACTCGGCTCACTTACGCATATCTCATCAACAAGACACCCGCTTCAGAATATGCCGTGTGCATAGTTATCTGTTTGCTACATTCTCATTGATCGTGCCTTATTCCATCCTCACCGATTGTCGCTTAACCTTCCTTCTACACTCCCCCGCTTTTGAAAGACTCTCTCTCTCTAATTTAATTTTGTTTATCCGCAAATCAAGACTATATTCCTTAATCTAATCCCTCTACTCCTTCCGCCGCTCTAGCCTTAGCTACTGTACACGGCACGTTAATTTAAGCTAATAATAATAATAATAATGACAATTATATGCATGTCTATACACATACGCATGTACATGCTGCACATATACACACGCACATATATCGTATTAACTACACCGAGTAAATAAATGACGTATACACGCGGAATTGAATGAGTAACCTATGCTTATTTCTACGCTGTTTTTAATAACGGAAATCAATTAATCTATTTTCCCATCTATTCTACACGTATTGTAAAACGTTTTCGATAATTTACTAATATAACAGATGATAAGTATAGGATGTTTTTAATTCTGAGTGTGTATCAGTAATTTTTCTATACCTGTGACGATTTAGTACAATTCACGAACCAATTTTCCCATTCTTACAGAGAAATGCTTTTCTCGTAGCTGCTAACAATGTAAGTCCAGTTTTTGGTTTTATTCCATCTGCCCATCGAAACGGACATCCTACTATATATATATATATATATATATATATATATATATATATATGTATGTATGTATGTCCAGTCCTAAGTAATAATTTCTTATTAACGACAGATAAATTCTAGATATAGAACGAAAAAGTAACTGTGTAATGTCACCGTATGTACGATGTCGGAACTCATACAGGTTAATCGACTGCTGGTCAGTTACCTAAATGTTGAATCAGGTTGGCACATAATTCTCACAGGTGTGTACTCGTTCTTTCAAACAAGGACGTCTGACGCGCGTCAGCCATTTTTCTATCTGTTTCAAATGAAGCCTAATTGTCGAAGAGAGATACACATGTTTGCACATAAGTCTTCTTCTGTCTGCACTGTACTCGACAAAGCTGTCCATCTTAGTCTACGAATTGAATTAGATATGCGGATGCGGGCGAACAGTTTTTAAAGGAGTGATAAATTTAATCTGGATTAATTTTTTTTTTTTTTAAACAGCCCATAGGACTATAACTATGATACAATCTTAGCTGGTTAGCTAAATAATTATCTATGTTTATGACATGGTTACTTAATAACTAACTACTAACTATTAAGTACAAATGGGTGTGGAGTATATAACCCATTGGCTATGCATCCATTATCCACATAATGGTATTTATATATTTACATAGCTAAATCTAGAGGTTAGTCACCGAGTTTCATGTTTGGTGTCGAGCAGTTGTCTTGCTTCCACATTAACATGACTGTGCAGTCTATGCCTAGTCATGTTAATGTGGAAGCAAGACAACTGCTACATTAACATGACTAGGCAGCGACTGCACAGTCATGTTAATGTGGAAGCAAGACAACTGCTCGACACTACAGGCGCTAATTGCTTAACCGTCATATGGTTATACAGGTGCTAATTGCTTAACCGTCATACTCTGGATTAATGAATATGCAAACTTGTACGAGATGTGACGTATCACATTGTTAGAGACGGAGATAGATATATATGTGTAAGCACACATACACTAATAATATGTATTTTTCTTCCATAATACCATATGAATTCCATATGAATACCATATGAATACCATATGAATACCATATGAATACCATATGAATATCATATGAATACCATATGAATACCATATATTGTTCATTTTTCTCATAAGTTTCTATTCTATTTGTCATTTCCTGCATAACTTAACATTTATAAAATTTTACTTATTACTATTTATTCTAAAATACAGGACAAGTTTAACTGTTTAAGTATCAGTTATGTAACGCATTACTGTATGACACTATTTAAATAATGTTCTTTCTTATTCTTATTCTTCTGACATAATTAAATATATGTATATATATATATTTTATTACATATACATTAGATGTCGTCATACATTAGTAAGTTAACTGTTAAGGTATATACATAAGGTACTTAACATTTTTCATTATTCAATTATTCACGTATTCATGATTTTTGTTTATATGTTTTGTTTCCAAATCATTCTACCTCTGGCTTTCCGCATCCAAATGGTCCCCACATAATATTTGATGATATCATCTTTCCATTGTCTTTTTGGTCGTTTTATTTTCCTTTCCTATCCAAAGGAATCTATCCTATATATTCTATCTGCTTGTTTCCGCATACACCATGATCACACCGTGTCAATTTTAGTTTTCTCACTATCTCCATTAGGTCATCTGTTCTTGACTCTGTCCTCTTAACACCTTGTGACTTATTTGAATTTAACATTTTTCTTTCCATCGCCCGCTGTGCAATTTGTAACTTTTTCATTTGCTTTATATTATTTGTGAACCCTATCGCCGGTATGATACGCTTATTAAATTTTTCGTATTAAAAATTTCCTTCAAAGCGCAAAATATTTTTTCCACCCTATTGCTATCCTTCTATTTACTTCCTCGGCTGTTTTGTCTTCGAATGAAATTAATTAACCGAGATATATTAGTTCTTCAAGCGATTTTAAAAATTTTTCGAGTTAATACTCACATGTAGCCATGTACTATTAGTTAATAATTTGTTGGGTGTTTTTTTTTGCTTTCATTGCGCTTTCTTCTAATTCGTTAGTCATCATCTGTAATTGTTCAGCCGTTGAAGCTATAAGTGTTCCATCATATGCGAAACATAAATTTGTTAAATGTGTACCATTGATGCTTATTCCGTATTGTTCCCACGATCGATTGCTGAATAGTTGTTCGAACACCGCGTTAAATAAAACTGGTGACAAAGTGTCCCCTTGCATAACTTTTTTTTTTTTTCCGTGGACAGCTAATTCCCAATCCGAAATAAAAGTATACCGGGTATATTTTCTAGAGTTTCATATAAGTAAACATCGACAAATTCAAACAAGAACACGATGGTTGCAGCGATAAATCAATCATTGCGATATCGCGTGAAACGTGTATAAATAAGGGGATTCACATCGTTTAGTGATGCGCAGTCAACAGGCGTAATATAAATAATTTATCGACAGATTACGGGAGACATTAAATAAGGGAAATAATAAAAAAAAAAAAAAATGTATTACATAATGAAACTTTTAATAGGTTTCAATTTACGCCAGAATAATCGGTGTACACCCGTGTAAAAAAAAATCAAAGGTCGTATTAAATGGCGTGTTCAATCTCAGTTAGAAGATGTAAGTAAATATGTTATCATTTACTGTATTAATTGCCGGATACAAGAGAGATTACACGTATATCATCTCGTACAAACAAACAATAAATGATTTTTAAGATGAAAATATCTAGAAACTAATTTTGCAACAACGGATAACAACAGAAAATAGCTTATTGTAAATATGTACGTACGTAGCATATATTTAATATATATATATATATATATATATACATATATTTAATATTTGTGTACATATATATTTAATATTTTTATACATACATGCATACATACATATGTACATATTTACGCATACATAGTCTTTTTCTTCCACTGACAAAATTGTTTTTGATGTTCGCTATCACCTTTTGTTTTGTTTTTTTAAATGTTTCCATTGTTTTATTTCAAATTAAATAAGTAACAACATGAGTATTCTAGCGTGTATATATATATATGTGTATATATATATATATATATATATGTATATCTATGTGCGCGCGCGCACTCTCATACGCGCTTATATATAAATATATGTGCACACGCAGAATAATAAATATATCACCGTTTTTTTGTTAACGTTTCCATTGTTTTATTTCAAATTGAATAAGTAACAACGTGAATACTCCAGCTTTTATATATATATATATATATATATATATATATATATATATATATATGTATGTGTGTGTGTATGTGAGCGCGCCTGAGAGTGTATATATAAATGTATATGCATATGTAAAAATATAAATACATTTACTTTAATGATAAAAGAAAGATTTATTCTTATCGTTTATTAGCGATTATGGTTATTATATACATTTTCTATTACTTTTGCCAAGCTGTTAATCGATTTATGTAGCGAACACATCTTATCGCTTTTTCAACCGTTACAGGCAATTGCATTCGAAAAAGATAATCAAGTTACGCGTAATTAATTTCCTTATTAAGCGTTGTTTTTCGTTTGTTCCTAATCAATCGTACGCATACCTCTCCTATTTTACGTATCAACTAGTTGTTTCAAAAACATTATATCCTTCAACGAATACAAGCCCATACACACACACACATATATATATATATATATATATATATATATATATATATATATATATATATATATATATGCTGTTTTTGTATAAAACTGTACAATTGTGCAAAACTACAAAAAGAAATTAAGAAAACTATGCCTTACAAAAATATACATTTCTTATATATATATATATATATATATATATATATATATATATATATATATATATATATATATATATATATATATGTGTGTGTTAAAATGACTTATTATTAATCTATAATATAATTACATAAATTAAACATAATATTCGTACACGTTGATATACCGGAGAATAGTGATTTTATGAATTATAAATAAAACGAAATAAAAACACAATTTAGTCATTATAATAATTTCGACGTCATTATCAAGAATACACAAAAAACGTTAAATAGAATTTTTGATATATTCGAAAATAATAACTTGATTGTTTTATTAGACAAATTAAATTTTAATATATTTATTTAAATTATTAAAAAAAAAATCGAAATTTTAACATAAAAATTTGATTATTTATATATAGGGTTATTTTCTTTTTGCGCACGTTTAATAATGACGTGATCGTCGAAAAGTTTCGTGCAAATCTAGCAAAAATTTAGTACACTAAATAGAATTAAAAAGAAAATAGAAAACGAAAGTTAGATGACGATCAATATGGATTTCGAAAAAATCGAAAAGTCTGGGAATCTGACGAATTTTTTATTTTTTTATTTTTTTTTTCTGTTTAAAGGGAGACGCGCTTACAGCCTACCCAACGTGATGCTGTAATTACTCGTACGATTTTTGTAACATTATTCGACATGGACAAAGAGTTTCGATAAGGACACAATTGGGAACTTCTATGGAACACTTTAAAAGGAATAGTATACTACAAGGGCCGAAGGAGAAATAGCAATAATGAAAAATAAAGAGAACGAAGCGCGGAAGTAACGATAGGAAAAAGAGTGATGTGCACGTCATCTCGGGGATTTTCAATGTATATAAGAAGAAAAAAATGATTCAGAAAGTTAAGGGAAAAAATAATGGCTGGCGAGTGAATGTTGATGTTGCTGTTCGCCGATGACGTAACAATCGCGAGAAACAATAAAAAGATAGAATCGATATAATATTCGGCAGAAATAATGAAAAAGTATACTAACGAAATGCGATCAGATATCTGGCGAGATTAAATCTTCTCTATATGGAAAATGTACGTCCCTTAACAGTCTACTTAGCGACTTAAGCAATGTATAGCCGAGAGGGTTATTAAATCTCACGCAGACAAAAAATTACGTACACGAACAGTTCGGTTTCAAGTCCAATCACTTTACAACTCGTCAAATTGCAAAAATATACGAACATACTTTTCGGATAATTTCAACCGTACTAAGCATATACATTTATGTTACCGCTAGATGTCGCTGAAGTCTTCGACACAGCGTGGCACGATGGTGTTATTTTTAAAATGATCGAAAAACGAAATTTCCCGTCTAATTACTCTTATTTAAACTTATTTGAACGATAGACTGCATTTCTTGTGAATACTGCAATACTGACAAGCCGCGCGGCTGGTATCCCACAAGGAAATCGGTCTATTTCTGTTCACCTGACGATACAGCTATCCTAGCTGTTGCCAGTAGCCAGTCTGACGCAACAAATAAATTGCAGAACTCACTAAATAAAGTGTATGAATGGGCGTCAAAGTGGAAAATAAGGATCAATGAAGAAAAATCTAAACACGTAATGTTCACATACCGTCGAACAGAGGCGCACTACCAAGTATACTTGGGAGGCGAACCTATTCCACAGGCTAGCTCAGTCAGGTATCTTGGTATGCACCTAGACAAGCGACTGACATGGGAAGTACATGTCCGAATGAAAAGTAAGCAGATAAAGAAAACAACACAACAACTCTATTGGCTAATCGGACGGAAGTCGCAGCTGGATGTAGAACACAAATGCTTACTGTACCGGCAGATTATAAAGCCAATATGGACCTATGGCCTGCAATTATGGGGCTGTGCCAGTAGGTCTAACAGAGCGAAGATCCAGGCCAGACAAAATGTGATATTAAGAGCGATCGTCGACGCGTGTCGTTATTCTAGAAATGACGATGTGCATCGAGATCTACAAATTCCGTTCGTTAACGAAGAAATTGGAAGACACGCAACTGCCCACAGGAAGCGGTTACACAGCAACACGTCAACGTGGAAGCCAGTCAATTGCTCGATACCGAACTAGACGTCAGGCGGCTGAAGAGGCATCACCCGGTCGATCTAGTTATATAATTACAAAGTATTCTTATACGACTTTCCTAAATTATTTTCAGCTAATTAGGTCTTATTTGCGGACGAATACCGCATTATTCTGTAGCCCGGTGCAATTAATAATGAGCTTCAAAAAGATTTAAACCGTACGATACGCTATGTTAATTAATATTAATCCGAATAAAATTAACGCTATACTTTTCATATCCAACAGCAGCGCCTCAAAGAATTCTTAATAGCGAATAAACCTACTAATTAATACGCTATTCTCGGTATGTTTCTCGACCGCCGCCTAAATTTTACTCGGGGCATTTATTTTTCATATTTTAATATTAAAGCGAATAAATCAATTTCCGAAATCTATACGTGTTTATCTGAAAATCCTTCGTGAACTTTCATAATAATAAACTAATTCTTTATGAAACTCTTACACGTCCGGTAATAACTTACGCGTGTCCCGTCCCTCCTTTTTCAAATTCACCGTATAAATAATTTTTTTTTTTTTTTTTTTTTTTATTGCTATCGTTATACACCTGGCTAATACTATTTGGTAGGTTTTTGTAATTTATACGCATACTATATCGTCCATCCAGTGATTGATGCTATAACTGTACATATTAATATAGCATAATATTAAGTCCGGAGGTTTCGTTCTATCCAGTCGACGGTATTCGAATTAGGGAGATCGCCATTTAGTGTGTTTTTGCAGACGGTTGACATATTTTTTTAGCAACGATCGCGATTTCCTCTTTTACGGACTTCACCTTAAGACATTCGTGAAGTGTAAGATTAGTTACATACACCACACGCGGAGCACTAGCAATATTTCGGAGGATTTTGTTCTGCAATAGCTGTAGAATAATTGCTTTTTTTCGCGCAACCCCATAATTTACAACCGTATAGCCAAATTGGCTTCACGACATGGTTGTATTGTATACAATAACAGCACAAACTATAACGGATGCCTCGGTTGCGTATTAAACAAGTGAAAATACCAAAAGAATCTCATTTATGCGTGAAATTACTAATCTATAGGACTATACATATATATGTTAAACCTATCCGCTGAATTCTTCACACGGTGTTCATCACACACAAACATACAGACACTAATCCACGCACATTTATCGGATAAAGTATACCGGTTTTACAGGTTTTAGCGGTATTTTTTTCCCCTGTTAATTTCCCTTATATATATATATATTTTAATAATATAAAATAAGCAGTTCACTTGCGGCAAGGTATTTTTACCCTGGTAACACGGTAAATCTGTATTATTGTATGCAACAAATTTTACTACGCAAATATACCGTTGTTGTTTTGTTGTCGTAAGGTTAAATAAGACGTTCAGTAAAAAGCAATCCTAACACACACTCACGGCAAAAAGTATAACCTTGTGGAAACTAAAAAGCGCTTCGTAAAAACATACGTACGAAGTATAGTGGCAGTACAGGTCGGAAACGTACGAACGTACAACCGAATAGATGCCTTCGAAATGTGGTGTGTTGGCGGAGGATGTAAAACTGTGCGACCGGATGCAGAAAGGAACAAATGACAACGTGTATACTAGAAATAGTACAGGTATCGATCTAATAAAAAGTTTAAAAAGTAGAAGAATTATAGCACATTTACATCATCATAATCGGAATACGCACAATAGGATAAAACATATCCTACATTGTTACAACACCCACAGTCGTATAAAAACATGTATAACGCACAAATGTGAATAGAGATTAGTCGAGTGTTAATGATAATGTTTTTAACAACATATAACAGATTTTACACACACACACACAACACGATAGGGCACTTACATGAAGAGGGGGAAAAGGTAAGCAATGCCGGCGAAGGTCGGGAAAAACGTACATCGAGCAAATAATAATAATAATAATAATAATAATACAAGATACAGGAGCAGGGAGCTGCGCAGATTTTAAAACGAAAAGCTGAATTAAGGGAAGTTTAAAACGTTACAAAAGGGGTTATCTTATCCTCCAATAGACGCAGATCAGTAGCACAGCAAGAAGAGAGATAAATATTTTCAGAATTGAAACATTCCACGTGTCTAGTAAATATTCTTTATTTTTTAATATAGACAAATTTTGTTAAAAGTCCATGGTAGCCCGTATAGGGAACGTTATAATTGAAAGAATTTAATTTTTAATTATCTAAAAATGTACGAGTTCGCGCATTAAGAATAAAGAACGATGTTTAATTTTACGCGGGTTTTTTATATTATACCTACTGACTCGTAATAGTTTAATATTTTTCGCGCATATATACATTTTTTAATTTATTAACGTCGTACGATAAAGGGAGAAAGTAATCGCGCAATTGTACTTATTTATCGATTTTTTTTTTAGCTGGGAATGTGGAGTATATATTTATAGAGATAGTTGTCATTACTAATACTACCATCTCGACTGAAACGAAATTCCGTTTTATTTTAGAGGCGTACTCGATAATATAAACTCTATAGGGTGACAAAGGACTTTTTGAATAGCGTAGCCGGTAATACTGCTACAACGCAAACCGCGTGCTCCGCTTTTAGTGTGTGTATACGCGAGAGATGCGTTTTTATCCAATTTCAATTAACACAGATAGAGCGCGCGTTTTACGTTCGTTATTTTCGGCGTGAATCGATCACGAAAGGGTAAAAAAAGTTTCGAAAAGAATTCAAAGTTATGTAAGCACCATTTTGCAATTCAATTTTAAGATAAGACGATAACTTTCGAGAGACAGCTTCTGGGCTACGGATAAACAACGTGACGAAAAAAAAACAAAAAAAAAAAAAAACGGTTTCGTCAGAGTCCCAAACACTCTGCTCGTCTTCATGCTGCTTTTTTATAAACCTGTCGAGAGAATTTGTTCGATGTATATTGCTGGAAGACTTGAAATTTCATGCTTTAAACTGATAATAAGTCGGGAATTAAAAAAGTACCAACTATGCACAATGAAAACTCTGAAACGACGCTGAAAAAAAAAATAGAAGACAAAGAGATCGATTTAAACAATCTTCTAACGAGCGATAAAACTCATTTTCAACTATCCGGATTACAAACAGAACTGCCGCTACTGGTGTGTCCGAATGTAATCAGAATTCAATCGACAAAAGCCGTCACACAGCGAGCGCGTGGGACCTTATTTTTTTCACTAGTACTGTCGATGGAACGCACTATATCGAGATGATAATCTCGTTTTTGCTTCCCTCACTTCGTCGTCCACATCTATATGGTTTGCAACGTGTCACTGTACGGCGCAGAAGAAACAAGAATTTGGTAACCGCATATTGTCGCGTCGCACGGATTTCGCTTGGCCGCCGCGCTCGCCAGATTTGACACCGTTTTAGATTTTTTTTTTTTTTTTTTTTTTTTTTTTGCGAGGATACCTTAAGAGCCGCGTTTATGAAACACGTGATGATGTGGAACACGTGAAAACCCGGATTTTTGAAGAAATTTCAAAAATTCAGCCATCTACGCTGGAAAAAGTGTTCGTAAATTTTGTAAAAAGATTGAATGAATGTATACAAATGTCATCTGAACGATATTGTGTTTGTAAGCTAATAATCTCGTTTTCGTATTTTTAAACAAAATTTCATTCGAAAATTTTGGTCAAGCAGCTTTTGAGTTAATCGAAAAACGGTAAAACCGTTCGTCTTGGGTGCGTTATTATAAAAGAAAGCGCGTTTTGTAGGGTTAATTCATATTTGTAATTAATTTTTTAACGCCAAACAAATCGAAATTTATCTAACGCGTTTGGTGATTCCTTTAAACTGATGATTTTTAAAAGTTTTCTAAAATTTCAACGGGATAATAACAATATAATATTAATTAATGCCGGAAGAAACTAGAACGGTTCTAACCTATGCGCAGGATAATCGCGTTATAAATTCGATGAAAACGTAAATTAGCAACGTTTCGAGTAAGAGAACATATAGTATAGTAACCCGGGGGATGAATGCGATACCAGGAACAAATGCAAGAAGTGCATCATATTAAAGCGAACAACGTATAAAAATCGAAGAATAAAGCGGGGAGGAAAATAAGAATGCGAAGGTGATTTAGGGAATTAAGAAATCAATACAAAATGATAACGGCGATATTACAAATGACCCCATCATGGTTGTAGAAGTCTGGAAAGCATATTGTGAAGAGATGTTTGCGGATAAAAACCCTTAATAAAAGAACGTCGATGATATAGACCTAGAACCGTCGATATTACCGATGGAAGTAGAAAGAGCAATAGAGAAAATAAAAATAGGCGAAGCTTCATGATGCGACGGCAATCGAAATAATAAAATCAACGGGTATAATCGGAATCGATGTATTACACAAAAACAATATCGCAAAATACGGGGAAATCGAGGACTGATGTGTCATTCGTGATGTTTAAAATGGGATCTATATTACAATGTAATAATTACAGATTAATCACACCGATGTCTGATTCTAGGAAAATTATGCTTTCAGTTATAAGCAGGAGACTGAAATCGTACTTGTTAAAAAAAAATTGCACCGGAACAGGATTCATACCGGCCGAAGGTAGTAGAAAACAGATTATCATCGCACGTCAATTAATCGAGAAGGACCACACGATTTTAACGTGACAAAAAGTCGATCGGCTTTATAATTAGCACGAAATAAGAATAATCGAAATGGGAAATATAGGATATCACCACGGCCGTTCGATAGGAATTTTTAAATAATTCGAGAACTAAAAACAGGACGAAATATGTAATACCAGCAGCGAATGAAATCGAAAAATGATGGAAATTAAGTCAGGCATAATTTGTACACGATATTGTATAACGATCCCGGCAACTGTAATCAAAAATGAGATGATAGCCTTGCTCCAGCGTTATGTTATACTGACCGACTCAGCTATGGCGTTACAATGCATTGAAGCGAGGAATTCTACTGTGTCCATGGTAGACCAAATATGGTACAGTGCTTACAAATTAAATGAACTTAATACCGGGATCACTTTTGTCCGGATTCCAAGCCATCGAGGGATAATAGGCCACGATGAGGTACACCGTGCTGCACAAGGGCCTACCCAAGCTTACCTGCCGACAGTATGGGAAGAAGACAATGCAAAATATTATTGCCAGAAAATTCTGGACGCGTGGAATCGGTCGTTCCATTCTCGGCCGCCGAGTATACTTGGAAATATGAAGAAGGATTTAACAGCCTGGCCATCAAAGATTGGTAAAATTTGTTCACCGAGGTTGCCGTCAACCGAGTGTATATTGGTGTCACACGCTGAGTACGCACTCCTATCTACTGAGTGCGCCACCAATATGCGAATTGTGCTGTACTTCATTAACAGTCTACCATATCCTGGTTATCTGCCCGAAATTTGCTCAATATCGGTGCAATCAGCTGAAGAAAAATCTACCGAATGTAAACAACCTCCTCCTTCTCACCAACTTTATAATACATTCGAAACTGTGTAATAATATATAATTAATTCATATTTCGATTAATAGCCTTATAGGCAATAAAAAAAAAAAAAACAGTTATCGAAGCATGTCACCATGAAGCCGCACAGTTGAATAAATTGCTGATATTCGCGTGTAAAAGTCCGTCATATCGCATACGTGCAATATTTCCAGATTAGTCACCGGAACGAAAAATAATAATTCTATATTGCCTTGTACTTGACTAAATGCCAGCACAGGATTTTATTTTACCTAGATAGACCAGAGAAAATATTATAATAATAATAATAACAATTTTAAAATGCTCTACCTATGGACTTAGAGAACGATTACAAAAATTATAACAGCATATATAAAACTATTGTTAGATACTTATTAATTTAAAGTACTATATATGTTCTTTGAATTGAATTGTATTCATATAAGAAATACATACATATATATAAAGTACTATATATGTTCTTTGAATTGAATTGTATTCATATAAGAAATACATACATATATATATTTCTATATCTATATATATATATATATATATATATATATATATATATATATATATATATATATATATATATATACAGTGAAACCCCTCTTAACGGACAACCTCTAAACGGACATATTTTTCAGGTCCCGTTGTAGAAAGTGTGAATAAGAATTCACTTTGACACTTTTATAACGGATATCCTCTATAACGGACGCAGACTGTAATTTCGATTCCCATAGTTCTTTAACGGACAAACATGTGACTTGTTCGTGACTAAAAATGAACGTAAATTTTTCAAAGCTCAGCGCAATTAATAACAAATATATATATATATGTGTGTGTGTGTGTGTGTGTGTGTATGAACAATAGTAGGTTGAAGTTCGACCAAAAGTTATCTGATTCTGTATTCACAGATAATACTTGTCATGGAAACAACATAGGACAATTAAGGAACCGCTTCGTGAAGACTGATTTTTCATGGAGTACATCAGAGGAAAAAGACAACGAATTGATTGTGTCAAATAAATTGAGTGAACTCATTAGAATCCTTCCATCAGGGTCGGATTTAACCTATGACTTTGGTAAAATTAATGAAAACTTAAAGCACCCATCAAAAGATACAGCTGATATTTTGAACATCATTCGAGCAGAAAAGAAAAACAACTTCCATAGACGACGATGAACCACATCAAAGTGACACCTTCATCAAGTTGGAAACTTATTCGGAAGCGCTGCAGGAATTTAGTCGTCTTCGTAAATTTCATCCATGGAAAGGTGATGAACGATGGTTTCCCACGACTTGTTAAGCTGATTATACATCACGAACTGGAAACGGTGAAATTCATGTTTGAAAAAAAATATATATATATATATATTTGAAAAAAAAAAATGAAATATGTCTCCGACACGCATAAAATTACATAATTACATACTATGTATATAAATACATAAATACATATATGTTTAAAATTAAGCACGTTGTGAATATTATGATTTAGTTTTAGCGGATTTTCAAGTAAAATTTTCCTTATAAATATTATTTATACCTTCATTATATAACAACGTACGACATAACTGTATGCGTTGAGAATTTTTTTTTAAACCCTCCAAAGCTAACACCCCTGTATAACGGACATATCCTTTGGTCCACCGGTTGTGCCTTATACAGTGATTTCACTATGTATATATATATATATATATATATGTGTGTTTATTACAATAATCTACCTATAGAATTAGGGAACGAATTGAAAAATTATAAAAGCAGATGTAGAGCTATTCTTAGATATTTATGAATTTAAAGTACTATATTTGGGCTTTGAATTTAATTGTATTAATATAAGAAATATATATATGTATGTATATATATGTATGTATATATATATATGTATGTATATATATATATATATATATGTATGTATATATGTATATATATATATATATGTATGTATATATATGTATTTATGTATATATATGTATGTATATATGTTTATTACAATACTCTACCTATAGACATAGGGAGCGATTTGAAAAATTACAAAAGCAGATATTCTTAGATATTTATTAATTTAAAGCACTATATATGGGCTTTGAATTGAATTGTATTAATATAAGAAATATATATATATATATATATATATATATATATATGTATGTATGTATGTATATATATGTATGTATGTATATATATGTATGTATATATGTTTATTACAATACTCTACCTACAGAGTTAGGGAACGATTTGAAAAATTATAAAAGCAGATGTAGAGCTATTCTTAGATATTTATTAATTTAAAGTACTATATATTGGTTTTGAATTTAATTGTATTAAGATATATATATATATATATATCCCCAGGGGTACTATGCACCTTCTGGGATCCGGAGCTCTAACCGGAACGGGGCGCGTCCACAGGTGGTGGATAGTGAAACGACCAGTATATATACTGGCCAGCTGCGAATAACCAATAAGCAGTCGCGAACCAAGAACGGCTACTGGCGGAAAGTCTCTAGCAGACGATTCCAGTAGTGACAGGGTAAGGAGACATGAGGATGCAGACGGAGAGCTTGAGGACCTGCCCTTTAAAAGTCTGCAGAAATCCTAGGACTGTATCTCCCTCGGCGGGTTAAGGTTGCCGTAAAAATCTTACATTGTTACCTCCTCAGTAACAACCCGCTGCCTTGCAGTTAGGGTATTGACCCAAAGGCTAAGGGAGTAAACCCTGACAGAAAAATAAGAAGCAGAATTAACAGCCTAATCACCCCTGCTTCTACAGTATTGTTACTACTATACAATTTGGAAAAAATAGCTTTGAATGCGATATATAAATTACAACTAATAAAAATATGTAAATAGTAACAATAATATATAATAGGATCATTTAAAGTAATAGAAATATTAACCTGGCAGAAAGGTATAAAATGTATCTCCCAACTTGCTTGGCCAGCACGGGAGATTAGGCCAACATTACCCCAATATGACTGTAAGGAAAAAGAAGTGCCGTAGTAGCCACGGCCAAAATGGGCAATCGGAATTGACTCCTGCTTCCTTACCGGCTAGTAAAAATACAAATAAAGGAAGCAAACACCGGATAGTAATACCACTCGGATTTGACAAAAATACCAACAAATTAAGGAATAATGCAAGAACTAAGAATTGCCTTATGCGTATTTGCACATATAATATGCGGACTTTAGCTTCCGAAGTGAAACTTTTGGAGTTAGAAGAAGAATTGAATAAAATAAAATGGGACATAATCGGTATATTATTCTATAAAGGGGATTCCGAATATCATCAAAACGGAGTAGGATTTTTAATAAATAAGCAATGGCATAATAATGTAGTTAAGTATGTAGGCGTTACAGACAGATTTGCATACATAATACTTTTGTTTGGTAAGAATAGCACCTTAAAGATAGAGCAAATATATGCCCCGACGGAATCATATACAGAGGAGGAATTGGAATGTTTCTATGATGAATTAGAAGAGTCAATAAATAAAGATAAATGCAAAAATGCATTGATAATAGGCGATTTTAATGCCAAAATTGGGACCCGACAAGACATACGAGAAACATCAGTAGGCATTCGTGGAGTAGGTAAAAGAAACAAAAGGGGATAAATGATGGCAAACTTTCTCGAAAGAAATAAGCCTTACTGCATGAATACGTTCTTCAAAAAGAAAGAGAAAAGAAAATGGACCTGGAGAAGCCCAACTTTTGAATACAAGAATGAGATTGATTATATCATCTCTGATAGCTCAAACATATTACAAGACGTTACAGTACTGAACAGTGTTAATAACGGCAGTGACCACCGATTAGTTAGAGGTATATTAAAAATTCAGGATGTATCCGTGTTAAAAAGAGTAAAAAGAAATAAATCACAACTAGTTGATCCTGATAAATTAATAAAATATAGAAGCAAATATCAAGAAGAACTAAAATTACAAATACAGAAATCTGAAGAAATTAAAACACTGGAAATAAATAAACAATCTGAACAGATTACTAAAATTATGAAAGAAGCTGCGGTTAAAGTTGCACCACGTACAAAAAGGGTAAACAGTAAAATAAGTGACGTAACAAAAGATTTAATGGCACGAAGGAGGAAACTAAAAGTGGATAAAGATAAAAATCAAACTGAGTGGGCAGAATTGAATAAATTAATTACAAAAACAATTGAGAAGTGATATACGTCAAAACAACACAAAAGAAAATTTGCGAAATAATTGAGCATAACGGAGGGCCTGAAGTATTCAAAAAATCATTGTCGATGGGAAGTAAGCTGCTGACGAATTTGAAAAATCGTGACGGAAATATCTTTACAGACAAAACTGAACTATCCGAAAAGGTCGGAAGATTCTATACAGATGTCTATGACACAAAAGTTAATCCTACAATGAAAGATAAATTAACAATAAATGACGATAAGGGAAACCTACCGGATATAACAATAAGTGAAATCAAATACGCTTGAAAGAAAATGAAAAATAACAAAGCTAGCGGGCCGGATGGTATAATCCCGGAAATGATTAAAAGAGAACTCTGTCCCGCGACTGTGGAACGAAGCAGATGTTATCCTAATACACAAAAATGGTGATACAGCTAGTCTAGAAAATTACAGGCCAATTAGCTTATTATCACGTATGTACAAACTTTATATAAGTATTATTACAAATCGAATGACGAAACAGATTACTACCAACCGTGCGAGCAAGCGGGCTTTAGATGCGGTTTCAGCACGCATGATCACATTCACACTATGAGGATTTTAATATCTAAGTGCAAAGAATACAACACGGAATTGCACATGGCGTTCATCGATTATCATAAAGCGTTTGATACCGTGGAAACAGGGACAGTGTTGAAGGCGCTTGAAGAAAATGGTATAGATGATGAATACATCGACATAAATAAAAATATTTATAATTCGCCAATGATGCAAGTACAGCTGGTGGAAAAAACAAATAAAATACCGTTAAAGAGAGGCGTCAGACGAGGAGACACAATATCTCCGAAGCGATTTATAGCAGCCTTAGAACGTACGTTCAAAACTTTGTCTTGGGAGTCTAAAGGTGTGAATATTGATGGGAAGAAAATTAGTCGCCTGCGTTTTGCCGATGACATTGTGTTGATTAGTAATAATGTTGGTACCTTACAGGAAATGATAACTGTTCCAAAAAAGCAGGATTAACCATCTAATAAATCGAAGATCATGACAAATACACCTCAAAAGTTACAAATAAAACTAGATGATCAGATACTGGAACAGGTCAATGAATATATATATATACCTAGGTCAAATTATTACCACACAGAATGAAGAAATGCGTAAAGAAATTAAAAGGCGAACGCATCTATCGTGGATCGCTTTTGGGAAGTTGAGTACTGTCCTCAAAAATAAAGATATACCTAACAGCTTGAAGAAGAAAGTATACGAACAGTTCCAGTGCTTACATACGGAGCGGAAAAATGGAGCCTAACGAAGTATGTTGTTAAGAAACTTGCAGTGACACAGAGAGCCCACGAAAGATTAATATTGGGCATCAAGATATCAGACCAGAAAACCAACACGTGGATAAGACAGCAGACTAAATTGTCAAATGTAGTCGGACGTGTAGCGCAGTTCAAATGAAATTGGGCAGGTCATGTAGCAAGAAGAAACGATGACAGGTGGACGAAACGAATAACAGAATGGATTCCAAGAAAAGGACGCAGAAGTCGTGGTCGGTCGGATACAAGGTGGCCGGACGATATACATAGATCAGCCGGTGTGAAATGGATAAACGAAGCCCAAGATCGCTACAGGTGGAAACAGAACGCTTACATTCATCAGTGGATTGATATAAGCGCATCGTGATCGTGAGATATATATATGTATGTATATATGTTTATTACAATACTCTACCTATAGAGTTAGAGAACGATTTGAAAAATTATAAAAGCAGATGTAGACCTATTCTTAGATATTTATTAATTTAATGTACTATATATTGGTTTTGAATTTAATTGTATTAATATAAGATATATATATATATATATATATATATGTATGTATATATGCTTGTTACAATACTCTACCTATAGAATTAGGGAACGATTTGAAAAATTATAAAGGGAAATATAAAGCTATTGTTAGATACTTATTAATTTAAAGTACTATATGTGCTTTGAATTGAATTGCATTTATATATATATATATATACATATACATATATATACAATACCTGCATACTTATAACTCTTGTTACTTCACCTCTATAATCATCGAATCTTTCTCGTAATAATAATAAATGAATTAATAATTTTAATAAGACGATAAATACCGGGAGGTCGTTTAGCGTAGTATTTATAATTGGAGGACGCTTGGACGATTTTCACGGCGGAACATCTGCTTAATAGGCGACATTTGTACATACGAGCGAAATAATTGACACCGTCACAAGATTTATCTTTATTGCACAATGCTAAACATTGATGCAACGAACTAGCCATGGTTAAATAACCGTCCCCGTTAACGCGAAAATTACCGACGAATTTGGCTCGATACGTCAATAAAGCTTCAGCGTGGTATCCGAATCGTCGTAAACTATCGCCAGCGACGGCCAGTAGTAGAAATCCGACGACGAACATATCGAAGATGGTCGCGAAAAAATCGATCGATCGATCGGAAGTTTGCTGAATTCGCGTCGAAATTAATCGATAAATTATTTTATTATTTTACGTATACACACACACATATATATAGATAGATATATATAATATATGTATGTAGTTGTGTAACAGATTAATTACAATGAAAATAACGTAAGATGAAAGATTTGAAATATTTTTCGAAAATAGAAAAAACGAAAAAAAAAAGTGAACCGAAAAAAAAATAGGCTGAATTAAATTTTCAGCGCGAAACATAGGAGAATCCTTCCTCGGTGCTCGATCGATAAGATAAAAATAATACTCCGGACGATCGTGTAAATCGGAGAAGTGAAGGTAAATAAAATTATAAAAGGTAGGGATGACGCGCACGATCGCGTTGTGTGTGACCCACCGATCTCTTGCGCTGAATTACTGTTACTAGAGTTTCTCTATTTTTTTTTCTTTTTATTTACATTGAAGCGTAAATAAATTTTTTTTTTAATATACCGTCTTTTAAAATTATCAAATTTTTTCATTTATTTTATATTATATATATATATATATATATATATATATATATATATATATATATATATATAATGAAAAAACATTATTTAACACTAAATTATATCTGACGATATTCCTTTTCACCATAAATACAATATTAAATTTACGATTCATTATATAAACCTTCCGATTCACCGGTGCCGTAAAGTTGCATGAATAGACGGGTTTGGGTCTATTAGACTGAAAATATTTATTTCTATTCGTAAAATTATTATTTTTCGATTTAATTTTTTTTTTTTTGAAAAATAATTATATAACCTTTTTCCTTTTTTATCGATTTCAAAAAAATCGTCATACACTTTTTGAAATATTTTTATTAGTAAAAAAAAACATACATACAACAAAATTTATATATGTCACAAAATACTACCCAAAAAATAATATTACCAAATTTAAATAAAACCATACGTTTTTTTTTATAAGGTACATTTATTATGAACCAAAAAACATTAAAATGTTAAACTTTAGTAACCACTTAACAATAAAATTTTAGCCGTTATTTTTTCTTCACACAAAAATTTATAATATGCTCTCTATAGAAAGCCAATTATTACAATGTTTACAGTAATATTTAGTTTTACGGTCTTTACATTTGCAGCGACCTCTCTTTCCATTTGGCGCAGGTGTTTTACTTTTTATGCTGTACCTGATAAGCGAATTGCACTTTGTCTTATTGCTCGTCGTCTTTTCATATTGTCCATGACCAGTTGCTAAGCGTTTCATAAATAATCTGCGGTTAATTTGTTCTGTTTGTTGATTGGCGATGTATACAACAACGAATGAATTAATCGATGCTACGTTTAAAAGGCCTACGTAACTAGTAACATAAAAGTAACAGGAATGCACGGGTTGGGTCTAAAATAAACCTATAAACTAACGGGAATGCACGGGTTGAGTCCGTATAAATATTTATTACTACAACACACACATTAACTGCTTGCTGATATCATCGCTATTTGTCAATGACGTTATGCGGAAGGTATGCGAGAATTCACCTCTCAAATTTATATTTATGGGAAATAATTTGAAAGTAATAAATAGCAATGATTTGTCAGACCCAACCCGTGCATCGGAAGGTTTTATATTAAAAATACTGCAAAAATATCATACATGACGAAATCGGCTACTATTTTACTATCTTCATTTCTTTCGTTTTTTTTTAAGTCCGTCATAATTATCTCAAATCGTCTTTTTCAAGCTCATCATTTAATTAATAAAGCGTTCATTCGATCGCTCTTAACATAACGAAAAAAACTGCAAAATGATCTATATCATCATACTTATTTCAACTAGTTTTGTCAACGTTTTAATAACATTCGGATCTTTATTTCTGCACCGTGAAATGCATTGAATGTCTGCTCCATTTTGCACGCGATATTAAACCGTGCCTCGCGGTAGGATACATTAGAGAATCGCTTCTTGACTTTTGGACAAGTCTGTTTCGGTAATCGTTCCGTTAGCTGCCACACATCCATATAGACCTCGTTTTCGAGATAATTCTAACGTCTTCAATAGGTCCTTATTGTTTTCTTTATTTCGATCTGTTTCGTCAACAGCTTCTGGTAACTTTAACAAAAACCGATGGTAAGTTCTCTGCATCAGCGGGTAAACGTGAGCATTCTGTAGCAAAAACCAGTTTCAGATTCATCGTTCTAAAATCGTTTAACAAAATTTGCACTCGATGTTAGACGATCTACTTCGTTGTACACGTTGACCGAGTTTATTATATATCGAGGTCGCTCGTTTGCCTAGAAATAACGATTTATAATTCGTTGACTTATCGTAGTTGATGGTCGTATTATAATTTTCCTAAATTTCTTATAAAGTTCGATTCTAAAATATCCCGATTATGCTGCCATCGTGTATGCATCTTAAATCGGTATATATAATAATACTCGTAAACTTCGTATCGATATTATCAAACCATTTTTGCGGCAAAGTTGACGTTCCGATCACTCGCATAGACACGCATATAGATCGCATCTAAAGCCGTATTCTGTTCTTCGATGTTATATCCGTATGCGTAATTTTCGTTTTATTGGTCGAATGGTGTGTGTGTATATATATGGTATTATCGAATTTAAGAGACGTCGAATTCATTATTTACGGTACGTATTCGATGGTAGAAGTAAACCGGGAGGAAGAAGAAGGTTCATCATCTCTTGGCTTGACAACATTAAAATCCGGACTGGAATTCAGAGTCGAACTAATCAAAGCGTCAAGAGTTCGGAACTCCTTCCATCAGATAGTGGAATCCATACATGATGATTAAGCAATGAATCGGGTAGAAGAAGAAGAATACGTAATGAATTTCGTAACATGTTCATTTCCTGGTAGTATGTAATCGATGTAGGCTATACAGTTCGTGATAATAAATTCCAGCAGCTTTTCTAACTGTTTTTTTTTTTTATCTCTCAATGCCGGTCGCAAGTATGCCGATTAATTTTACGGGTATATTTTATTAAATCGCAATTTTTTTTATTGTTCGACTAATTTTACAAACATATCTGTCGTAATAACTTGTCCGGTTGATAATTTAAATCCTTCGTCTAAAAGAGATGATTCCGCGATTAAAACGTAATGAACATCGTGAAATGCGTAAATTTAACGATGTTGATAATACGAATTTATGATACTTCGAAAACTATAAAATTACTAAAATTATAAAACAGGTATATGAAAAATAAATAAACCGCGGTATGTTACAGGAATACAAACACAACTTGATAAATACGAGTTAGTATTATTAGTAGTAGGCGAATATATCGTACTACTACGGGTAGCAATGACGTCAAAACGCCGTTAGCCTACTACCGCGCATCTCTAGCTGATGATTCCTATCTTGTATTCTATTTACCTTGAGAGAACTGTTTACGCGAAGCTAAGCCACGACCTCAAATACGGGTGGCGTGAGTATAAAGTGTGACGCGGAAAGAAAGAAAATTCGAGGATATTTTTAAGGAAAAATACGCGTTTCTTCTTAACTTCTTCGGTCATGATGTCCATTATACGGTAGGTGAAATTTCGATGGCGACAAAATTTTTTATTTTCAAATTTCTCAATTTTAAATATATCCAAATGGGTATATTGAAAATTATCTACAGTTCACCCCCTAGGAAAGAGTTAGGATAAAATCTCGTATAAAATTTTACTTTATATTATAAAGTTGTGTCGTTCCGAAAAAATTTAACACCGTTTCAGTTCATTCTTAGACTCAGAATCGATCGGACACGGCTCGGATGAATCGATGTATTCGCCGAACAAGATATAAACTTTAAAGAAAATTGCGTAATAAAAATTACGCGCTTTCGAAAATTGTACTCGTTAAGCATGCAACGGAATAGCGTCGATTCGGTTATTATATACGATTTTATTCGAAAAATTATTTTACTATATTCATTAACAAAATCGTCTATTTTAGATATGATATTTTAATAATCTTTTTTTTTCTTATATAAGAATAAATAATTAGGTTAGCTTAGGTGTCGTTCTGAAAAGTGTAAAACGGATCATTTCGAGAATACTTGAACAGGTCACAATCGATCGAGCGGCCTTGGATAAATGTATTCGCTAAACAAGACAAAAAATTTCCGAGAAAATTTCGTAATAAAAATTACACACTTTCAAACATTTTACTCGTTAATCATGCAAGTAATGCGTATTTTATTTGACAAAATTACTTTAGTATATTAACGAGGAGAATCGTGTATTTTAAAAATGATTTTTAATAACCTCTTTTTATAATAAGAAATAATTAGGTTAGGTTAGGTTAGGTTAGGTTAGGGATTTTTTTTTACATTACAAACTGGAAATAAAACATTTAAATTAAGTCAGGCGGATACGATAATAAGCCTCCGGAATATTCGTTAAACAATTTCCACGCCGAAATATTCATAGAATGTGTGTAATACCAAACCGACGGATATGCTTAATAAAATAGTGAGTAAACATTCAAAAATTATTAAAGTAAAGCGATGTTCTCAATTTCCGATATGTATAAGAAATTGTTTTAATTATCTTAAAGTTGTTTGTAGATTAGATTAGCAAAGATGTATAAATCGAAAAAGGGATTGTTTAGTAATTTAAAAATACAAATTTAACATCGATAACTCGATACAAATGATAACAATACAAAATCAACTAAGCTCGCACAATATATATATCTATATTTTTCTTTTTATTTCTTTATTCATTTTTAATTTGTTATTTCTGTCGAGACCTATTTTCAACAGACGTTAAAATGCAACTCTCGCAACAGCAGCCCAACGCGGTCGTTTGCTTCGCCAATGCGTCTAAAACATCGCAATATGTTGCAGGTGCCCTCTCAATCGGAAGCAAGATGCATTCTTTCAGTCTGCCGATCATGTTATCAGCCCTAGCGGCTGAGATGGTAGTTTTTAATTTAGACCAGTATGCGATGCTGATTGACTCAACATTGGCATTACGGCACATTGAAGCGAGAATCACTACCGCGGCAACCGGTATGGCACGGCGTTCTTTAATTAAGTGAACGTAACACCGGCATCACTTTTGTCTGGATTCCGAGTCATCGAGGGATAATCGTGCGACATACTACTCAAGTTAACTTGCCGATAACGCTAGCAAAAGACAATGCCTTAATAGTATAGGCCGGAGAATCTTGGATTCGTAGAACGAGTCGTTCGGTCAAGTATACGTGACCATATAAAGAAAGATTTAGCAATTTGGTCTTCAAAAATTGGTAAACACTGTTCACCGAGGCTGGAAATATATATATTGGCCACACTACGCACTCGTATCTACCGAGTGTTCAACCACCGCCGATATGTAATAGTACGCTATATACCAATAACCGTTTATCGTATTGTTGGAATCTTTCAGAAATATACTCAATAACGTTGCAATCAGTTGAAAACCGGTATCCCGGATGTAATCCACCTTCTCACCAACTTTATAATAAATGCTGTTGTAATTATCTTTAAGTAATTGATAATTCGAGTGATAGCCTCAAGTAGCTGATCGTCAGAAAAAAATAGCTTGTATTTTAGACGTCTATGTTTAAAGTCGCCTGGAATCGTAATCTTCAATAGGCGCCTAATGTATGGATTAGTGTCAGATGAACACTGAATTTAGCGGATAGGTTTAATATATATATATATGTGTGTGTGTGTAGAGAAACTAAAGTTTATTGGTCTTTCATATGGTTTTAGTATAAATAATGATAAAACAAAGATAATGGTGATAGATAGAACAAATGTAATGCACAAGGAAGGAGATGATGTTTTTAGATATAAAATAGTGGATATATTTGTATATCTAGAATCGTTGATAGATAATCAAGGTGACTCGGAAGGAAACCTCGTATACAAATCGCTCGCGGCACTATGTCTAAATTACAGAAGATGTGGAAAGATGGTTCTATAAAAAAATGCTCCAAAATAAAATTAGTCCATACACTTGTTTTTTTTTCGATTTTATTATACGCAGCGGAGACATGGACATTAAAAAAAGACAACACCGAACCGGATAGATAACTTTCAAATGTGGTGCTGGAGAAGGTTACTCAGAATGCGGTGGACGGTAAAGATATCGAACGTTACTGTACTGCAGAAAATCGGGACGCACAATCGATTGTCTAAGACGGTGCTTAGTGGTAAGATGAAATATTTTTGACATCTTATGCGGAAAGAAAATAGGATAAAGCGTCGGTTGTTACAGGCCACAATGGAAAACAGAAGACCCAGAGGACGACCGCCAGCACGATGGTTCGATGGTATCCAAGAACTAACAAGATTAAATGTACAGATGTGCAGTCACTGAACCATGGATCGGGAATATTGGAGAAGTTTAGTTGATTCATCCTTATTGGCGAAGTCATGATCATGACACCCCGCTGGGGTAATTGATCAAGAAGATATATATATATATATATATATATATATATATAGCAGTGCAAACGTTCTGGTTAACGTTAGCGCTTGAAATAAAATTTTAAGAGCATAGAATAACAAGTTATACTAAAGAAAAATAATATTTAATATTTAATATAAGGAACAAACGACGAATGAAAAGCCCCAAAAACCTACTCGCTTGATTTCATTATGGAAATTTATACGCCCAGGCATATACATAACATATTATAGAATGCATACAACTATATATACGTATAGGCAATAGATAATATATACATACGCACGAAAACACGTAATTACTTAGTAGCTTCTAATCGTAAATGATAGATTTGTCAAATGACGAGTATTTAGAAGTCGGTGTTTTTACTTTTTATAAGCCTTACAGACTCAGTCTTTCATGCGAAAAGTGGCACAGTTGAACGACTACATCGTCTAGTTGGTAACATTGAAAAATGCTTTATTATTATTTAAATGAAAAAACCACAATACGACCTTCTTGAACGTAAGCCGAGCACTCGATCGAATTTGCACAAAAGCCGCTTGTGACGTCATTTTCTATAAATGTAATGAAAGCTACTTTTATATTAAATATAACGACGACCAATCAACCATATATGCAAAACGAAAGGACGCTCCTCAGGACATTCTACAGGCTACTTTACCTCATCTGTAGCGTAAATATTTCTACAAATCCCACAATGTGAAAAACATTTTGGTATAAACGTATACCAACAGTCATTAACTCCTCGAAAACGCACGACAAAAAAACGAAATATATTAATTTAATTCTGTGTTTTTGTCAATTTTTTATTTCGATATGGCATGCGTGTACATGCGTATATATATATATATATATATATATATATATATATATATATATATGCATATATATATGTGTGTGTGTGTGTGTCATGCGTACATCGTATATTTTTGATTTTACCATATTTTATTCATTTCCTTTGCGCGGGTTTTCGTTCGTTTTTTTCTGTAGCTAAACATTTCTTTCATTCATTTTTCTAGATTTAGTAATACTATTTAAAGTGTTTTATGAACCCCTTGTTATGTATGTCTCATTATGAAATAAAGCTTTCTTCTTCATTTCTTCTATTAAATATTAAATTAAGATAATTATATACAGGTTGCTAAGTAACAGATCAATGTGATGCTTTAGAAAACTGGTTCTAACATTATGTCGGCCGCGGGGATGTAAGTCAATAGTTTAATAATGCAATGAGCATAAAATAAGATACTACCTATTAACCGGCATGTCTACAGAATGCACTGATCTGCACACCTTTGACAAAATCCTAAGATGAGATGGTGCAGAGATGCTGTTTCGATAGCTTGAAAAAGAAATAGTTCAAATCGCAAGAGTAAACGATTTTAAACAATCCGGAATAACGATTAAAAGTTGAATAATAAAATATTAAATAACTCAATCGTACTTTAATGATACTTTCACTGAGAATCTAATTGTTTCGATGCAGACGTTAGGTTAATCACATTTTCATTACTTTATTCGTCACCATTTTTTACGGTGCCTTAGAATGGTACAATGGAAACAAAAAAGTGCGAACCGTTCCAGATTAAGTTCGTAAGTCGGCGCCGATGTAATCAAGCGCGGTTATCGTAAAATGCCGACATAGAACTCGGGAAAAAGTTCAGATTACCTTCGTAAAAGCAAATACACATCTCGTCCAACTTTAATAAATTAATTTTTTGTTTTTTCAGATTATAATGCGATAATTTTTCTCTCTCTTTCCCAGCTACAGGCGATTTCATTACCACCTCCGTGTATTATATAATTAATCTTATCTAATAATATGAGAAAATTAATATTAATCGACATTTTGGTCGACACTGAATTTATAAAGAAAAAGATTTCAAGTTGAAATATTCAACGACAATATATATTAAATAATGAAAAAGTATTGTTTTTTCAATCGTTTATTTCATCAGGTTGCACAAGTACAATACTATTAAGACTATACTTATAATAATGAAGATACTATCGACCGTTACTTTTTATCGTAACGTCACTATATATATATATATATATATATAAGTTAATTCGATGTAATCATCTTCTGCTATCCACTCGACCAGCCATCTTGACAAACTTTTCTAGAACACGGAAAACAATTCAACGTTTTAACGCGACGTATAAATATAATTTTATTTATTAACCTTTTAGCCGGGGGTCGCAATATCCGCTATGGCAGGTGAAATTCTAATGGTTAAAAAAACTTTTTCGATTTTCGACCTTAAACGTCTTAATTTTAAAAATATTTATTAGATAAATACGCGGAAAATTATTCGCCTAATTGTCGTATAATACACACCCGTGTGTATAAAATTTATAATTTTTATTTTCGAAATTCTATAATTATAAATTACAAAAGGGTTAATTTGTTTCCTTTTCTATAATACGAATTTCTACGTACACGTTATCGATGTCTTACTATCCGGGTGTGTAAAGGCTGTTATTGTTACGTTTATCTGGTAAGTAATGGTAAATTTTCTTATTGCATTGTAGAGCAAATGTTAATAAGTTTAAAAGCAAAAATCGTAATAATTTAAATTCAACTCATTCTCGATAAATAATTAATTAAATCGATAATTAGTCGAATTTATTTCACCGGTAACGAATTTATTCGTCGCTGTCCTCTTCAACCAATTCGACTCCTTCGGCCATACCGTCGTCGGCATAACCTTCTGTTGGATCTTCAAAGATGAGAAGGCCAATGTCACCGACTTTTATCACATCCTGTTCTACTTCTAAATTCGTGATTGTTGCGAAAAATTTTTCGTCCGTCATTGTCGTATTTTCGAGAATGTCTATAATCGCGTTCTGCATTTTTTCCACATCTTCTTTAAGTTCCTTTTCGTCTCGAATCTAAATAGTAATTATAATATTTTCGAAAATTAATATCGATCGAAATTTTAATTTTGAAAAAAAAAAGAGATAAAAAAAAACGAACCTTTACAAATATAAATCGCCTACTAACGCATATACGTTCGCGTACGCCTTTCGAATATGTCTAAAGAAAAGAGATACTGGCATAAGCCTCATATACAGTACAACATTATCGATCGTAGACGTTAACTGGGGCATTTCTAATTAAAGATGGTATATAACTTAGATAAATGGGTTCGAATGTTGTTAACGACCTTATATGTTTGGAAAAGGTAAGATTTGTTCGTATAGAATGACGCCGAGATATTCGATTTTTTCCAGCTTGTGGATGCGTTATTATTGATAAATAAAAGATAACAATTAGGTCCGAGTATACTACCCGCGATACAGCGGCTAAAATGTACATTGCGGCGGAGTTACACTATTGTTTATTTCAACCGAAAATTCCCCATTAGTTGAAAATAATCTTTAATAAAATCTAACGATGTAATCGGGAAATTTGAAATTAAATTAATTTATACAATATCGCGCAAATACCGCGCGATTCTAAACGAACTCGTGTGGTTAAATATTAACGCTTGACTAGACGAACGTTTTTTTTTATTAATGCATTTATTTTTTTTTTTTCTTAAGATATTAGATGTTAATATTATATAACTGCATCTCCTGCACCACCGTTAGGCACAATCAGACAGACACGGCTCCTTACAAAAGCATTCAGATTATAAGTAGACCAAAGTCTAAAGTTATATATATATATATATATATATATATATATATATATATATATATATATATATATATATATACATAATTTCATTCGTGGGGACTGTGTACTTTCCGATG
The DNA here is from genome assembly GCA_032883995.1 of Coronaproctus castanopsis. Taxonomy (NCBI): domain Eukaryota; kingdom Metazoa; phylum Arthropoda; class Insecta; order Hemiptera; family Monophlebidae; genus Coronaproctus; species Coronaproctus castanopsis. The sequence goes on from CM065054.1 coordinate 95,705,898, forward strand.
GACCATCATTCAACGAGTTTACTATACAATAATTACAATGGTGATATATATCTAGAAAAATATTTATAATGATATATCGTACATGATTCACAATAAAAATTTACAAATATTTACACATAATTTTCATATTTTGAATAAGTGATCTAGAGTTCACATGTGGTGTCATCGAGACGACATTGAATAAACACACAAATGCAAACAATCACACACACAACGCGGGCATATACACACACACGCACATATACATATAATTTTATACTAACGTTGCACCACTGCGCGAAGCTATCAGTTATTTTTGAATGTAATACTTGGAATGCGAAAATTTCGAAATTATTTGCTATGGACTTGTTTTTTTTGGATTAAAATTTGTTTTATTGAACTTCCTTTCCTTATTATACAGCGGACAATCAACTAGTATGTGCCGCGCTGTGTTTCTACTTGGCCACAGGGGCATTTATCATCGTTCTCTAGACCAAATCTATGAAGGTATTCGGCGAATTCGCTGTGTCCTGTTAATAACTGCGATGTGTAAAAATTTGGCTTCAGGATTATCCTATATGCCTTTCCCTTACGTCTCTTATCAAAAAGCGTAAGTTTGGCGTCCCGCCAAATCTTGCTCCCCATCTGTTTTGCCACGTTTCTACAATATATTTTCTTATCTTATGACTTGACGCGCACAAATTTTAGTGTGACTAAGTGGGCTTATACGGCTTGTTGGTATCACTATAATATTACGTAACCGGGTGCAGCACTTTGTGCAATACTACCGTAAATGTGGTTTCCAGAATTTTTAATGATTTATTCACGCAAACGTAATAGAGGTTTATTAATAAAATATAAAATTATTACAGCGTAAAATGTGTTAATTGGTTGTTGTATAAAGATTATATAAAAAATTTCAAATAAACCCCATAAACTCTACTAAATTATAATATCGAATATAGGAATATAAGTATTGTGAAAAAAGAGAAATCATTATTTTTCCGAATCACCGCTAATAAGATTAACTTATCGTTCGCATTTATAAAATACGGTGTTCTTGCACGTAAGCATTTTACAATTGAAGCCGATGATCGTCGTTTTATGACCGTAAAATTCCCCATTTTCTTTGTTTGCGCGAGTCGTGGAAAATATTACCGCTAATAAGTGTATAAATTTTAAAATGAAGGATATTAAATGCCGGTTATTTTAAAAATTTTGTTTACGAATAGAACAGAAAAATTAATTACCGAGTCCGTTCGATCGTCGACGGTCAACTAAATAATATTATCGTTTGTGTTACCTTTCTATCGTCCTCGCCGCCTTTTAAACTATGGAAGTATAATGCAGCGATAAACAACAATTTGAAGCCATAGACCAAATACAATATTTCATGCGCTATATATTCACGGGTCAATAACAGTAGAAAGCCAAAATTCAAATTTAACAAAAATAAACGGACGAATACCAAAGCGATCGACGAGATTTTCCTGAGGAAATAAGATAATTTCATTTAATTCAAATGCGCAGTCAATCTTATACAACCGTCGCAGGTGATTATACTGACGGCACCCGCATATATTATGTTTTGAACGCCTTCAATTTAGTCGAAGCAAACATTTACTTCTATTGTTAATTTTAAATTTATTTAAATAGTAGCCGATAGAACTACGGCCAATAGGTATCTGACACATGTCGTAATTAATGCTTTTATTTTTAAAACGTTCTATTACATTAAGAAAGAAATTACTTATTAATTTTTTGTCGCGCGTGTAAAATTTCAGAAATTTCGGTTAATATCGGTTACTTTGCATATAAAAATAATGATTTTTCATCATCGCTTACGTATTAAATGTTCATTAAACCTTATCGCGAATTGTCCGTCTGTTTCTCCTATATCTATCCTTTTTCATCATATCGATACAATTTAATTTATACGCTCTTCCGAATTTTTTAATATAAAATATTTTGTTCTTACTAATTGATTTTTTCCATTTTTAACGGAGTTGCCCTTACAGCCTACCCAACGGTGAAAAACTGATTTCAATAACACGTGATTATTTTTGATTGCTAAATCTTTATTGTATTTGTTAAATATTTTTATTATTTAACACGTACGATTTAATGCCCCTAAAACTAAATAATTATTTTTATCTTTTCCTGTAATTTCATCGTTGAAAGATTTATATTTCGTATATAATAGCGTCATTATTTATTTTTCGATCTCCATTCGTTTTATTAAGTTTTTCCCTCTATTTTATCCTCGTCTGTTAAAATTTGCTTTCTACTCTATTGATAATAACCTTGAAACTGGTATTAATTTATGTATTTTTTTGGTAGAATGAATCAATATATCTTTTTGTGTAACTTAAAGAAAAATAAACACAAAAACAAAAAACAATACATTCCAAACTTTTCAAATTATAATATATATATATGTGTGTGTGTGTGTGTAAATGTTGATACTTACATTGCGTAATATTGTGAAATGCGAACTGGACAAGGAATTAAGCGGACAAATCCTAACAGAACGTTACACTGCGCAATGAGAGTATCCGAAATTAGTAACTGGAATGAAAAGACAAACGACAATAATATTCTCACCATACGGGGAACATTTAAAAATTTTAAAGCTCACGCACGCGCTGAATGTACTAGTCGTAGCTTTGAAGGAACTCGTCTATATTACGGTCGAAAATTCAGTGTAGCCGAATAGGTTATTTCTTTTTTATCGTACGTTGTCGAATAATAAATCGTTAAATTTAAAATCGATTAATTAGGAACGTTCCCGAAAGAAAATTCATTATTAAAAACATACCTAATTACCTGATGTATAAATGATAGTTTATATTCAACATTAATATTAGTCGACGCGATGTAATTATAAAAAGCTAAACGAATCTTACTAAGATTGCTGCTCCCTCGCGAGTCTTACCACTTGGATGATCAGCACGATAAAAATTGTATCCATTTAATGTGTAGTAATTTTTAGTGGTGAAGTTCTAAGAGTAAAACTATGTCTAATTTTTGACTATGGACAAACATCTCAAGCTCGGATTGACGTTTTATCAACCCGTTAATATTCCAAGTAGCTATTCGTATAGAACTCATTTTAAACTAACTAATTTTGGCATGATAGCTGTAAGAACATCTATCAGTCTACTAAACATTATCTCCATGATGATTATGAATATGTTTAAAGTGTTCTCTTTTCTTACTACTTACTGTATTTGCATAAGATATACCAGAAGGATTAAGGCGCTACGCGTCTGTTGTGCTACTGGTGTCTCAGCATGACCACTCTCCACTTTTCTGGTGTTGTTTGGAAGTTTAGGAAAATCTGATGCAGCATCATTAACAGAGAAGTTCTGCTGCACGTCAGTGTTGTGATTTACTACCAGCGGGGGTTACCGGGCTGTTTATGCTTCCTTTTGCATATTTCTAAATATACAGCGCAGCCTTTATAGTTTGCAGGGTGACTGCCACCGCATAAAGCGCAGGTTGGATCAGTCGCCTTGTTTTTTATACAAACAGCTGTTAAGTGCTGTTGCCCGCATTTGACGCACCTTGGCGTCATTTTACAGAAGTTGTGGGAGTGGCCATACTGTTGACAACGTATGCACTGTATTAAACCACGCTTATGCGGTACTTCCACCTTTATTTTCATGTTTAGCAATGATTTTAACTGAAATATAGAAGTGTTATTTTCTTTAAGTTCTAGATCAATAAAGAAAAGAGACAGCGGTACCTTTGTTTTCCTATCACGAATATTAAACAAGTCCTCCCTAGCAATGTGACCTCTACCAGCTAAAGTCAGTTTAATATCATCCTTGTCGACTGACGGATGTAAATTTTTTATAACCACTCGATACGCTCTTTCCTGCTTTATCTGAAATGTGTGGTACTCAGCCTGAAAGGAGTGTAACATTTTTTTAGTTTTCCTGTAATCTTCAATGCTCTCGACTGCGATTTTTATCGTGTTTTTATTTATAATTTTAAATACGCACTTATTCGCACCAATTAGATTATCTAGTTTTTTACTTAATTCTGGGAGATTTACGCTAACAAATATCGGCGGTGGGCGAATAATAATATTTTCATTTGGTTGGTGGTGATTAGACTGAATTTCATCCTCGACCTCGTTCATCAGATCATTATCTACGTGATTAGCCAGAGCTGAGAACTTATTTTGCGTTGGTATAGGATCGCATTGTTTATTTTTCTTTTTAAAAATTACTAATGAGTTGAAAAAATCATGAAATTTTGCCTGAATGTAAAAATTCGAATAATATAAATCGATAAATTATAAACATATAACGTATAAATAGTATATTGATGGAGAAACAAATACCGCCGTCACACAAGAAGAACAGTAATTTAAACAATAGTAAATATAAATGTAATTATAAAACGAATATTATCATTTATAAGTACTGGAAACGAAAACAAGTTGAAACGTTACGAGAATAATACATTATGTTTAATGCTTCGCTACTTATATACTTAGTATAATACTTAGTTCCTTGGAATCGTATTATTGCTCGAAGTAAATTATTACGGTGCGCGCTACAACTGACAAAAAAATTTTTGGGATAAGCATATAGTCTTTTACATAGGGTACCAGCAGAGCACTACGCATATACGGAATTTTAGCATATATATGAGGACATAAATCTAATACATCGATTTTGGTCTAATTGCAGTCTAATTAAAACTAGCATTTGAGATTGAAGATCAAGTTGGGCAAGAATATGTTAAAATAGGCCTTATGATTGACTTGTAGTTTATTAGAGTATTATTAATATTTAAGTGAGATTTACTGTTGAAAATAAGCTAGATAGGACAGATTTCTCTGTTTATCTTCGATGATGCATGGTCTATATGCTTGGAAAAGGCTAGCCTCTTGTCTAAAATAACACCGAGGTATAGCGTATTTGGTCAGACCAATCTATATCAACGCCACCGACGTGAAGTCACATCGGTAAAAACGGTCTTCAACGAGTGAAAAAAATTGCTTTCGTTTTGGGAGGATTAAGAACAATTTGCCATTTAGGAAAATACTTGATAACACGATCAGCAAACCTATCGCTGATAGCATTGTAAGAACTGCAGAACAACGCTGTGTCATCGGCGTATAAGGCAACCTCAATATTATTTATACGCGGGAAATCATGCATGAAAAAAAAAGTAAATAAGAATGGTCCCAATACGCTATCTTGAGATGCAATATGTTGCGTTGTGGAATGTTTTAATTGAAACCCGAATTGACTATACTAGGTATTATATTATTGCAATTAGTAAAGTCATCTTTTCAAAATAATTTTTTCTGCGATTTTGCTAAGATTGCTAAGCAGTCCGCTCTGCACCTCTTTACTAGTTAATTTGGTTAATTCGTAATGTTTCATATTATCTTTAATAAGGACTGTACTATCGTCATGTGCTTTGCCATCTGCTCTACTTGTCGAATATTTGTTGTAGCCTGATATGTGAGAATAAGATTTTTCTATAAAGTGAGTATCAGCAACTAATAATTTATCAATGTGCTCGAGTTTTAAAAAGGTTTCGATATTTATTTTATTTTTTAGTACGCCATTTGCGTTCCAAGTTGCTATTCTTAAAGATGAAATCATTATTTAATCAGTTTATTTGTTAGAGTAGTTAAAAATTTCTTTCAGCCGATATTACATACTTACTTCAATCTAAGAGTCCATCTATGTTTGGTGATTTGAATGCAAGAAATTTAATCTGGAATTGCTATAATAACAATAGAGCTGGAACTCAATTGTACGAAATCTCTCTAAAACTTAACCTTAATATTCGATCTCCAAATATACCAACGTTCTATCCGAGTTGTACTAGAACAGTAAAACCCAGTGTCATTGACATTGTTGTTGCAAAAAAAGTACCTAATATAACAAAACCTAATTCTCTGCATAAACTAAGCTCTGACCATAACCCTATTTGTATTATGGTAAAAAAAATAAAATTTGTATTATTAAAAAAGAAAGTTCGCTTAACTTCAAACGAGCAAACTGGAAGCAATTCCGAAATGACATAGGCAATAATTTAATTTGCAACCCCCCATCTTAATAATAACAATGAAATAAATTTAGCTATTAACCATCTATTATGGACGTTGGAATACGCTGCTAAGTCATCCATACCAATTAACGCAGAAAACAATTATCGTCTTAATATACCGTACGTAATCAAAACTGAAATCACTTTTAAAAACCGTTACAGAAAGTTATATCAAAAAAAAATAGAACCAACACGACGTTTAGACCTATTTGTAAATTTCTCTATAATCTATTAAATCGGAAAGTAAAAACTTAATTAATTGATCATAAAAATGATACATGGAATAAGACGTTACAAAATTTAAAAGCCAAGGATAATGGAAACTTACAAAAATAATGAATAAAACACATCGCAGCATCCCACCGCTTGAATCTTAGGGGGGGGAAATAGAGCTTACTCTGATAGTGAGAAAGCAGAGCTGCTGGCTCAATTTTATTCAGACGTACATACGCAAAATTACTACTTATCCGCAAGCAATCACCGTACGGTAGTCACACGTGCTGTTAATTACTTCCTGAAAAATAATAAGTCCCTACACCCTGTAGCTTCCCACCTTACTACGCCTAATCAAGTATGGATACACCCATTAAAAAATTAAAAAATAAACTATCTACTGGTCCTGATAACATTCCAGCTATTTTATTAAAACTCATAAAGGCGTCATTCTTTTAACAAATATCATTAAATCAGACAAAAATACTTTCGCACTGTATGGAAATCCTCGATTATAATACCTGAAACCTAACAAAGACATCAGTCATCCTAAAAATATTAGGCCGATTAACTTAACAACATAAGCAAAATAATGGAAAATGTGTTACTAATTTAACTAAATTTTCTAATGATAATAATATTTTACCGGATAATCAATTTGGTTTTAGACATAATCTTTCTACAGTGCACGCGGGTGGCTACTGTGTGCGACGCAATAATGGATAAGTTTTAAATGCAGGACTTTTACTCGTCGATATGAAAAAAGCCTTTGATACGGTATGGCACCGTGGACTAATTTATAAAATGATAAAACTCCACTTTCATCCTAATCTGATATGCCTAGTAAACAGCTATTTAACAGAAACTTTCGAGAAGAATCAAAACAGATTACTCCGCATCTAAAACCATCCATGCAGGCGTTCCAGTATATCGGGTCCGTTCTTATTTTTATTATATATCGATGATATTCCTCAATTTAAAGGTTCCGTAATATATGCCGATGACATTGCGTTATTAACTTCGTCCTTCAGAGTTATAACTAATAGATTGCAATAAAAGTTTACAATGATCATTCCTAAACAAATGGCAATTAGCTGTAAATGTTGTTAAAACGGAGGCTATTTTCTAAAAGAAGGCCAAAACCTGAAATTACATTGGATAACACAACCATGCACGATGGAAAGAAAACGTTAAATACCCAGGCGTTATACTCGATAAAAAATTAACTTTTGACAAACAGATTAATTATAAGAACTAGAGAAAGAATGTTTTTCCATATTTTCAATAAAAGATCCAAACTAAATGTTCGAAATAAATTATTTATAAGTCAATTATTGAACCACTACTATACGGTTGTCTTGTATGGAACTACGTGCCTAAAACTACTAATCAAAAAATACAATATAGAATGACTGCTGCCGAACCATATTAAGCCCAAGTACACAAAGATACAATTAATGCGTGAAATGTTGAACTTTAGAGAACATACTCGCGAGTAAATTTTTTCTTAAATGTGAAAGTAACTCACCTTTCCCTATTAAAGCAATAACTATAATTACGATTAGCTCTAAGATGTAATATGAACACAAGCGTCTGAAACATAAATTTCTGTCGTAAAAGTGTCAACAATAATATTACGTTAAAATAAGTATAAAATAATTTCATATCGATAACTGAATGCGTGTTTCCTCTCCTTTCTTCTTTTTCCCTGTAGTTGGGTTTTTTCCTGTGTTTTTCCCCGACATAAATTAATATTTAATCTATACACATAAATGAAAATGTATCTTTTAATTATTGTATAAGAACTTTACATTAAGGACTACGATACCGATAATTTATACGGTGAAATAGTTTATAACTTCTATTTATCTGAATAAAATTTCTTCTCCTTCTTCTTCTTAGAGTAGTGAACACATTCAATACAAGTGTATTTTGTTGAATTAGCTGATTGAACATGGATAAAAATTAATTTAAAAAGTTTGTTATTTGCTAAATTTTAGTAATTACATTTATTTTCACTAGTATCACTTGTAACCATGTTATATTCGACTGAAGTATCACCAACCCTGACATTAGTGAAACGTTTTACGCTATTGACACTATTTACCACAACGGCTGCATAATTGGCGTGTTTACATCTATCAATGATTTCGGATATATTTCGGTATAAGTTATCATTGAAAATTTTAATATCAGTTCTGTACTTTTTTACCGATACACGGCACACAGACGCTTAAAATTAAATGTTCCGTCATAGCTGACTCACCTACACGCTTATATCTGCAATACGCCCTTTAATAGATTTATCTAACAGGTCTCCCACTTTGTCCTACTACTTCCCGCGAGAACATGGAATTTTATCAACTCCAGCAGTATGACTTAATGCTACTTCATCCTTATTATTATTAAAAAGACAACGATAAAATAAGGAATTTTAGTTTCTGTTAATGCCGCAAATGCAAGCACGCACTACAAGGGAGCCGAAATCAGCGCGTGGAATTTTTACCCACTAAAAACCTTATCCCTCTATAAACAAAAGGAATTTCTAAAATAATAATGGAGATCCCGGCACCAATACCATACTTAAATTAACTTATTGCTACGGCAGAAGGCGTGAAATAACAAAACCAACGTAATAAAGGAAAAAGAAAAACCGAAATGGTAAGAACTGATACCAAAAAAAACCTTCATTGTACTTAAACTAATTGTAAATATTAAGACAAAACTAATTACAACATTTTAATTAGTATACGACGAACAGTTGACCACGCTAATGAAACCTGCACCGGTCGTGCCATGATAATTAACTTAAGCGCTAAGAAGAAAAATCTGTGCACTGTAACAGTTGATATCGAATGTTAGTGTTTGTAATTTAGATGGGATATTTGGCAGAATGACAAAAGTTTTTCTGCAAGTGATTGAAGTGTCCCAATTGCACTACCAATTTGTTATCATTAAAAAAAAAAATATGTTTTTTAAAATTTAGATTTGTCATTGGTTGCACAGAGATGCTCTCAAGCAGGTCAAACTATTCGATTCTTGAACAATCCTCCCCCACAAGCCTATGCACACCAATTGCCCCTTGTTGTGTATGTCTCATTATGAAATAATGTTTTTTTTTTCTTTCCTCTATTAAATATTACATTAAGACAATTATACCGGTTCTTAAGTAACAGATCAATACGATGCTTTAGAAGCAAATTTTAAAACTGGTCTTAACATTATATCTGCCGCGGGGATGTGCTAAAAAAAAGTCAACACTTTAATAATGAAATGAGCATAAAGTAAGATACTACCTATTAACCGGCATGTCCACAGAATGCACTGATCTGCACACATCGTGACAAAATTCTACCAGACGATTAAAAAAGAGGAAATGGTGCGGAGATGTACTTTCGACAATTCGGAATACCGATTAAAAGTTGAATAATAAACTTACGTAGGACGATAGTAATTAAATCAATCGATAATTCAGCGCTTTAAACTTTATACTCTCACTGAGAATCTAGTTGACTCACTGGAGACGTTAGGTTAATCACATTTTCACGACTTTATTCATCACCACTGTTTACGGTGGGTACGGTACGATGGAAAAAAAAAATAAAGTTCGAACCGTTCCTCATAATTATTCGTAAGTCGGCGCCGATAAAATTAAGCTGAAATGCCGACACAGAACTCGGGAAAATTTCAGATTTCCTTCATAAAAGCAAATACACATCTTGTTCGACTTTAATAACTTAATTTTTTGTTTTTTTCAGAATATGCTTATTCCAACACCTATACGATAATTTTTCTCTCTCTTTCCCAGCTACAGTCGATTTTATTACATTACCACCTTCATCTATTATATAATTAATCTTATCTAATAATATAAGAAAATTAATATTTATCGACAATTTGGTCGACACTGAATCTATAAAGAAAAATATTTCAGGTCGAAATATTCAACGACGATATATATTAAATAATGAAAAAGTATTTATTTTTTCAATCGTTTATTTCATCAGTTGCACAAGTACAATACTATTAAGACTATATAATAATGAACATACTATCGACCGTTACTTTATATCGTAACGTCACTCTATATATACATAGAGGTTAATTCGATGTAATCATCTTCTGCTAGTACTCCACCCGACCAGCCATCTTGACAAACTTTTCTAGAACACAGAAAACAATTCAACGTTTTAACGAGAGGTAAAAATATAATTTTATTTATTAACCTTTTAGCAGGGTCGCAATATCCGCTATAACGTGGCAGGTGAAATTTTAATGGTTAAAAAAAACTTTTTTGATTTTCGAACTTAAATGTCTTAATTTTAAAAATATTTATTAGATAAATACGCGGAAAATTATTCGCCTAATTGTCGTATAATACACACTCGTGTGTATAAAATTTATAATTTTTATTTTCGAAATTCTATAATTATAAATTACAAAAGGGTTAATTTGTTTCCTTTTCTATAATACGAATTTCTACGTATACGTTATCGATGTCTTACTATCCGGGTGTGTAAAGGCTGTTATTGTTACGTTTATCTGGTAAGTAATGGTAAATTTTCTTATTGCATTGTAGAGCAAATGTTAATAAGTTTTAAAAAAAAATCGTAATAATTTAAATTCGACAGGGCTTCATTCTCGATAAACGCCGTTCGATAAATAATTAATTAAATCGATAATTAGTCGAATTTATTTCACCGGTAACGAATTTATTCGTCGCTATCCTCTTCAACCGATTCGACTCCTTCGGTCATACCGTCGTCGGCATAAACTTTTGTTTGGTCGATCAGACGGATGAGGCCAATGTCACCGACTTTTATGACGTCCTGTTCTACTTCTAAATTCGTGATTGTTGCGAAAAATTCTTCGTCGGGCATTGGCGTATTTTCGAGAATGTCTATAATCGCGTTCTGCATTTTTTCCACGTCTTCTTTAATTTTCTTTTCTTCTCGAATCTAAATAATAATTATAATAATGTCGAAAATTAAAATCGATCGAAATATTGTTTTAATTTAAAAAAAAAAAAAAGAGATAAAAAAAAACGAACCTTTACAAATATAAATCGCCTACTAACGCACATACGTTCGCGAACACGTTTCGAATATGTCTAAGAAAGGAGATACTCGCGTAAGCCCATATACTGGACAGGCGTACAACATTATCGATCGTAGACGTTAATTGGGGCATTTCTAATTAAAGATAGTATATAACTTAGATAAAGTGGTTCGAATTTTGTTAACGACCTTATATGTTTGGAAAAGTTAAGATCTGTTCGTATAGAATGACACCGAGATATTCGATTTCTTCCAGCTTATAGATGCGTTATTATTAATAAATAAAAGATAACAATTAGGTCCGAGTATACTACCCGCGGTACAGCGGCTAAAATGTACATTGCAGCGGAGTTACACTATTTTTTATTTAAACCGAAAATTCCCCATTAGTTGAAAAAATAATCATTAATAAAATCTAACGATGTAATTGGGAAATTTGAAATCAAATTAATTTATATAATATGGCGCTAATACCGCGCGATTCTAAACGAACTCGTATCGTAAAATATTAACGTTTAACTAGACGAACACTATAAAATTACGTAGCCGGTTGCGGCACACTTTCCACAACAGCATTGTAAAAGTCATTTCCAGAATTGGGAACTATTTACTTGTCGCAATAGAGGTTTATTAATAAAATATAAATTTATTTCAGCGTAAACCGTGTTAATTGGTTGTTATATTATTAAAAATTTAAAACAAACCACACGTAATATCTACTAAGTATAATATCGAATATAGGAATATAAAAGGAAACATCATTATTTTTCAGAATCACCGCTAATAAGTTTAACTTATCGTTCGCATTTATAAAATACGGTGTTCTTGCACGTAAGCATTTTACAATTGAAGCCGATGATCGTCGTTTTATGACCGTAAAATTCCCCATTTTCTTTGTTTGCGCGAGTCGTGGAAAATATTACCGCTAATAAGTGTATAAATTTTAAAATGAAGGATATTAAATGCCGGTTATTTTAAAAATTTTGTTTACGAATAGAACAGAAAAATTAATTACCGAGTCCGTTCGATCGTCGACGGTCAACTAAATAATATTATCGTTTGTGTTACCTTTCTATCGTCCTCGCCGCCTTTTAAACTATGGAAGTATAATGCAGCGATAAACATCAATTTGAAGCCATAGACCAAATACAATATTTCATGCGCTATATATTCACGGGTCAATAACAGTAGAAAGCCAAAATTCAAATTTAACAAAAATAAACGGACGAATACCAAAGCGGTCGACGAGATTTTCCTGAGAAAATAAGATAATTTCATTTAATTCAAATGCGCAGTCAATCTTATACAACTGTCGCAGGTGATTATACTGACGGCACCCGCATATATTATGTTTTGAACGCCTTCAATTTAGTCGAAGCAAACATTTACTTCTATTGTTAATTTTAAATTTATTTAAATAGTAGCCGATAGAACTACGGCCAATAGGTATCTGACACATGTCGTAATTAATGCTTTTATTTTTAAAACGTTCTATTACATTAAGACGGAAATTACTTATTAATTTATTCCAAAAATGTTTTGTCGCGCGTGTAAAATTTTAAAAATTTCGGTTAATATCAGTTACTTTGCATATAAAAATAATGATTTTTCATCATCGCTTACGTACGAGTTTAAATGTTCCCTTATCGCGAATTGTCCGTCTGTTTCTCCTATATCTATCCTTTTTCATCATATCGATACAATTTAATTTATACGCTCTTCCGAATTTTTTAATATAAAATTTTTTGTTGTTACTAATTGATTTTTTCCATTTTTAAGGGTTATGCCCTTACACATCCTGCACAACGTGAAAAATAGATTTTAATAACGAGTGATTATTTCCGATTGCTAAATGTTTATTGTATTTGTTAAATATTTTTATTATTGAATACGTACGATTTAATGTCCCGAAACTAAATAATTATTTTTATCTTTTCCTGTAATTTTATCGTTGAAAGATTTATATTTCATATATAATAGCGTCATTATTTATTTTTCGATCTCCATTCGTCTTATTAAGTTTTTCCCTCTATTTTATCCTCGTCTGTTAAAATTTGTTTTTTGCTCTATTGATAATAACCTTAAAACGGGTGTTAATTTATGCATTTTTTTGGTAGAATGAATCTTTACAGATTAATATATCTTTTTGTGTAGCTTAAAGAAAAAGAAACACAAAAACAAAAAAACAATACATTCCAAACTTTTCAAATTATGTATATATATATATATATATATATATATATATATATATGTATGTGTGTGTAAATGTTGATACTTACATTGCGTAATATTGCGAAACGCGAAACGGACGAGGAATTAAACGGACAAATCCTAACAGAACGTTACACAGCGCAATGAGAGTATCCGAAATTAGTAACTGGAATGAAAAGACAAACGACAATAATATTCTCACCATACGGGGAACATTTAAAAATCGCGCTGAATGTACTAGTCGAAGCTTTGAAGGAACTCGTCTATATTACGGTCGAAAATTCAGTGTAGCCGAATAGGTTATTTCTTTTTTATCGTACCTTGTCGAATAATAAATCGTTAAAGTTAAAATCGATTAATTAGAAACGTTCCCGAAAGAAAATTCATTATTAAAAACAGACCGAATTACCTGATGTCTTCATATTAATTATGAATGATAGTTTATATTCAACATTAATATTAGTCGACGCGATGTAATTATAAAAAGCTAAATATACACGAATGTGATTAATAGTAAACGGGAAAAACATAAATGGTACTTTGAGATTAGAATTCGATTATTGCAGAGGGAAATGTTGCAGGCGAAACAATGAGTTAAACTTTTTTTTATTATTCTATTTTTTTTTTTTAATATACATTTTATGTCCTACGGGCGTTAGGGCAATAGGAAACTCATTTGAAAAGCTTAAAACTGTCATTATATCTTCAGAATTATCAGTTCTATAATTTAGTTTAAAAACTTCAGAAAACGTTTAGCAAACACTTCAGCCTTTTCTCGATCATGCCAAGGCCGTGTACATCGGGACTTTTAAAGAGTTGGAAAAGGTTGTATTGGCTCATTACGAGTTCGCATTGCTTTCCACAGCCTATAGTCGGAAGTTTTCAAGGGAGATAATTCTTGTAAATAGCACTCATTTTTAATTTCTCTAACTATTGGATTCATTTTTTTTTGATTTTTTGTTTAATCAGTAATTGTAGACTGGTTTTCTAGTTATTTGCCATTTTTTGAAAATGTTTCTCTTTTCTTTAACTAGTGACGCGGTAAGTTATTTACTTTTTCGATATTTTTAATTTGCGCTGAAGATTTTCACACTACGCGTTATGTAGTTTCAGTAAAATTCTGTATGGCTATGTCATTATATCTTTCATTCATCAATGGTAGTTATAATTTTAGATATCTACAGCTTCCCGAAATGCATTCCAGTTGGTGTATTCATTATGCAAGTTGGGAGGGCTTTCCTTCCTTATTACAACTGTACTTAACCGTAACGAGTATAGAGCTACGATCTGATAACAGATCGAAAAATGTTTTAGCCTGGATATTGAGCACAGAGATGCTGTTAGTAATGGAAAAATTGAGTGCATCTGGTTTTTTGTTTCTATCGGTTGGCTGTTCTCTCCATCTGTAGCAGTACGTCCTAAAAATTCAGTATTTTGAGATCAAGATTCTCTTCAATCCAGCGTGTGTAGGAATACCAGTCAATTTTATTATTGTAAAATTTAAAGTTTGTTTTCTTAAATATTACTAACTGACTTATTTCTAGTATTACAGGAGAGTGATCCGATCAAGAGTCAAATGATGTAATACCCTTACAAATGAAGAAATCAAATAAATCTGGTATGTTATTTCTGTCTGAGGACCAATATGTAGGATGACCGCTAGAGAGCACTGTCAATTTTGACTTTGATACATACTGAAATAATTCCCGTCCTTTTGGCGTTGTTAGTCTAGAGTAAAAGAATGTACGCTTAGTATTTATACTCCACACCTACGATGAATTTATTGCCTAATGAGTTGAAGAAATCATGAAATTTTGCCTGAATGTAAAAATTCGAATAATATAAATCGATAAATTATAAACATATAACGTATAAATAATATATTGATGGAGAAACAAATACCGCCGTCACACAAGAAGAACAGTAATTTAAACGATAGTAATTATAAATGTAATTATAAAACGAATATTATCATTTATAAGTACTGGAAACGAAAACAAGTTGAAACGTTACGAGAATAATACATTATGTTTAATGCTTCGCTACTTATATACTTAGTATAATACTTAGTTCCTTGGAATCGTATTATTACTCGAAGTAAATTATTACGGTGCGCGCTACAACTGACAAAAAAATTTTTGGGATAAGCATATAGTCTTTTACATAGGGTACCAGCAGAGCACTACGCATATACGGAATTTTAGCATATATATGAGGACATAAATCTAATACATCGATTTTGGTGTAATTGCAGTCTAATTAAAACTAGCATTTGAGATTGAAGATCAAGTTGGGCAAGAATATGTTAAAATAGGCCTTATGATTGACTTGTAGTTTATTAGAGTATTATTAATATTTAAGTGAGATTTACTGTTGAAAATAAGCTAGATAGGACAGATTTCTCTGTTTATCTTCGATGATGCATGGTCTATATGCTTGGAAAAGGCTAGCCTCTTGTCTAAAATAACACCGAGGTATAGCGTATTTGGTCAGACCAATCTATATCAACGCCACCGACGTGAAGTCACATCGGTAAAAACGGTCTTCAACGAGTGAAAAAAATTGCTTTCGTTTTGGGAGGATTAAGAACAATTTGCCATTTAGGAAAATACTTGATAACACGATCAGCAAACCTATCGCTGATAGCATTGTAAGAACTGCAGAACAACGCTGTGTCATCAGCGTATAAGGCAACCTCAATATTATTTATACGCGGGAAATCATGCATGAAAAAAAAAGTAAATAAGAATGGTCCCAATACGCTATCTTGAGATGCAATATGTTGCGTTGTGGAATGTTTTAATTGAAACCCGAATTGACTATACTAGGTATTATATTATTGCAATTAGTAAAGTCATCTTTTCAAAATAATTTTTTCTGCGATTTTGCTAAGATTGCTAAGCAGTCCGCTCTGCACCTCTTTACTAGTTAATTTGGTTAATTCGTAATGTTTCATATTATCTTTAATAAGGACTGTACTATCGTCATGAGCTTTGCCATCTGCTCTACTTGTCGAATATTTGTTGTAGCCTGATATGTGACAACAAGATTTATCTGTAAAGTGAGTATCAGCAACTAATAATATATCTATGTGTTCGAGTTTTTAAAATGTTTCGATTTTTATTTTATTTTTTTGTGCGCCATTTGCTTTCCAAGTGCTATTCTTAAAGTTGAAATCATTATTTAATCAGTTTATTTGTCAGAACAGTTAGCATATTTAATATAAGTGAATTTTGTTGAATTAGCTGATTGAACATGGATAAAAATTAATTTAAAAAGTTTGTTATTTGCTAAATTTTAGCAATTACATTTATTTTCACTAGTATCATTTGTAACCGTGTTATTTTCGACTGAAGTATTACCAACCCTGGCATTAGTGAAAAATTATACGCGATTGACACTATTTACCACAGCTGCTGCATAATTGGCGTGTTTATTTCTATTACCTGAACTACCTGTATCAATGATTTCGGATTTATTTTGGTATAAGTTATCATTGAAAATGTTAATATCAGTTCTGTACCTTTTTTTCATAAAATTACTGATAGACAGTGCAGACGCTTAAAACTAAATGTTCCGTCACAGCTGACTTACCTATACGCTCGTATCTGCAATACGCCCTTTAATAGGGTTATTAAGAGGTCTGCCACTTTGTCCTACTATTTCCCGCGAGAACATGGAATTTTATCAACTCCAGCAGTATGACCTAATGCTACTTCATCCTTATAATTATACGACGATCGTCGTATGTTCACGTTATAATAAATCTAAATTTATTATATTGAAGGTGGAAAACTAATATTTAATTTAATTAATATAATAAAACGAAATACATATATAATTATTTATTTAATTAAAGTAAAATATATTAAAATTATTATAATATAACCAAACCGGATTTGTAGTAGGTAAACTATTATTATACAATAGTTAACACTAATTTTAGTTAGTCAATGGAAAAAACCAGTAAATTAGTTTGAGCAAATAATTTTAGTTAATACAGCCAGTAAATAATGAAGAAAATCCAGTAATTTTTGTTTAACAAGGCTTAAGAAAAATGTATAAAAAAAGATGGTTGTTCATTTTCAAGAGAGTTCTAGTTTTTCAGTTAGAAAGTTCAGTTGTTAGTTTCTTAATGAAGACGGTTAGAATAAAATGAGAATGGATGATTGAAACAATTACAAATCCGATCAGGTTAGTCTTTAACTAAATTATTATTTTTTTCATTAATAAATATATATTAGTTTTGTTTTTTTTTAAATATAAAATAATTTTTTTTTTTATAAATACTTTATTTGTTTTTTATTAAATAATAATATTAATAATATTATATACGAGGTATCTTGTATAAATTTGGCGACCACGACGATAGATTAAAATTAAACTCTTATTTAATTTATAAATTACAAGCTTCGTACAAAATAATTAATAATAAGAATATTTACTTAAAAAATGGCTACTTTAGACGACATACTAGCAGCTATATCTAACATGAAAGCAGAAATGAAAGCAGAAATGAAAGAAATGAAAGCAGAAATGAATGAAATGAAAGTAGAAATGAATGAAATGAAAGTAGAAATAAATGAATTAAGAAAAGAACTGTTAAATTTTAGAGGAAAAATGGTAACAGAACTGAACTAAAAACGGAAACGGCGTAATTGACATTAGAAGTTAAAATTACTAAAGCGAGCGTATCGAAAATTGAAAATGATTATGAAAAAGATGAAAGAAAACGGGACAGAGTTGAAAGAGAAAGTGAAATGATAGAGGAAAGAAGTAAAGAAGAAGAAAGGACGAGAGAAGAAGAAGAAATAAAAAGGAAAAGAGAAGAAATAAATAAATGGACAAAGGATATAGAAGAAAAAGTGACACACATAGAAGTAGAAAAGGACAAGACTGAAAAGACTCAGAAGGAATTTAAAAAATATCTAAACCATGAAAAGGAACGCCCATTTGCGTTTGGAAAAGATATATCGGTTTTAAAGAAGAATTTATTCAAAATCAGAAATCAAAATATTAATATTACTGGAGAATTAAAAATTGCGACAAAGACGATTACAGAATTAAGTAACAGCTTTAAAAGTTTTAAAATTTTTGATAGAGGTAAAAATAATAAAAAAAAAACAATGCGATGACGTTTTAAATAGAAAAAATGCGAAACAAAAACAGAAAATTGAGTATGAAAAGCTACAACATAATTACGATTCAAAAATTTTGTGAAAGTAATATTAGTAAACGTTTTATTATAGTTTAAGATTATTGTAGTTTTATAAATAAATTTAAATTTTATTTAAACCAAAGAAATTTAAAAAGATTTGAATAAATAATAATAAATAAATGTAATATGTATATACTAATTATTAATGCAAAGTCTATAGATATTTGTTTAGTAGAGTTAGCATACCAGAATCATTGATGCTTCTGAGTCATTCAATCAGATTAGAAAATGAAGACGTATACTTTTCAGGATCACAAGAAGAATGAATAAAAACCAGAATCAAGAAATGTTCTAAGTGTTGATTGTATCTATTATTATATGTATTTTGCTTTTCATAAAATAATAATCATGTACCTGCTTATAGTCAGAGAATGTGCGTGTGTGTATTATATTTGAAAATGACAGATAGAATATTTGAGTGAGAGTTAGATTGTGTATACGTGTTAATTATATAAAAGAATGTATAAACATACATATAAATACTAAATGAAATTAATCTATCTGTTAACTAGTATACTATCCTGATATCGCATTCGTAAAATTAAGATTGGATGAAGTTTGCGGAAAGGCTGAAATATTTGTAAATGAAAAACGTTCCGTAACAGTTATAGAATCAATAAAGCGCGACACATGGAAGGGCAATCCAGCCAGATAATGCAACCGTGAAAAGGGATCGGCTATAAAAAAAAGAACTGCCTGATGAGAAGATCATCTTCGTGAAAAATTCTTTCGTTTCCGAAAATATTGATCTGCTGTTTATAAATATTAATCGCAGAAATCGTCGTTGAATGAAATAATCTAACCAAATCGTTACGAACCGTCTCTGAACGTTATCGATGTTCGAAATGGTAAATGAACATGTTAAAAAAGTAAAAAAGTGGATCACGTTTGATACAAAACGTGGTTCAACTATCAATAACCTACGCTCATCTGGTTTAATATCGCCGAAAGCAGCTACTACATCAAATGTTTGACGCACGTACGTCATTGAACTTTGAAATTAAAAAACGCGTTCGTAAAATGTTACCATTCATGAAATATCAACGACAACGCAGATTGAAGATCGCTATTTCCAC
Source organism: Coronaproctus castanopsis (assembly GCA_032883995.1). Taxonomy (NCBI): domain Eukaryota; kingdom Metazoa; phylum Arthropoda; class Insecta; order Hemiptera; family Monophlebidae; genus Coronaproctus; species Coronaproctus castanopsis. Next base: position 95,725,733 of record CM065054.1, read on the forward strand.
GCAGTAAAAAGAACGAAAAGAAAACCAGGAGATGACCAAATCAGCGCGGGAAAATTCAGCCAAGCCAATCCATGTGTTACGAAATATATATAATCTTAAAATATCTTGTAAATATCACTAATTTATATTTATCAAAATTCTTATATTTTTTCAAATTGATGTATATATCATGTAAATTTCTCATGTTTCAAGTGAATCGATTTTTTTTTATATACCATACTTATCATAACATTTTGTAAGTCATAAAATTAGTTTTCCATATTCATGTTAAGAAATAGTTATGATGTAAATTTTGGTTAAAGCACAGAGTAATATAAAAGGTATCGAGCGCGCGAAGACATAGAGAATAAGTGAACTTCAAATAAATTTGCAGTTTACTTATTAGTTAGCGGCGGGGTTATACGACGATCGTCGTATGTTCACGTTATAATAAATCTAAATTTATTATATTGAAGGTGGAAAACTAATATTTAATTTAATTAACATAATAAAACAAAATATATATATAATTATTTATTTAATTAAAGTAAAATATATTAAAATTATTATAATATAACCAAACCGGATTTGTAGTAGATAAACTATTATTATACAATAGTTAAAATTAATTTTAGTTAGTCAATGGAAAAAAACAGTAAATTAGTTTGACTAAATAATTTTAGTTAATACAGCCGGTAAAAATAAATTACAGTCAGTAAATAATGAAGAAAATCCAATAATTTTTGTTTAACAAGGCTTAAGAAAAAACGTATAAAAAGGGATGGTTGTTCATTTTCAAGAGAGTTCTAGTTTTTCAGTTACAAAGTTCAGTTGTTAGTTCTCCTTAATGAAGACGGTTAGAATAAAATGAGAATGGATGATTGAAACAATTACAAATCCGGTCAGGTTAGTCTTTAACTAAATTATTATTTTTTTCATTAATAAATATATATTAGGTTTTTTTTTTTAAATATAAAATAAAATTTTTCTTTATAAATACTTTATTTATTTATTTTTATTAAATAATAATATTAATAATAGTATATACGAGGTATCTTGTAATTATTTAATTTTAAGGCAATGATAAAATAAGGAATTTTAGTTTTTGTTAATGCAGCAAATGCAAGGACGCACTACAAGGGAGCCGAAATCAGCGTGTGGAATTTTTACCCACTAAAAACCTTGTCCCTCTATAAACAAAAGGAATTTTTAAAATAATAATGGAGATCCCGGCACCAATACAGGGACCACCATACTTAAATTAACTTATTGCTATGGCAGAAGGGATGAAATAACAAAACCAACGTAACAAAGGAAAAAGAAATACCGCAATGGTAAGAACTTATACCAAAAAATCTTCATTATACTTAAACTAACTGTAAATATTAAGACAAAACTAATTGCAACATTTTAATTAGTATACGACGAACAGTTGGCCATGCTAATGAAAACTGAACCGGTTCTGGCATGACGATTGTCTTAAACGCTAAGAAGAAAAATCTGTTCACTGTAGAAGTTGATATCGAATGTTAGTAATTTTAATCTAGATGCAGTATTTGCCAGAATGGCATAAGTTTTTCTGACAGTGATTGAAGTGTCCCAATTGCACTGCAACTTTGCTCTGATTAAAAAAAGAAATATGCTTTTTAAAATTTTGATTTGTCATTGGTTGCACGGAGATGCTCTCAAGCAGGTTAAAGTATTTGATTCTTGAACAATCCTCCCCCACAAGCCTATGCTCACCAATGAGATCCGTGTCAATAAGGTATAAATCAAAAGGCAACACCTCACATAGTACACATGCAACAGAGATAGAAGTAGAGTCCTGTACAATGATCCCCATTCGGAGCAAAAATAATTTCCTTTACTGCTTACTGGCAAGATCAAGTATTTTTCTGATAAAATAAATGAACGCGCCATACCCATACATGGCCTGAATAAGGCCTTTATACAAATATCGAACGTTCTTTGAAAGCCAAACCCTAAACATTATTTTCTACGCATATTAGTTTATTAAATATACCATGTTAGCTTTTCATCAATTAAAATGCCAAGATACTTTTAACGATGACGTATGTAAAATCCTGGAATCAGATAATAATTCCAACTCCTTCAACCGGCCAACGAAACAGACATTACCAAACATAGAAAATCTGCATTTGTTGGGGGTAGTCCTAAGTCCGCCACCGCATTCTCTAAGTATTTAGAAATACATGCAAGTAGTGGTAGTGACGAAGACCTCCCAATTTTGAACACTAAACATAGATCATCAGAATAGGAAATTAGCCGACAAGTTGTTTTAATATGGGTGCCAAATTTATCAATACTATAATGTACAGTGGAGTACATTCCACAGAGTAGGTCCAAGGATAGAACCCTGTGGAACTCCACACGAAGATATCCTTGTACCAGGTGATCATTCGAGTTTAAGTGTTGCAGAACGATTATTAAAATCATCTGTAATAACATTAATAATAAAAGGATTAATACTATTAATTTTAAGAACATTAACAACTGCAGACCAACAGCAATTGTCAAACGCCCCTTTAATATTCTAAGAAATGACAACAGCCGAGCAACCATAAGAAATGTATTGCTTGACCATTGAAACAAATGTATAAATTACATGCTCAGCACATAGATGTGAACGAAAGCCAAACTAGTTGTGGTGCAATGTGCTTCTGAAATCTACTGCAGTAATATCTCATTGATGACTTTTTCATAGACCTTCCCCATGCAATTGAACAACGTGATAAGCCTATAAGCCGACAGCTCTGAAGGATGTTTACCTGACTCAGAAAGCAACCTCAGAGAGGCTTCTAACGATCTGGGAATAGACTAAAGTATAAAGATTTCTAAAATAAAATAGGCGGTAACAGAGGAAAATAAGATTATTTTTTTAACGAAAATATTGCCGACCATATCATCAGCAGGCGCTTCCTTATTATGCGAAATTTTTAATAATTTCGTAGGTATTATCAAAATCTACTACAGTAGAGCTACATCTGGAAACAGGAAGTGCAAACAGAGTCACTGGTTTTCCGAACATGAGGCTCCATTACTGGAAGTCTGATGTTAAAACCGCCAACAACAATGTGATAATAGTTTGGAAACCAGTTCGAATATTTATATTAATTTCTCACTTATTCTGATAATTAATAATGCGCTTCATACCGAGCTACAGTCCACTCGGAATAGTGTCGGATCTATACTAGCTGCAGTAAATAGCAGCATCATCTAGGAAAAGTGCGACATGCATATTAAGCAAAATAGGAAAATCATGTGAAAATAAGCTGAAAATAGAAGTGAACCTAGTCGTCTAACATGCGGTAGAAGTCGACACTTGAAAGGGATAATAGAAACAGTTTAAACAGATAATACCCTAAAACATTAGTCATTCATGCAAAAATTGACACAGTTGAACGAATACATTGTTTTATTATTAAAAGGGAAAAAAACATTCGCCATACGACCTTTCCCCTTGTTATGTATGTCTGAAATAACGCTTTATGATGCTTTAAAGACAAATTATTAAACTGGATTTAACACTGGATATAAATCAATACTTTACTAATGCAACGGGCACGAAATAAGATGCTAACTATTAACCGGCATGTCCACAGAATGCACTGATCTACACATCCTGACAAAATTCTACCAGACGATTAAAAAAGAGGAGATGGTGCAGAGATGCCCTTTAGATAACTTGAAAAAGAAACAGTACAAATCGCGAGTGTAAACAATTTTATACAATTCGGAATATCGATTAAAAGTTGAATAATAAACTTATGTAGGACGATAGTAATTAAACAACTCGATAATTCAGCGCTTTAAACTTTATACTCTCACTGAGAATCTAGTTGACTCACTGGAGACGTTAGGTTAATCACATTTTCACGACTTTATTCATCACCACTGTTTACGGTGGGTACGGTACGATGGGGAAAAAAATAAAGTTCGAACCGTTCCTCATAATTATTCGTAAGTCGGCGCCGATAAAATTAAGCTGAAATGCCGACACAGAACTCGGGAAAATTTCAGATTTCCTTCATAAAAGCAAATACGCATCTTGTTCGACTTTAATAACTTAATTTTTTGTTTTTTCAGAATACGCTTATTCCAACACCGATACGAAAATTTTTCTCTCTCTTTCCCAGCTACAGTCGATTTTATTACATTACCACCTTCGTCTATTATATAATTAATCTTATCTAATAATATAAGAAAATTAATATTTATCGACAATTTGGTCGACACTGAATATATAAAGAAAAAGATTTCAAGTCGAAACATTCAACGACCATATATATATATTAAATATTTAAAAAATCTTGTTTTTTCAATCGTTTATTTCATCAGTTGCACAAGTACAATACTATTAAGACTATATAATAATGAACATACTATCGACCGTTACTTTATATCGTAACGTCACTATATATATATATATATATATATATATATATATATATATATATATATATATATAGAGGTTAATTCGATGTAATCATCTCCTGCTAGCGTTCCACCCGACCAGCTATCTTGACAAACTTTTCTAGAACACGGAAAACAATACGTTTTAACGCGACGTATAAATATAATTTTATTTATTAACCTTTTAGCCGGGGGTCGCAATATCCGCTATGGCAGGTGAAATTCTAATGGTTAAAAAAACTTTTTTGGTTTTCGACCTTAAACGTCTTAATTTTAAAAATATTTATTAGATAGATACAAGGAAAATTATTCGCCTAATTATCGTATAATACACACCCGTGTGTATAAAATTTATAATTTTTATTTTCGAAATTCCATAATTATAAATTACAAAAGGGTTAATTTGTTTCCTTTTCTATAATACGAATTTCTACGTACACGTTATCGATGTCTTACTATCCGGGTGTGTAAAGGCTGTTATTGTTACGTTCATCTGGTAAGTAATGTTAAATTTTCTTATTGCATTGTAGAGTAAATGTTAATAAGTTTAAAAGCAAAAATCGTAATAATTTAAATTCAACTCATTCTCGATAAACGCCGTTCGATAAATAATTAATTAAATCGATAATTAGTCGAATTTATTTCACCGGTAACGAATTTATTCGTCGCTATCCTCTTCAACCGATTCGACACCTTCGGCCATACCGTCGTCGGCATAACCTTCTGTTGGATCGATCAGATGGATAAGGCCAATGTCACCGACTTTTATGACGTCCTGCTCTAATTCTAAATTCGTGATTGTTGCGAAAAATTCTTCGTCGGTCGTTGGCGTATTTTCGAGAATGTCTATAACCGCGTTCTGCATTTTTTCCCCGTCTTCTTTAATTTCCTTCTCTTCTCGAACCTAAATAATAATTATAATAATGTCGAAAATTAAAATCGATCGAAATATTATTTTAATTTTGAAAAAAAAGTATATTAAAAAAAAAAAAACGAAGCTTTACTATTTACATTCGCCTATGTCGCGTACGTTTGGATTTATAAATAAATAAAGAGCGTATTTTTACATTTATAAGAAACAATAATTAATCATTTCTACACTCGCCGAAATAAAACGCAATTCTTCCAGCGTGTATCGCGATATAAATAACGATATTACAAAAAAAAAAAAAAAAAAAAATATTTTCCTGGAATCTATCGTGGGAACAATATAGAGTCGAATCCGCTTATAAGGGACACATCGGGCGGAAGACATTTGTCCCTTAAAACCGGTTGTCCCTTATAAGCGAATTTTTTAAAATCTCTTATTGAAGGGAGTATATATACAATTTAGTAAACAATTAACATTAACCTTATTAATGCGTAATATTTATATGGAAATTAAGAGAAAAATTCAGCAGGCATACATAAGGTAAAAGAACCTGACTGCCCTTTTCAGTACGATTCCATTTTTTACGTAAGTTCTGTTCATTTGTTTTTAAACGGGAGACGGTGTTTTTGGAGACGCCCATGATTTTTGCTAACTCCCGAATAGGCATAATATTGGGAGGTTGAATTTCGATTTTGTCTGAAATAGAAATTTTTTCCTTTAATGATAAACATTTATGCGACATTTTATTCATACAAAAATTCACCAGAACTAAAAAAAGAAAAGAAAATTTTCGTAAGAAAAAAAAAAAATAAAACCTCAGACGCACTACAGTTTTTGCAGAACTAAACTAAGAACATAATAAGCTATCGGAGAGTGCATAATTAATAAACGTATACAGAGCAAAAAACAGTATAGCGTCAATAAAAGAATGTCAACACAAGGGGACATCTCAAACAAAAGGAAGAAAAAACAAAAATGTTCACTTAAACAAAAACGAATTGTAAAAATGACTAAAACATTTTTATTCAATTTTTGTTTATGTGAATATTTTCGTTTTACGACCGGAAGTGTCATTTTATATCGGCTGGCTTATTATCGTCCGTCTCACTATTTATTGCCTTGAAAGTCTATTTGTCCGTTATAACCGAGGCGTTGTCCCTCTAAAGCGAACTAAAACAACCTTCATTTCATACGTTTGATTCGGGGTTTTGCTGATTGTCCCTTCTAAACGGATGTCCCTCTTATCCGGGGTCCCTTAAAAGCGGATTCGACTATACGTAATAAACATCAATGGCAGCACGTTTAACAAATTTATGTCTAGTAGATAATGTCAACATTTATAGCTTCCACCACGTTTGAACAATTACAGATGATGCTTAACGAATTAAAAGAAAGTTCAATTGATGCGGGAGTGACTATAAATGACAAAAAAAAAATATATATATATATATATATAACGTAAATAAACTGGCTCGTGTTTTGTTAACGACACGTTCTGTATTCTTTCTGTAGAATAACAGCGAGATATTTGATTTGAGTCGTACGGATACGTTATTATTTATAAATAATCGATAAAGATAGGGTCCGAGTATACTTCTTTGCCGTACTCCGGATAAGATTATTACACTATTTATTTGAATCGTAAATTTCCCATTTATTGAAAAAAACATAAATTCGGAAATTTTAATCGAATTAATTTATGATAGTATCGAACTCCAATCGTTAAATATTAAACCTTAACTAATCGCTAACTATTAAATTACATACCTAGTCGCATTTTGCATTTTGTGGTGCAACAGCATAAGTTGTTGCTAGAATTTTTAATTATTTATTTACGCAAATGTAATAGAGGTTTATTTAATATATATATATATATATATATATATATATATATATATATATATATATATATATATATATATATTACAGCGTATAATACGTTAATATTAATTTTTCCGAATTACTACTAATAGGATTAACGTAACCATTTATAAAATATAGAATTCTCGCATGTGAGCATTTTACAATTGGAGCCTTCCAACGACGATAAATGACACATTTCCCCCTCCTTTTTTTTTTTTTGTTTGCGCCTACAGAATCTGTGTCGACAGTTTTCTTCTTCTTTGGTCAAATAAAACGGATAAATGAATTTTCTCATTAGAATTCAAATGTCTTCATTTCTAAATTTGTTCCGTTTATTAGATGACATCCCAAATATAGGTAAAAAGGCGTATTACGGTTCAAGATATATCGCAAAATCTAAACTCGCTGATGGTGATGTAATCGGAATCGTGACTAGTTAAAGATTAAGCGATTCATCTTCTTTATCATAAACGTCTCTAGTCGTCGTGGAAAATATTACAATTAATAAGTATATAAATTCTAAATCGAACGATATTAAATGCCGGTCATTTTAAATTCTATTTTCCGGTTGAGAACACAGAATTACCGAGTCCGTTCGATAGAGGACGCTTCGAAAATAAAGTAAATAATATTATCGTTTGTTACCTTTTTATCGTCTTCGCCTTCTTTTAAACTGTGGAAGAATAATGTAGCGATAAACGTCAATTTGAAGCCATAGACCAAATACAATATTTCATGCGCCATATATTCGCCGGGCAATAACAGTAGAGAGCCCAAAACCAAATGGAACAATAATACAAAGACGAATATCAAAGTGGTCGACGAGATTTTCCTGAGAACATAAAATATATATATTGTCCAATTTAAAAGTAAAAATCGGTCGATATTAATATAAATAACGACGAATATTGCAGACGATTATTTATATATTAAACAACAAAATATGAGTTCAAATAGCTAAAAAATTTTTAAGTGAAACTCCTGTTGACGCGTTGTATATGAGGAGTCGAACGAAATACATAACCGATATATATTATATATATATATATATATATATATTATCCCATTAGATGTAGCTCCACTATGAACACCCGTCTATCAAACCACGTTTTATTGTGTTAAGGGCGTCGGTAAAATAACGGATGTATATATATATATATATATATATATATATTTATATAGGTATATATATATTACTTCTTTTAAGTACAATTTAATATACGTGAATTCATAAAAAATATAAAAACAAAAAAAAATTAATTATAACTATATAAATAAATTACGTCATAAAGTAATACAATAATCAGTTACACTGAAGCTTCAACTAATAGCTACTAGTAGTTATTATGTATATATATGTTTAATTTTGAATAATTCATAAATGAAAACAGAACACTGTTCTGTAATATTATAATTCGACTAGTTCAAGTGCACAATCAATCTTATACAACTGTGGCGATTGCACTTATATATTATAACGCTTTCAATTTCATATCGATTTCGCAATTACAACATTTACTTTCATCGATAAGTTTTTAAATTATTTAGATAGTAGCCAAAAGAACCACGACCGGTAAAATATCCGACACATGTGGTAATTAATGTTTTTTATTTTTAAAACGTTCTATTACATTAAGAAAGAACTTACTCATTATATCCTTTGTTAAAGCATCACATCGTATTTTAAACTCGTTGTGAATCTGTAAATTAATCTTTTCGAGAACTCACCGTTATTTATATTTTTTTACTACTAGTCGTAATAAGTTTTAAATTTTAACACCCTCCTAAATGGCTCGAATATTCTATAATGATATCGATTTTTGACTCTGGCAGCAACATCCTTCGGATTTAGTAAAATCGCCTCTGCAGCGGGTTTAATTTATCGTGTGCTTTATTCTTAAATATATATTCTAGTAACCGCTAATGATACAGTGTTGTACAAAAATGTTTATGCGATAATGGATGTTTTTACTTTAAAATCAAATTTAAAAACCACGTTTTTCAGTACGTAAAATTTTAAAATAACACTCCGATATATATATATATATATATATATATATATATATATATATATATATATATATATAAATTAAATTAACAAAATACATCTTAGAACTAATTCATCGCCAAAAATTTATCAATAAATTATTTTTATTTTTTTCTTTTATTGTTACAGTTTTTCAAGTATATAGTTTTCTTGTTTAAAAATCTTTTGACCGCGTGTAACATTTTATAATTCCGGTTAATATCGGTTACTTTGCATTTTAATTCTTTACAAAAATAATGATTTTTCATCATCGCTTACGTACGAGTTTAAATGTTCATTAAACCTTATCGCGAATTGTCCGTCTGTTTCTCCTATATACATCCTTTTTCATCATATCGATACAATTTAATTTATACGCTCTTCCGAATTTTTTAATATAAAATTTTTTGTTGTTACTAATTGATTTTTTCCATTCTTAAGGGAGTTGCCCTTACAGCAGCCTACCCAACGGTGAAAAACTGATTTCAATAACACGTGATTATTTCTGATTGCTAAATCTTTGTTGTATTTGTTAAATATTTTTATTATTTAACACGTACGATTTAATGTCTCTAAACTAAATAATTATTTTTATCTTTCCCTGTAATTTCATCGTTGAAAGATTTATATTTCCTATATAATAGCGTCATTATTTATTTTTCGATCTCCATTCGTTTTATTAAGTTTTTCCCTCTATTTTATCCTCGTCTGTTAAAATTTGCTTTCTGCTCAATTGATAATAACCTTAAAACTGGTATTAATTTATGTATTTTTTTGGTAGAATGAATCAATATATCTTTTTGTGTAACTTAAAGAAAAATAAACACAAAAACAAAAAACAATACATTCCAAACTTTTCAAATTATGTATATATATATATATATATATATATATATATGTATGTGTGTGTAAATGTTGATACTTACATTGCGTAATATTGTGAAATGCGAAACGGACAAGAAATTAACCAGAAAAATCCTAACAGAACGTTACACTGCGCAAGGAGAGTATCCGAAATTAGTAACTGGAATGGAAAGGTGAACGACAATAATATTCTCACCATACGGGCAACATTTAAAAGTTTGAAAGCTCACGCATGCGCTGAAACGTACAAGTCGAAGCTTTTAGGTAATTCGTCGTATATTACGGTCGAAAATTCAGTGTAGCCGAATAGGTTATTTCTTTTTTATCGTATTTCGTCGAATAAAAAATCGCCGTCCGTTCCGGATATTTAAAATCAATTAATTAGACACGTCCCCGGAACAAAATCGATTACTATAAACACACTCAACTATTTGATGTCTTCGTATTAATTAAGAATGATAAGTTTAAATATCGATTGTAATAACGATTAAATACAGAATTAATCTATTTTATAATTACGTATTTGTTTGTTTTTGGTGTGTGTGTGTAAACATGAAAGCTTTTTTTTTTTTTAAATAATAATCGGAATTTCGATTTAAGAAGAATTTTATTTTAATTTTTCGAATCATCATTTAAGTATTCGTTGTATAATTATCGACCGAATAATAATATTATTAACGATTTAAAAATGGGAATAAATTATTTTCTACATTGTTACGAACCTCCTGACAATACACAATGAAATAGCATTAGCGAAATCGGTCCAGCCGTCCACTCGTGATGCCGTGACCAAAATAAATAGGGATTCATTTTTGTATATATAATAATGTATATATACATATATATATATGTATATATATATATATATATATGTATATATATATATATATATATGTATATATACATTAGAAGAAACGACGTTTTATTACTAAATTAGTTTAAAAACTAACAGTGATTCAATTTTATTCGTGGTTTTTAGTAATAATTCTTATTTAAACGGGTGGGGGGGAACGGATTTTCGTTAATTCGAGTCAATAATATTAAACTAGGTAAACTACTGTAAATAATTAATTTGAATCGAATGAGATATTTGTTTGATATTTGTCAAAAAACATTTTTATATTACTCGTATGGTTCAGAAACAAATGCGGCTAAAAACAATTATTATCGTCCGAAGTGTAGTGTTGGCAAATAATACAAAAATTAAAATCGACAGACGAAATAAAAAATATAGATGGACTTAAGATCGTCAACTCAAAACGTTGCTTAATGAAATACGTAAGAGAAAGAAGACGCAGTTGGATAGGACATATTTGAATAAATAACAAATATTAAATAATCGAAGGTCAATGGAAAAAGATCGCGGGGAAGACCGAGGCGAAAATACATCAGCCGAATAAATAATGGAACGTGCAAAAGTAAATACGTATCGGGAATTTTAAAGAAAAGGTGAAAGCCGAAAATTTGAAAGTAAGAAATCCTTGGCGATGGGTATTTAACGAAATATAATAAAATTCGTACACACCGTATCGCGGATAGATTTGATTACAACATTGTATTTCACTGGCTACACAGCGTCGTCAGTACGCATATTATATAGCTCGATATAAAATTCTTATTTTTCGTTTTAAGCCTTTACAGCCTACCCGACGTGATACTATACGTACTAACCCATATTTCTATTCTAGAAATATCGCTATGTCTTGAAATAAATGTAAATTCTCAAGATGACGAATGGATAATACATAATACCGGGGACCGTTACGAGATGTGCACTGTAATTTAAAGTACAGTACAGAGCATTAACCGGCATTCGAAGAACACGCGATCAGGATGGTAAATTAAACGTGCAGCATGTAGAGAGAGAGCAGTAAGGCGTTTCTCTAAGCTTCATGAAGAACAAGCGGTCCGGCAACAAGTAATGACCGAATCGCAATCTTCTGATAAGTATAATTCCTTTCCGCTTATTGTTTTTAAAAAAAAAAAAAGTATAACTATGGGAATCTAAGACGGTTTCAATTGATAGTACCTATAAAAGAGGGCGACTGCTGTATACACTCCACCACATATGTCTGTTCCCAAAGTTTCCTATGTTGCGACGGTATAAAATTTATGATATCAAGTGCAGAAAATAAAGACAACACCACTAGAAGAGCACCCTTTAGATAATTCGATGTCCCAGTGCCCATAAGAAAGACACAAATATACTCGAGTTTTCCAGAAGATTCAACGAAATGTAATTATAAATGACTAAATATACACGAATGTTTTTAATAGTAAGTAGATAAGACATATTTATTGACAATGGTACTTTGATAGATATAATTTGATTATATAATAAACATCGTTGAGAGCTACAAGTAAGAGCATTCCACAAAATACACGATCCGCATCTTTTCTCTTGTCATCGGAAGGATGGGAATGAAAAAAAAAAAGGTAAATTTATAAGATTATATCGGTATAAGAACATTTGAAGTATCCGCAAAACTCGACGAATAAAGACGAAATAATTATAGAATAGAATATGATTTGTTTCAATATAAAATTCTATAAATCGTGAAAAATTGTATGTAGGTCAGGTGTAAGATATTGTGCTTTGAAGATATCCGAGTATATCTTGATTTATTTAGTCCTTGAACAATGATTTCATATTTTGAAGCGAAACTTCTGTTGGCGCAGTTTTTTTGTAATTTCAATATATTTGTCCCAACACCATACAGAAACATATAACAATCTAAGTTGCAAGCCCATAATAAAAAAAAAAAAAAAAAAAAAAAAAAAAAATGTAGAATAGATTTATAAATAAGAAGTTTATTTTTAATCGATAAGTGTGATTTTCTATCGAATATGGGAAAAAGTACATAAATTCTCCTGTGTAGGTTGTTATTTACTTTAATACTTAAAACTAATAATATATAAAGCATACATACTGCCGATATTATTATACTCTTGCCCAATTTGGTCCGGTGTTAGTAATTCCACCTTAAATAAATTAGAAATTGTTCAAAATAAATGTCTGCGTACTTAATGCCCCTTACTATACTAAGATAACTTCATCAGCGTACTATTCTTGAGCTAGTACAGGAACAAGCAGATAGGTTCTACAGCAAATGCCTGACTAGCCATTACCCTATCGTACAGCGAATTGGAAACTATACTCGCGACTCGCTGACCAGAAAATATAAAAAATATAAACACAAAAGAATTAAACATTCACTTCTCTAGCACCAGATTGTCGAACTACTTAAGTCGTTATTAATAAGTCTCTCTATCCTCGTGTAATCTATTGTATCAGTATTTCTCTCTTCTATCCTCTTATTTATTCGTTTAACCTTAATATAATTTGTATAATTTCACCCATATTCTTATTGTACTATTAAGATCAAACTATAATTAATTAATTTCTCTATTTTCGGCTGTTTTTAGTTGTATGTTTCCCTGTATAATTATTGTATAATTATAAAATCTAGATTTTAAGATTTCTTTGTACACTATTTCCTAAGACGCGTAGTAAGAGCGTTAACGCTGCTCGACATTCTTTTATTTACTTATTATTTATTTGCTGATGTATAAAAACATAAATATACTTTATCGAATTGAATTGTTATTTACGAAATTAATACGGATTGAAAAATTTACTTTATTATCAAACATCATGCCTAAATATTTCATACGTTGGTATTCATTCAATTGTACGATTTGTGGTTATTATACATTTGTTTATAAATTGTCTACGCCTAGTTAAAAATAGAGCTTCTGTTTTGGTTAACTTTGATTTTCCAAAAGTTAAACTTTATTTTAAATTAAGTTGCGATAGAAACCTTAAAAAAATTGAAATAAATAAAAATAAAAACCCCGCACTGATAAAACGAACCAGCTCGATGTTGTGTAAATACTTTGTATCGCATATCGACGTAAATTTACAAATGTACACGGGCATACACATACAGTGATTCAATACGTACTTCATAAAAAACTTTTTAATATAATATAATTACAACTGGCTCTAGAGGCTAGCAATTATTATGAAAATCGAAGTAGCGCGAGAGGAGTTAACACCCATTAGTGCTCCCCCAAAATAAATCTAGTAGAAATCAGGATAAATCAGACGGATTCGTTTCAATCGGCAAGACTTATCTAATAAATTGATGGCAAGTGTATTTGTACGAGACTTCAAGCGCCTTTTATACTGCTCAACGGCGCGTTCGACTTTGTCTTTAAGGCATGACAAGGTCACCATGTAATAGTTCGAAACATAGGAACGAGCAATGGGTAGCCTAATGACCTTGTTTTTGAACCGTTGAATTTAATTTATACGGCTATTTTTTGCGCAGCCCCACAGCATCAAGTCGTATGTCCACGCGGACTTTAACGTTATTTTATAAATGAAAAGCTTATTTTCAATAGAAAGACTGGAGTGTCTACCAATAAGCCAGTACAGCTGTTTCAATTCTATGTCGAGATGCTTCCTATTTTATTCGACATGTCTGCTCCATGTTAATCATTTCATGTACCATATAATGGACATTGTGAATGAAATGGTTAATGAAGACTAGGATTTTTAGTTATATACCATTTTTTTTTTTTTTTTTGCGAATGTTACTTTTTTCATTAACTAGAGCCAGAACGTGTTGCGGTAAGTTATTTACTTTTTCGATATTTTTAATTTGCGGCGAAGATTTTAACGGCTATGTCTATTATCATTTTTCAATGGTAGTTATAATTTTAGATCGCTATCTACAGAGCTTCCCGAAATTCATTCCAGTTAGTTTATTCATTATACAGGTGGTAGAGCTTTCCTACCTTATTACACCTGTACTTACCGTAAAAATTATGGAGCTACCATCTGATACCAGATCAAATGATAATAGTATAGTATATTTCGATACAAAATTTTATAAATTTTGACGAATTTATATGTACCGATTTAGCCTCGATATTGAGATTCCTTTAGTAATGAAAAAATCGAATGCATCTGGTTTTTCGTTTCTACCGGTTGGCTAATGCGTTGTCTCCATCTACATCCTAAAAATTCATCCCGAATTATTTTGTGTAGTAAGCTACCTATTGCATTTGTAAACCTTGAGCCCCATCTCATACTATTCGCATTTGAGTTACCGTCAGTTATGTATGGCCTAAACTATCAAAAAGTATTTAATTAATTTTTGTTCTGAAATTTTTTTATTCGGGCGGGGGGGGGGGACAATAAACAGCAAAAATCGCAATTTTTCCGTTTAATGAGAATACAATTATGCTAGTTGCCTGCATTTATTTATTAGTTAACTTTAATAACGACTGCGCTATCACCACGAGCATGGCCTATTTTTGTCGAATATATCTTCTAGTCTGATATGTGAAAATAAGATTTATATGTAAAGTGAGTTTCAGCAAGTAATAATATATCTATGTTCTCGAGTTTTAAAAAGGTTTCGAATTTTATTTCATTTTTTAGCTACGCTTAGCTGAACTACGATTTTGTCCGCATTTCACACGCCTAAATGGACAATTACAGAATAACCGCGTATGTCCGAAAAAGATTTATATCGTAGACATTGTTGTATGATTTTATTTAGAGTCTGGAGCTTCGACTTTTATGTTTGAATACAATAGATTAGATTAAACGTATATTTAATATTTTCAGTAGATTCGAGGTCTAAAAAATGCCAAATCAACGGTTCTTTCATGATTTCGTGTCTAACGTTTAATACGTTCCTAACGATGAAACCTTTTTCTTTAAGCGCATTTTTTATTTCATCCTGCTAGAAAGAATGACGTAGATGTCTTATTATTATATGCCTTTTCAACAACAACAATACATTTGCATTAGTTATAAACATAAAAGAAAATATAACATAACATTGCGTAGTACCGAGAACACTTGAAAAGAATATTAAATGCTGCAGGAGAAAAGCAAAACAAAATAAACAATTTTTCTAATTACAAATAATACATATTAATATAGAAACTTAAGTCTAAACTGCTAAAATATATTATTTAGATCGTGAGTTCTTAAATAAATACTATGGTAAAGAAAAATACAAAAGTGGATGACACGAGTGTCGAAGTTACTTGCTAAGTAAAGGAGTTGATTATAATAAATGAATTATAATTGCTACATAATGTTATAAATCGTGCGCGTTTATATTTGGAATACATGAAACAACTTAGAATCTTAATTGTCAATCGAGGAGACGATTTCATTGTTTCGGTATGAGAGCATTTAATAAAAAAAGTCAATCGATAGCTTTCGAACAAAAACCCTCTGATATAGGGCAGGAGCTTTGCTGTCGATTCATAGCGAGGCGCATTGAGCATACATCTGAGGCATCTATTTTGAATGACGTGTAATTTTGTTAAAAAAGCGATTTTTGATATAAAGCTACCCAGGAAGGACAAGCGTAAGAAAATATTGTATTAGTACTTTATAGAGGATTATCTTATTGTTAATGTTGAGGAAGTACTTGCGATTAAGGATAGGATACAGGGAACAGAAGGGATTGTTTGTCTTGATTGCGATATTATTTATATGTTTGAATGAAAGTATATTGTCGAGAATTACACCGACATAACGAACCTTATCACACCACTCTAATGTATTTGCCTGTACCATTAGATTGTCAGGTAGAACTGATCTCCTACAGGTGAAGAAAATAGCTTCGATTTTGTTCAGGTTTGTGCTAGTTTACCATTTATTATAGTATTTAAGTAGCCGCCATATGCCATACTGAAGTCTATCACAGACGACGTGCTAGGTCTATCGGAACTGCAGAAAATAGTCCAACTTGCCCGTATTGGGTGGGTTCGGAAAATCACAGAGATACAGAGAGTAAACAAAAGTGGTCCGATTATACTGCCTTGCGGAACACTCGCAGAGCATGTCAGCCCTACCTACGGATACATAAAAAAAGATCTATTGCCTAAGTAACTACGAATTAAATGAGTTAAGCATGTTGAAAATTTACATTTTATCATTTTATAAATAATACGCACGTAACCAAGTTGTATCGAATAGTACCATATGCAGGTATGTTTATTTAAGTTAAAATTATGTATAATGGAGTCGGTTATTCTGTATATGATCTTGGCAAGTTTCCAACTTCGCGGAAAGTATCCCAGTTTAAAGATACCGGTCATTATGCTTGAGAATACAACAATAGCCGGAGTGAGGGAGTTTCTTGATTATAAGCAGCAATATATTATCAGGGACTGACGAGTATTTTATTTTCGTTTTTTTTTTTCAATGATATTAGATGACGTTAACACGATGTTTTCGGGTTTTTTTTTTTTACCCAGCTTGCGCCATTTGGCCAGCTTAAACTTTTATCTAGTTAGTATATTTATAAATTTCAATGCAACTACGTTCGATAAATTTATATAAACTGATCGCAAGACAATTTATGTCAGAAACAACTGAATACTCACAGGTAATATGTGCCACTTTTGTAAAATACTAGAGAACATCCCTACGCTTTAGAAATTTCGGACAAACCTAAATTCGATGCTCGATACAATTGTCAACATGGCACCTGTCACATGTACTAAATTCTGCTAAATTTTTAGAAAGATGTGAGGAATATGCCCAGTACGTAGTCGAAATAAAGTTTATATATAATCCCTCGAAAAGTTCTGGTATAATTGAAAGTATGGCTTAAACCGTATGTACCGAAGCGAAATATTTTCTCCTTATTCCGGATTTCGGCGGAGTAATACTGTTGAAAATCCATTAGAGTAAAAATTGTTTAGTCTTTAGTGACATATCAGTCCAATTCCACTTACTCGCAAGGAACACTTGATAAATTATAACGCTTTAATTCATCGATCACCTCGTTTCCAGTAATACCACAATGAAAAGGGACCCGCTTAATCTCGAAAATAAAATCATTACAAGAGATGAGAAACATTTTGGATAATTTAACTTGTTTCCAATTTATTATGGCTGTAAAGAAGAGGTGGGAGACTTTTATTTGACTGGTATCTATTTATGCCGCAGTCTCAATAAACGTAGAATTTGTGTTTATTAATTCACTTCGAGATAAAACTTGTTCGCTATATATATTTCTGGCTAAGTTTTAATGGAGGTTCAGCCATCTCCGCGTTTAAAATCTGTAGGAGCGTGGAGGATACCTAAGCATAATCGAAGAGCCTTGTTTTGCACAACTTGTAGTTTTCTAATCTATGTTCTGTTGAGGTTTATAAATATATAATCAACATCGGATCTGATGAGCGATTGGTAAATCCGTAGACCTATTAACGGATGCGCTCTCAATGTAATGCCCGTGATTGCTCGAAGCAGATTTAAACCCCTATCACATTTCTGCAATACAAACTCTAACTCTGCATACCATAATAATTTGCTATCAAGTACCACCACCCCTAAGTATTTAATTATCGTATCAAATTTTAAAGTTTTTTTTTTACTCAGATGAAGTAAAGGGCCCACACGATTTAATTTTCTGGTAAGCATTATTCCATTAAATTTGTCTATATATCTTGTAAAATCTCCTCCCGGTCAAGAAGCGCCTTCTGAGCTTTTTTTTAACCGCAGTTTCAAATGAAACCGCAGTGACGAAAATAAATATATCATCGGCAAAACACTCTAACAGACTTATTTTGAATTTTTTCTATTTCGTTTGCGTATGAAAGGTATAAAAATGAACTCAAAATACTTCCTTGTGCGAATCCTTTACTCGAATAAACAGAATTGTTCCCTTTTATATCTGACTGTTAATTTTATCCCATTGAAGTACTCAAATATCCGGGAACATACGTTTCTATTAATATCAAAACCTACCCTAGTTTATTATATAATGTTGAAAGATTAACATTATCGTACGGAGACTTAATACCGATACAAATAGCAAGAACGTATAAATTTGGATTAGATTAATCTGTACATGTAAAGAGAAGGATATTGTGTTTGCTCTCCAGCTTGGTTTCAGATAGTGTGCTGCAACGTCAATACGGTTGATGCAAATAAAATGATAAAGCTCGCCATACTTCTCGTTTAAGGAATTACACTTCCAAGCAGCTATTTTAATTCCTTGGGTTGAAGACAACGAATACGTATTAATAATAATTTCAATTATTACCTGTAGCATACCGAAAACATCCTTATTTTTAAGTAAGATTATTAGATATAGTTTTAATTACATTAAACATGTTAAATTCGCGTAGCGAGCCCAAAATAGTTGCAAGAGAAAATTCATTGTTTGCGCTAGGATCCGAGGGCTACAATACGGGGGAGAGCGAGGTGTTGAAGCGTTAAGATGTTTGTTCATTATTGTACAGAATAGTTATTAGAAGTCGAAACTTGATTGTTTTGTACGAAGTAAAGCGATCTATTTTTATTAGCACTAACGATTTTTTGAATGAGCATTGATCGAAGTTAGCTGGATGATCTCGATTACAGTTAGCGTATTTAGATATTTTTTCGGGACAAGAAGCGGAAGTGTTTGCTACATTCAAGACAACGTACTGGGAGATTACAATTTTGAGACGCGTGTCCGAAGCGCTAACAACGAAATCATTGCTACGCCTTTCATATTTTTCCCATGTAATGACACGGGAGAAGTAGCTGCGTGATAAACATGAAATTATGTAGCGGGTGGAAATAAAACTGAGTAAACAGGAAGAGAAATGGGATCCGAATTTGAGCATTTTTTATAAAATTTAAAGACAGATATCGATGAATTGAGTTCGTTTTTCACCTCGGAAGCAGTAAACGATGAAACCTTTTGAGTATCGTCCGAACAGGCTTGCGATTATAAGGAAAACATACGTGATAAACGGGATATTGGCATTTTTCAGGTTTTACAGTGATGATATCGAAAAGCCGTTTCTTGTTTAAGTTGGTACGTGTGAAAATTTACGTCTTATCTTTTAAATGTAGTGATAAGTTTCCGATAGTCGTCGCATTTTTTGTTAGTTTGAATTTCGCGTATCTTTGTGAGTATTTTATAGAATTTAGATTTTAAAATATTTTTTTTGGAGAGGGGGTAGTATTTTTAGTATAATTATTTAATTCGGTGTTTATTGTTATCGAGAAGTTTATCAAAGGTGTATTTTGTGGAGGGTTATTTATTTTAATACTTGGGAATATATGTTGAAGATTTTGTAGTATGTAATGATAATATAGGGCTTGTATGAAAAAAGCTTTGCTATTCTAGGGGCTGCATTTTGAACGGTATACAGGTTTGTAATAGTGTTCTGTGCTGCGCTATCGTATACTAGATTAGCATAATCTACTTAATATAAAAGATTTCTATCAAAGAATAAGTGGTTTTAGCACTCCGTGAGATGCGCTTAAGCATTTTCGACATATTTAATTTTTCTCTACAACTTATTTTCAGCTGGTTTATGTGTTTTTTCCAATTCAGTTTCCTGTCTAAAATTAGTGTCCCAGTATCTTTAGGGAGTCTGTGTTTTCTACCTAAGTCGAGCCTATTTGTAAACGAGGAAATATAATGTTTAATATTTGTCAATTACGAATAGTGCCGGACTAATTAACGGAACCTTGTGTCATTTTCTTGTATTTTCGTGTATGAAATGTATTTAATTTTACACGCGGAATTTTCGGTTGTTTAAATAGTTTTTAATAAAGACGTATAGATTTCCGGTAAATCACCATTGATGGAGTGTTAACAGTACGCGATGTGCTCATCGAAGGACCAAATCTGGCTAATGTCGTAATTTTATTTAGAATTAAATTTTCTCTCTAGTTCGGATGTTAACTTAATAAATCCCGAGTAGTACCTTTTTATTTTCTAAATCCGAACTGCAACGAATCTAATCAGTTTAAACTTTCTAGCTGCCAGAGTAGTCTGCTGTTTATTATTCTTTCTAATAATTTTCAAAAGTGTATTCGTCAGAGCGAAATGCGTCTATAGCTAGCAGGGTGTAGAGCTATTTTTATTTCGTTTCAGAATAGGGATATCAGATGAGTTTCTTTCGCGCCATATTATATCAGATGGTGCAGATTATAGTTTTAACGAAGTTTTTCCAATGGTTAGCTTTTGCTTCACGTATATCTTGCAGCTGATCACAGGCTTTTTTGAATTTTAACAAATTATCGCTGGTTCGTTGAATACTTTGAAAGTAACTTTATTTTTTAATTACTAATCGGCAATCTTCTTCCGAGCACCATACATCGCGCTGTTTATTTTTCATATCAACTGTTCAAATACGCCTAATTACCGACTTGATGCGTACGTGTCTTTTACCGAAGTTAAAATTTACCGCTCTATTTCAATAATTAATTAAACGAAGCTTTTTAGGCGAGTTTCAAGTTAAAATAAAAAATTACGTAATAACAATAAGGAATGTAACTTAACTACAAGAACGACTAAAATAATTTAGAAAAGCTGAGTATAGTCGTAATGTATGTTCTCTTTGAAAAACAGTAATTCATCATCGTGAATTAAGTCTTTAATATTTAGTACGGATCATCGTAGGTAACAATATTCCAGTGAAAAAGACGAGACCTTTCGTCGAATATTTATATTAATTTCTAACTTATTCCGATAATTAATATCGCGCACCGAGCTACAGTCTACTCCGAAATAGTGTCTCGGATCTATACTAGCTGCGGTAAATAGCAGCATCAACTAGGTGCGATTTGCGTACGAAATAGGAAAATCATTAAATAAAGTGAAAATAGAGGTGAACCAACTTGCGGTACACTCGAAAGTTACTCTAGAGAAGGATAATACCGACAGTTCGATTTAAACAGATGATACCCTAAAACATTATAGTCGTTCGTGCAAAAATTGATGCAGTTGAACGAGTACATTTTTTTATTATTGAAAAGGAACACATAACGATCTTCTTGAATGTAAACCGCGCATTCGATCGAGTTTGCGCAAACTCGCGACGTCGTTTTTCTATAAATTTAACGAAAGTTACTTTTATATTAAATATAACGACGACTAATAAACTGTATATATATATATATATATATATATATATATATATATATATATATATATATATATACGCAATACGAAAGGACGCTCCTCAGGACATTCTACAGGCTACTTTACATCTATAGCGTAAATATACAAAAAAAAAAAAAAAAAAACGATGTGAAAATAGATATACCTATCATCATCATGATGTATAGTCGTCACCCTAAATAAGGGTATCGTGATTAACAAACGGTCCGTTTTTGTGTAATTTTCCGCCACTCATCTCTATCTACTGCTTAGTGTACGCATTCAACGAAAGACAGGTCTGTCATTTTCAGTATAATATCCGTCCATCTCATAGGTGTACGTCCGGGTGGCTTTTCCTTAACTTTTCCCATAATCACGGTGCTTTCCATACCTTTTTGGTTACATATTAAATGACCGAAGAATTTCAGCACTCTATTTACGACAATCGCTGACAGTCTTACCGGAACGCCAATTTCTTTTAACACCGATTCGTTTGTTGCCGTCCGAGGAATTCGAAGGAGTTTTCGCCAGCACCATGTTTCGAGAAGCCTTCTTCTGTCCATTTTTTTTTTTATTATCCGTGTCTCCGACGCATATTGATGGAGAAAATATAAGCGTTCGTGGCACTTTTGGCAATTTCGATCCTCCGTTTTATTTCGGCTTGAGAGCCACCTTTATTCTATATAAGTGATCCCAGATACACGAAGCTTTCAACAATTTCATATTAGTGTTCCTTTATCGTATGTACGTTTGCTCGATCAATTATCATTATTTTTATTTGATTTTTATTTATACTTAATCCGCATTCTACGCTAATATCTTTCAGTTTATTCAGAAGTTTTTCCATTTCATCCGTATTCGCCGCTACTAATGTTGTATCATCTGCACTTCGTCCTACTACACTAATATTCCATGCTTCTAGGACTGATCGCATTATATGTTCAGCGTATTACAGATCATGACAAAACACAGCCTTGTCTAACTCCTTTCTGAACATTAAACACTCCAGATTTTTCAACTCCAATACGCGCAATGTTGTTATTATTTTCGTAGAGTTTCTTTATAAGACGTACAACGTGCTGCGCCAATTTCAGTTAATACCAGAGTTTTTGTTCCATTGTATCAAACGCCTTTTGATAGTCAATAAAGCACAATACTACGGGTACATTATATTATTCACGTGCTTTTTCTATTAGTAATCTTACGTTGAGAATCTGCTCCCGTGTGTGTACCTTTCATAAAGCCTGACTGTTCTGCGCGGAAATTTCCTTAGCCGTATACGCGTTATTTTGTTCAGTATTCGTAGAAATATCTTGCTCGCGTGTGATAAAAGAGATATCGTTCGATAATTCTCACATCTTGATCTATTTCCTTTTCTATATATAAAGGTATATGTATATACTGATTGGCACCAATCTGTTGGCCAGTTTCCCGTCATCCGTATAGTGTTGCATATCGAATGAATTCTGGCGATCCCTTCTTTTCAATATATATGTGTACCTATACCGACAGTTAACTCGTCGAGATGATAACAAAACGAAATATATTAATTTAATTATAAACCGAACAAAATCAAAGCACCGTTTCTGAAAGTTTTTTTTTATTGCGAAGCTTTTCGACAGTAATTTTCAAGCACGCGATAAATATATAAAATCTCCGATATATTCGATATTCGAATTAATACGTCGTTTATGTCAATTATTTATTTCGCGTAATCAATACGGTGCACGTGCTTGTGCGTGCATATGTGTGTACTATATTATGTGCATATGTACGTCGTATATTTTGGTTTTGGCCATATTTTATTTATATCATTTCGGGTTTTATTTTTCCGGTAGCTTAAGCAACCGATCGATATGGATACTTTAGAAGCAAATTCTAAAACTGATTTTGTGCCAAAAAAAAAAAAAAAAGTCAACACTTCAATAATGAAATGAGCATAAAATAAGATACTACCTATTAACCGGCATGTCCACAGAATGCACTGATCTACACATACTGACAAAATCCTACCAGACGATTAAAAAAGAGAAGATGGCCTTTAGATGGAAAAGAAACAGTACAAATCGCGAGTGTAAACAATTTTAAACAATTCGGAATATCGATTAAAAGTTGAATAATAAACTTACGTAGGACGATAGTAATTAAATCAATCGATAATTCAGCGCTTTAAACTTTATACTCTCACTGAGAATCTAGTTGTCTCACTGGAGACGTTAGGTTAATCACATTTTCACGACTTTATTCATCACCACTGTTTACGGTGGGTACGGTACAATGTTGGGAAAAAAAATAAAGTTCGAACCCTTTCTCGTAATTATTAAGTCTAAGCTAAAATGCCGACGTAGAACTCGGGAAAAGTTCAGATTTCCTTCATAAAAGCAAATACACATAATAACTTAATTTTTTGTTTTTTCAGAATATGCTTATTCCAACACCTATACGATAATTTTTCTCTCTCTTTCCCAGCTACAGTCGATTTTATTACATTACCACCTTCGTCTATTATA
Source organism: Coronaproctus castanopsis (assembly GCA_032883995.1). Lineage (NCBI taxonomy): Eukaryota > Metazoa > Arthropoda > Insecta > Hemiptera > Monophlebidae > Coronaproctus > Coronaproctus castanopsis. Next base: position 95,750,210 of record CM065054.1, read on the forward strand.
TAATTAATCTTATCTAATAATATAAGAAAATTAATATTTATCGACAATTTGGTCGACACTGAATATATAAAGAAAAAGATTTCAAGTCGAAACATTCAACGACCATATATATATATATTAAATAGTTAAAAAATCTTGTTTTTTCAATCGTTTATTTCATCAGTTGCACAAGTACAATACTATTAAGACTATATAATAATGAACATACTATCGACCGTTACTTTATATCGTAACGTCACTATATATATATATATATATATATATATATATATATATATATATATATATATATATATATATATATATATATATATATATATATATATATATATATATATATATATATATATATATAGAGGTTAATTCGATGTAATCATCTCCTGCTAGCGTTTCACCCGATCTTGACAAACTTTTCTAGAACATGGAAAGCAATACGTTTTAACGCGACGTATAAATATAATTTTATTTATTAACCTTTTAGCCGGGGGTCGCAATATCCGCTATGGCAGGTGAAATTCTAATGGTTAAAAAAACTTTTTTGGTTTTCGACCTTAAACGTCTTAATTTTAAAAATTTTTATTAGACAAATACGCGGAAAATTATTCACCTAATTATCGTATAATACACACCCGTGTGTATAAAATTTATAATTTTTATTTTCGAAATTCTATAATTATAAATTACAAAAGGGTTAATTTGTTTCCTTTTCTATAATACGAATTTCTACGTATACGTTATCGATGTCTTACTATCCGGGTGTGTAAAGGCTGTTATTGTTACGTTCATCCGGTAAGTAATGGTAAATTTTCTTATTGATTTGCACAGTAAATGTTAATAAGTTTAAAAGCAAAAATCGTAATAATTTAAATTCGACAATGAAGATTCTCGATAAACGCCGTTCGATAAATAATTAATTAAATCGATAATTAGTCGAATTTATTTCACCGGTAACGAATTTATTCGTCGCTATCCTTTTCAACCGATTCGACTCCTTCGGCCATACCGTCGTCGGCATAAAATTTTGTAGGATCTTCATAGATAAGATTGACAAGGCCAATGTCACCGACTTTTATGACGTCCTGTTCTAATTTTAAATTTGTGATTGTTGCGAAAAATTCTTCGTCGGTCGTTGGCGTATTTTCGAGAATGTCTGTAACCGCGTTCTGCATTTTTTCCACCTCTTCTTGAATTTCCTGTTCTTCTGAAATCTAAATAATAATTATAATAACGTCGAAACAATTATTTTAATTTTGAAAAGAAAAAAAAGATTAAAAAAAAAAAAAACGAAGCTTTACTAATAAATATTTCGGGAACACCTTTACATTCGCCTGCGTCGAGTACGTTTAGATTTGTAAATAAATAAAGAGCGTATTTTTACATTTATAAGAAACAATAATTAATCATTTCTACACAAACGCAATTCTTCCAGCGTATAGCGATATAAATAATGATGTTACAAAAAAAAAAAAAAAAAAAAATATTTTCCAGGAATCTATCGTGGGAACAATATGTAATATCAATGGCACCACCACGTTGAACAAAATTTACGTCTAGTATATAATGTCAACGCATTTATATTACAGATGATGCTTAACGAACTAAAATAAATTGCAAAGGAAGCTGGAGTGAGTGTAAATGAAGAAAAAAACAGAAAACGAACAAAACCGAATTATTAACTAATAGCGCACGACGTAAGATATTTTTGAAAAAAAAAACATTAAAATGCGTGGAAGAAGTAACATGGACACAATTTCATTCGTAGACAATACAGCCGAGGAAGTAAATAGAAGGATATCGGGTGGAAAAAATATCGAGCTTCGAAGGAAATTTTTAATACGAAAATGAGTTGGTCGTTAATTAATACGCGCATCATACCGACGGCCTACGGTTCGCAACTATGGTCGTGCAGTATAAAGTAAATAAAAAAGTTGGAAATTTCGCATCGGGCGTTGGAAAGGAAAGTGTTAAATTTGATCAAATAAACAACAAAGCGTTAAGAGTAGAAGAACTAACGGTGATAGCGAGAAACATAAAATGAACGTGGTCGCGTCATGCGGAAACAAGCAGATAGCTGGGTAATGTATAGAGAATCGATTCCGTTGGATAGAAGAAGGAAAATAAAAAGACTAAAAAGAAAAAAAACGATGAAAAGATGATGTCGTCAAATATGTGTTGGCAAGTTAAAGCAAGAGCTAGATTTGGAATGAAATGGGTACTGGATATGTAACTTTAAAACAAATAAAAAAAAAAAACAAGAAGGCCTTTAAACTTTCATTATTATTTAATTTTAATTATTTTTTTGGATGTATTTTTTGTATATTCAAAAACGAAATAAAGGCTTTATTTATTTATTTATTTATTTATTTATTTATTTATTTAGTTAATAATTACAAAAAAAAAAAAATACAAAAGAAAATTCAGGAAATCTGAAACCTGCATGAAACAATTACAGAACTGAGGGAAATGTAACAAAACTAAATACACAAGTTAAAGTAATAAATAAAACAGTACGTCGAAAACTTAAGAGTATAAATAAAAATTAAACATAAAACCTATCAGGAATGCCGCGGCGACGCGTCGTTTTAATTACGCTTGTATCTATCGTTATATTTGAATCGGAGACATTATAGTACGCGCGTGTGAGATATACGTTATCTATAATGGAATAAGTACCTAGAGTGCAATCGCTAAAAAAAAAAAATCGTTTGCACTCGATGTGTACATATCTGCCTGCATTCGATCTATTTTAGTAGCGTGAGCTTTAAGAATGAATCTGCAGCATCATTTTTATAAATAGTTATAACTCATAAACGTGCGGGGGCATTTCTTATTAAAGATATAAGATATAACTTAAATAAAGCGGCTCTCATTAACGACCAAGTTCTATATGTTAAGATATTTCATTTGAGTCTTTCACCGTACGGATGCGCCATTTTAATAATAAATAATCGATAAAAACATGTGGTCCGAGTATACTTCTGCGCAGTACTCCCCTCGTAAGATGTACATTGCAACAAAATTATACGCTATTCATTTTAATCTCGTAAATTGTCCGTTTATTTCACGATAATCTTTAATAAGTGTCTATCGATATAATTAGGAAATTTTAGTCGAATTAATTTATATAATATCGCTATTATCGCGAGATTCTAAATGAACTCGTATTGTTAAATATTACCCCTTTTAACTAATGGCTAACTATTAAATTACATACCTAGTCGCGTGTAGCGGCGTATAGGTGTATTAAAATTTTTCCTGCAATCGTATAATAAGGCGCGAATTTAAATAATATTTTATAAGATTTTGTATTAATTTTCTCTGGAAAGAATCGTCGATATATTCGGTACAGAAAATTCTATCGAATGGTATAACTTTACTTTTTTTGTGAAAATATTTTGCAAATATATTATTGTTCTTATTCTTCCTCTTCATGTCGTAAAACCGGAATTTTTAATTATATCCGCAAATGTAATAGAGGTTTATTCATATATATATATATATATATATATATATATATATATATATATATATATATATATATATATATATATATTATAGCGTATAATACGTTAATTGCATAAAATCAAATGTCAATTTCCTCTTCAAGTATTCAGAATCCTTGAATCATATCTCAGTGAAAGATTCTTTTCTGTAAAATATGGCAATGAAGAATCACAAATATATTCAATAGACTGCCTCAGGGTAGTGTACTGGGTCCGCTGTTGTACCTCATATACACGGCTGATGTCTGCCTGATGTTGAAATTGCTACTTTTGCAGATGACACGGCTATTTTGTGTTCAGACGAGTGCCCGATAAAGGCAAATGATAAATTATCGGACTGGTTTACGACATGGCGTATCGAAGTAAATGAAAACAAATCGGTACACACAACTTTTACTAATCGGAGATTAAACGATAGTAATGTAACGATGAATGGAAATATTATCCCATTAAAAGACGAAGTCAAGTATTTGGGAATATATTCGGATAAACGGTTAACGTGGAAGAAACATATCGTAACGGAGCGTACTGAAATACGCGTTAAAATTAATCAGATGTACACTGGCTTTTAAAGTCAGAACTAGCAGTTGAAAATAAGCTATTGCTCTACAACCAGGTCGTCAAACCTGTCTGGAAATACGGATGTCAACTCTGGGGCTGCTCGAAAAAGAGTAACATAGCACAATTATACAAAGATTATAGATTTCTAAGAATAAATGCACCATAGTATGTGATCAATCAAACTCTGCACGCAGACCTAAAGATAACTTACGTAAAGGATGAAATCGTGTGCAAACAGCTAAAAATCATGCCGCAAGACAGGAGTCACATCCGAATAATATGGCAGTTGCACTGTTAGATAACTGTGCAGGCATTCGCAGATTAAAGAGAACAAAATTTATGGATCTGGTATAAAGTATACATTCCGTATACATATTGTATGAGATGCTGTCACTGGACAGGATTCTTTAACAAGCCACATGATACTGAGATATTACATTTACTTAATAGCCTACAGAGCTAGTTGTAAATTAGCAAATATTTTAAAAAAAATATATTATTTTCAGAATTACTACTAATAGGATTAACGTAATCGTTTATAAAATATAGAATTCTCGCACGTGAGCATTTTAGGAGCCTTCCAACGAAAATAAATTACATATTCCCCCTTTATTTTTTATTTTTTTTTTTTTTAATTTTTTTTTTTTGCGCCTACAGAATCTGTGTCGACACAGTTTTCATCTTGAATCAGATGAAATGAATATTCTCATTAGAATTCAAATACTTTGTCTTCGTTTCTAAATTTGTTCCGTTTATTAGACGACATCCCAAATATAGATGAAAGACATATTACGGTTCAAATTACATTATGTAAACTTAATCGCTCGTTTTTTTAATTATGATTAATATATATATATACAATATTTGAACATAAATCTAATAAAAGAAATTCTTCATTTAATAGTAGAAATATATTTACCGTAACGGTAGAATATACATTAACTGGCGGCAGATTACGCTTTATGCAACCAGTTCGATTATCTCATCTTTTCGAAATGAATAAATCACTATTTAAACAGACAAATTAATATACGAAAAGTGCACACCATGCAGATAGCGCTTACGTAGAGCGCTGATGATGATGTAAGTCACATATGTGTCGCTGTTGCATTAAGTGCAAAATAGCGTGACTAGTTAAGGATTAAGAACGTTTATCGTTTAAATTTAAATTATCTTAAACGCCTCGTGTCGTCGTAGAAAATATTACAATTAATAAGTATATAAATTCTAATTCGAAGAATATTAAACGGCGCGGTTATTTCAAAATTTCTTTCGTTACCTTTTTATCGTCTTTGCCGCATTCTAAACTGAAGAAGACGATTAAACCAACCAAAAACGTTAATGCGATCCCGTAAATCAAATGCAATATTTGATTCGTCATATATTCACGGATTAATAACAGTAGAGAGCCGAAAACGGAATGGAACAAAAATAGACAGACGAATATCAACAAAACGGTCGACGAGATTTTCCTAAGAAAAGAAAATATATATTGTCCCCAGTTCTTTAAAAAAAAAAAAAATATATATATATTCTAAAAATCGATCGATATTTAAATAAATAACGACGATAATATCTGACGTTTATATTAAACAAAGCGAAACTTCTATCGACCGTCATATATGGGGGAGTTAAACCGCAAAACGAGCGAGCGAGCGGAATACATACCGAATATATATATATATATATATATATATATATATATATATATATATATAAGTGTATATATATACACCTCCAATATCAACACCAGCTTATCAAAGCACGTTCTGTTGCGTTAAGAGCATCGACAAAATGATATATATATATATATATATATATATATATATATATATATATATATATATATATATATATATACATTAATTCGTAAAAAACATTAAAACAAAAATAATAATTTATAACGATATAAATAAATTAGATTATAGAGTAATGCGAGAATCAGATACAGTAATGCTAGAATATAATAAACTAGAGCAGCCGGTGGAAATTAGTTTAGGCCTACTAGTAGCGATTACGTATATACACGTTTAAGTTTGAATAATTCAGATATGAAAACAGGAAACTGCGATAATCATATAATCTCACTTATAATTCAAGCGCACAGTCGATCTTATACAATGTGATCCAGGTGATTACTGCACTTATATATTGTATGTTGAACGCTTTCAATTTCGTATCGATTTCTTTACTTTCATCGATAATTTTTTTAATTATTTAGATAGTAGCCGATAGAAAAAACAGTAAGGTTATCTGATTCATACGGCAGTTTACGATATTGTTCTTATTTTTAACCCTTTCAGTCACCGCGTCCACTATATGGTACGTGAAATTGTCATACTAACGAAATTACCATATTTTCTGATTGACTATCGAGATGTGTCTAAATTCGAATTATGTTTATGCGAAAACATCGAAAATCATCTACAGTTATCTAAAACAGCAACACTATATAATAGACAGCCTGTAATTAAGATTTAGAAATTTCTGTTCAAATTTCATGCGTGACTGAAAAACCGTCTATTACATTAAGAACGAACTTACTTATTAATATATCCTATATTAAAGCATCATATCGTATTTTAAACTCGTTGCGAATCTGTAAATTAATCTTTTCGAGAACATCTTTATTACCGGATATTACCGTTATTTACTTTTTGAACATCGAAGATTAAAGATCTTAATTTACGTTACGTATTTACTGTTTATTCAGTCGAATATAATAAACATCAGAACAGTTAGAGTATAATGATTGCAATAAACCTTTGCAGAGTATTACCTTGGATTTATAGCTTAATCCCCCATAGTTTACCGCTAAGAGACTTTAAGATATAATAATACTTGTTTACCTTATTATTTACTACGTGTTTATTACACTTTAACGTCTTGCCTATAACGAAATTCGAGTATTTAATACGGACAGTAGGACTAATCGTACTATTCTCAACGTTAAATAATATTTAGTCTAATATTACGACCAGATATTACCATAATTTGTGATTTGTTCATCTCAAATTGGTAAATCTTTCACTATTATTTCAAGTTTATTAATAATCTCATTACAATTAGTTCATACGAGATGACGAAAGTCAAAATACTACATAAATATGTTTTATAAACTAAGAGTAAATCATCGAGACATAAACGTAGGCCTGCATGAATATTATTTAACTTTGAATGAATATTAGAATATAAAGTATTCCACAAGACCGGTCCAGGAACCGAACCCTGCCAGACACCAAAATCATTCTTATCAAATATATAATATCCTTTTGATATGACCACAACACTGTCCTATTTGTTAAATAATCATGTATCAAATGTTAAAACTAAATATAGATTTATCCTTATTTATACATACATTATATATATATATATATATATATATATATATATCCGTTGCTAATTTTTGAAAAACAAAATTTCACTTCTTCACAGATGTTTTTTTTTTTTATTTTTTTATTTTTTGTGTGTGCGAAAAATCAGAAAGTTTTTCGAGTGAATATAAAAAAAAAAAAACAATATAAATTATAAAAATATGAAATGTAAAAAATATTAGACTTAGGTACGTACTTTGGCCGGATTCTAATGCAAGGGAAAATCATACTTTATTTCTATCAAATTTATAAATAGGTAAATTTACTCACCAATATGCGCGAACAATTTTCATTTTTCTTTAAAAAAAAAAAAAAAAAAAAAGGATTTTAAAATTAATCACGCGCTTTTGAAATTTTAGTCATTTCTACATAAAATAGATAATTTTGGCGTTGTTGTAGCGGTAGTTTTTTGGCATTGTAACGGTAGTTCGGCGATCAACTTTCGACGATATTTTATTTAAAAAATTATTTTATGTAAAAACAACGTTTAAAAATTATTTTATTAAAATAAGAACAAAATCATTAACTTAAAAAAATATTATTTTGTTTCGTATTTAAATTTTATTATTTTACAATGAAAATTATTCATAAATAACCGTGAAGTATCGCTTATATTTCCTCCATGAACGTTTGTTCATGTTTCCCGCGTTATGTTCATGAGCTACTGGATTGTTCATTTATTGGTTGTTCGTTTCGTCGTTTAAAAAGTGATTTGTTTTACGCGGGAAATAAATAGTGTTCATCGCTTAAGTTATTTCATATAATGTTGTAATTCATTCGATTCTAAAATCACATTTTTATAATTTTGACTTTGAAATATTTCTTTGCGGAATGTAACTTTTTTTCTACAATATTAACGTTTAATATAGCGACTCCGCATCGCGAGGCGTATCAAATATTAAGCTAATAAGAACAGATACTACACTTTGGTCTTACTCGACGGACTGACGAGAAGCGATATCAAGTTAGGAAGGAGAATTACATAATGTTTTGCACAAGGTAAAATCATTATTGCGGTCTCTATCGGAAATAACAGTTTTGTAATATTCGCATTGTATAATAGATAGCGGCATTACCGAAATTTTACAAGATGTAGTTTTTTTTTAAGATTTTTTTTTCATTTTTTTCGAAATGTGAAAAAAAACGCGTTTTTCGGACACTCCTGCAAAGGCTAGAATCTTCCTCACAATTTTGACTGAAGTTCTCGAAGTAATAAAACAATATTTTTAAATAACTACATAGTCCAATGTGGTAAACCAACACTATTCACAATCAGCAATATAAAATTTATACGTAAACAATAACACCAATAGCGAATGAAATAAAAATAAATAAAAACATCCGAAAATATAAAATTTATACGTAAACAAAAACGCAAAAACCGGTAAAAAAAAAAAAAGTAAACATCAAATCAAATATATTTCAGCAAGTATTATAAATATATTAATAACAAACTAATAACACGTTTCCATAAGAATATACCCATAATGAAATTTACATATACATGCGAGTTCCAACGACGCAATATAGGAGTGTAATAAAAATTAAATATAAATATTCCGCCCAGTGAACAACCTCTACAAATAACTTAGGATGCTTTTTGACAATGCATACGTACAAACCAAATGGAGTTTTCTTCGCAATTTTATTATAAGTTACAAGACAAACCGACAAGCTACTCGCACATCTACAAGAATATTCTGCTAAGGCGATGCATACTCTATTTGTTTTCGCTTGTTTCTACTTGTTACGTATCGTGTTAACGGCCTTAGCTTTTAAAAATTCTTCAAGTTATTTTTTTGCTAATAGTCATAATTAGTTATAAATTTTAACATCCTGATAAATTCGGTCGTATATTCTAGAATGATACTCTTGCAGCAAACCATGTCCTTCAGATCTAGTAAAATGGCCTCCGCGGGATTTAATTCAGCCTGTAGCTTGATTCCCCCTAAATATATATTCCAATAACAGCACGTACAGTTCTATACAAAGTGTTTTCTTTGGATACTGTTGTTTTTAATTTGAAGGCAAATTTAAACAGTAAGTTTCGCACTACGTGAAATTTTAAAATAATTGCCGGAAATGAACGAATGTAATTTACAATATAAATTGTTCGTCAAAATTTATCGTCGATTCGAATAAAATAATTTTTAATCTTTTTATTATTCGCGTTTTTCCTAATAATTATCTTTTTTTAGAAGATTTTTCTGCGTGTATAATTTCATCATTTCGGTTAATATGATTTACTTTGCCTTTTAATTCTTTACAGCGCTTTAATAACGATCTTACGTAAGAATATTTAAACGTTCTTCAAATCTTATTGCGAATTTTGTTTCTCCTATATGTATCCTTTTTCATCGTATTTATAATTTTTTAATACAAATTTGTTGTTGTTACTAATTGACTTTTTCCATTTTTTAAGACTACCCAACGTGAAAAATAGATTTTAATAACGCGTTATTATTTCCGAATGCTAATCTATGTTGTATTTGTTAAATATTTTTATTATTTTATACGTACGCCTACGTAATTTATCGAACCTTTTTATCTCTGTAATTTTATCATTGTAAGATATATCTATATATTTTTTTTCGATTGCTATCCATTTTATTATGTTTTTCACTCTATTTTATCCTCGTCTTTCAAAATTGTTTTTTCTCCATTCATAATACTCCCAAAAACTGGTTAATTTATGCATTTTTGGGTAGAGTGAATCTTTAGTTATTAATTTGTGTAGGTTAACAAAAAAAAAACAATACATTCCAAACTTTTCAAATCATATATATATATATATATATATATATATATATATATATATATATATATGTGTGTGTGTGTGTGAATGTGTAAGTGTAAATGTTGATACTTACATTGCGTAATATTGTGAAACACCAAACGAACAAGGAATTAATCAGACAAATGCTAACAGAAGAAGATTAACCGAAATAAGTATGCACAATGAAAACACAAACGACAGTAATATCCTCACGATAGAGGAACTTTTAAAAAGTCGAAAGCTCGCGCATGCGCTGAAACGTACTAGTCGAAGCTTTTAGGTAATTCGTCGTATATTACCGTCGATAATTCAGTGTAGCCGAGTAGGTTATTTCTTTTTTTATCGTATTTTGTCGAATAAAAAATCGCCATCCGTACGAGAAATTTAAAATTAATTATATCGGCTCAATAAATATCGATTGTAATAACGATTAAATACCGAATTAATCGATTACATAATTATGTATTTGTTTGTGTGTATGTGTGTGTAAACAAAACGGGAAACCTTTTTTAAATAATAATAGGAATTTCGATTTAAGAAGATTTATCAGTTTTTCTAGTATTTAAGTATTAGTCGTAAACGCGAATTATCGACCGAAGAATAATATTATTAACGATTTAAAAATGGGAATAAATTATTTTCTATGTTGTTAGACAGTAACAAACACAACAAAATAGCATTAGCGAAATCGGTCCAGACGTTGATGCCGTGACCAAGGGAAATAGGAATTCATTTCTGTATATGTGTGATATATATATATATATATATATATATATATAGAGAGAGAGAGAGAGAGAGAGAGAGAGAGATTTAAAAATTAACGGTCGTTCAATTATATTTCGGTTTTTAGTCACATTTTTTGTTTTTGTTTTATTCCGTTCTTATCAGGTACTGACAAATTTATGTCATCAACCGGATGTTTTGAGAAAGCACTTGATTTCTTGAGAATATGCCCATTTTCGAGGTCTCAATTTAGGTTTTTGAATTGGCTATACCCAACTCATCATCGTTCTTCTTTTCAATCTTTTAACCTTTTCTATTTTCTTCAATAAACTGCCTTCTTTTCATCGTATCAATTAACCTTCCCGCATACTTGTGTATGGCTTCATTACATTTTTGCCTGTATTCCTTGTTTACTTTAATTGATCGTTTTATAGTATATAAATATATTCTACGCTGTAATCCGATTCCGAACGTCGAGACTTAATAATTTTTACAATTGGCCTCCACCGCCGTCGATCTTCTATTTCCCGCATCAAGTCTGGCGTCTGTAGGCCAGTTAGTTTTGTAATTCCAATTACCCTGAATGATCAGTTTTTCCATCTTACTAGTCCGAATTATATGACCGAAAAATGATAATAGCCTTCTACGTACTATAGGTAGCAGCCGCTGGTTCTCCTTCACATGCAGTTCTTCTAGAACAGACTTGTTAGTTTATTGCGCAATGGTCTTCGCAGTATCTTTCCAATTTTTCCGCTGATACCAGATTATAGTTCACGTTTCCTATCCATAGATCGAGAACACTAGGGTTTTTAGCATATTTGTTTTTGTATATTTCACGTCTTTCCATATCTTTGATAATTTCCACAAAACTCCGCAGTATATATATATACATATCTTCTTCTTTTTTCCCCATTTTACTGTTTTCAGTCGTTGATAGCGTATGGTGACTATTTCAGGTTCGTTGGAACAAATTTTCTGCCTACATAGACGATCACTTTGGAATATTATCGAGCCATACAATCGTTCTTCTCCCAACTCTTCTTTCTCCTTCTATTTTTCCCATGATTATGGTAGTACATACTGTGGGCGTCTTAGAAATATTCGCCGCTCATTATATTTAATACCATGTCTGATGGGTACTAATAATAAGTTGAAATTAATTGCTTGGAATTGTAATTCTATAATTAACAAACATAGTGAATTATATCATTTTGCCGTCGAAAATAAGGTTGACATAATTGCGCTTTCAGAAACTAAACTCGATAATAATTTCCAGCTTAGATTTCCTGGTTTTAACTATCATCGCAACGACCTATCTCGAAGAAGTGGCGGGGTTGCTTTAATAATAAATGAACATATTAAATACGATATCATTAATGTTCCTTCTTTACATTGTGTGCAACCTGCAGGTATTAATCTCTATTTAGATAATCCCAGTGACACTTCCAATAGAACTCTTGGTCGCGATCATTCCATTATATCCTTGTTTGCTGTATATAAGACCCCCGAGACACAACCCGAAATTGTATAACGACATTTCTGCACTGGTTAAAGCTAATCGTCGAGTTATTATAATTGGTGATTTAAACGCGAAAGCTAAACTCTGCAATTGTTTCATTGACAAACGCTGCCGGTAGAGTACTTCTTAATGTCGCAGAAAAAAATCAGCTGCAGATAATGGCTCCATGTGAACCTACTTACTTCCCGTCTCAGAGTTGTAGACCAAATAGATTTAGTACTAGCTAAAAACATAAACATTACTACTCCTACTTCTATTAATTGTTTGTCGTCTGACCATATAGATACAGTCATCTATGCCAATAGTAAACATAAGACACCAAAACTAATTCCTGATTACATTAATGCTGATTGGGCAAAGCTTAGAAATTACATCTCTAATAAGATTAAACTTGTTCACTCTATAAATAGCCCTACTGATGTTGATAACAACCTCAGCGACCTTACCAATCTGATCAGAGAGGCGAGTCAAATACCATTTAAAACACCGAACTATATACGAGCTCTATACATTATTGTTATTATCGGGGTTAAAAATAAACTTCGTAGAATGTATACGAGACGTCATTCTTCTAACACTGATTGCCGTTCTATAAAAAAACTATTAAATCTATTTACAAAGTTAGTGCAAATTTTATTGAATAAAAATTTAAATGATAAAGTTGCTAACACCTTTTCCCAACTAGCTACTAATGATAACAGTCTTTGGAGGGTTTGCAAACGATACACTCAACGTATTGAAGCACTCCCACCGCTTTATGACAATCATCTTAATAGGTATGTTTATTCAGATAATGGCAAAGCTGAATTCTTGGCTGGTTACTATTTCAACACGCATAGTCGAAATGCCAATCTATCGTCCAATTATCAGAATAATAAAATAAGACTTGCCATTAAAAAATATATAACCTCTCCGAAATTCATATCCCAGCCACTACTTACTTCACCAAAGGAGGTGCTTAAATACACTCAATCTTTCAAAAACAAGCATTCAGTTGGAGATGATAACATTCCGTCGATTATCCTAAAAAAATTACCGTTCAAAGCTATTGTTCAACTCACTAACATTATCAATAGTATGTTTAAACTAGAATACTTTCCCTCTAACTGGAAAGTAGCAAAAATTATTACTCTTCCTAAACCTGGGAAAGATTGTTCATCACCGGATAATATTCGGCCTATAAGCTTGTTGAGTAATGTAAGTAAGATTGCCGAAAAAATTATACTGAAAATATTACGTGTTTTCTCAGATGAAAACAATTTATTACCAAAAGTACAGTTTGGTTTTCGGCCAGGTCATTCTACAGCTCATCAAATTGCCAGAATAGCGGAGCATATTACTGACAACTTTAATTGTAATAAACACACGGGGATGGTTCTATTTGACGTGGCCAAAGCATTTGATACTACTTGACACAATGGCATTGTATATAAAATGATTGAATGTAAATTTCTAAAATATCTTATTATGCTCGTTCTAATCTATTTAAGTAATAGATCATTCTATGTGTTAGTAAACGATATATTATCCTCCCGTCGAACATGCTTAGCAGGAGTACCTCAAGGTATTGGTCCATTCCTATTCACTTTTTATTTATATGATATTCCTACAATAAATAACACAGAGGTTAAAACCTACTAGTCTCGAAAGTGATATCAGATCCTTATTAAATACATCAACATATGTCTTAGTAATTGGAGATTTAAATGCGAAGAATAGAGTTTGGAATTGTCATAATGCTAACAGAGCAGGAAACATACTCCTAAGCATGTGCAACAAACTAAACTTTCAGATAAAAACACCATCAGAGCCTACATTTTTCCCCGGGAATTCAACTTCTTTGCCTAGCATCATTGATATTGTCATTGCAAAGAACTACTATCAATTAAGTAACCCTTTATCTTTAAGTGAACTATCATCTGATCATAATCCGATAATGTTTACTATATCTAATAAGTTAAAGTACAATAAATTAACTAAATCTTTCAATTATTCCAGGGCAAACTGGAACATATTTAAAGAACACATTCAGAAAAATATTAATATACCAAAAACTTTACTTAATCCTCAATCTATAGATAAATACATTCTACATCTAAATTCCGTCATAATGCAAGCTGCGCGCAGTGCCTTCCGCGGGTTATTACAAAGGAGAAAGTGAATTCGATTTCAAAAGATATAAAAATTATTATTAAACTTAAAAACTACGTTCGTAAATGTTATCAAATATCTAATGATCTAAATAAGTTCAAGTACAAGAAGCTGTATAACAAATTAAATAAGGTAGTCAAAACAAAGTTAATAAATGAAAGAAATTTACAGTATGATAAATTCCTCAAAAACCTCTCTCCAATTGATAATAGTTTATGGAGAGTCAATAAATACTTCTGTAGAGGCCAAAATTACCGCCTATTAAAGACCCAATTAATTTGGGTAGGATAGCTTATTCCGTTGAAGATAAAGCAGAAATCTTAGTTGAGCATTTTAGTACTGTTCACAGTCAAAATGTGTTGATGTCAACCCGGTATCATGAACGTAAGGTGAAACAGACGATAAACAATTACTCGCTTAACATTCCTGCAGTGATTTCACTCGTAGATCTTACAACACCTAAAGAGGTTAAACGACTTATCTCCACTCTCAGGCTGAAAAATTCAGTTGGTCACGATCAAATTAGCATAAAAATGATTAAAAATCTACCAACAAAAGCAATAGTCGCCTTGGAGGTTCTATTTAACTCATGTTTACGCCTATGCTATTATCCTGTGTCGTGGAGAGTATCGGTAACGGTACCTTTGGCAAAAGCTGGGAAAGATTCATCTTCGGTTCAAAATGTTAGACCTGTGAGTTTACTCAGTAATATAAGTAAGGTTTTTGAAAAAATAATACTAGTAAGATTGAGGGCATTTAGTGACAGAGAATCCATCATAGCTGATTCGCAATACGGTTTTAGACCAAAACTAAGTACGACAATTGGCCAGTGTTTGTGACAAAGTTACTGATAACTTTAACCAGAATAAACATTCGGGTGTTGTCTTGATGGACATAGAAAAAGCGTTTGACACAACATGGCATGATGGAATCATATATAAATTAATTAAATATAATTTCCCCCATATCTTGTTTTTACTATTAAATCTTATCTGATGAATAGAAAATTCTATGTGAAACTGAAAAACCATAACTCTGACTTAAGGTACGTTAAAGCTGGCTCAAGGCAGTATCTTAGGCCCATTCCTTTTTATTATATATATATTAATGATTTACCGACAATACCAGAAGTAGACATAAATCTCTATGCTGATGACACTTCTCTAATGGTATCCTCTTATAGAATAGACACTATAAGTAATAAATTAACTAAAGCAATTTATGTCATGTCTAAATTCTACCATAAATGGAAATTAAAAGTTAACGATGAGAAAACAGAGTCGATAATTTTTATCAGACGTAGGCCTTCGTTAAATCGTTTCGTTAAAATAAAAAACGTCGAACTTGACTGGAAGGAACATGCGAAGCATTTAGGCGTCATCGTGGACAGAAGACTCGCATTTACAAAACATATTAATGATTGTGTAAGTAGAACAATACGGAAAATGGGTTGTCTATTTCCTATATTTAATAAAAGATCTGCGCTTTCAACGCAAAACAAATTTTTATTATACAAAAAGGTAATTTTACCAAAGCTAATGCCTGCCAAATATCGTCTTATACCAGCAGTAATAATATAAACCACGTGCAAAAAGTGCAAAACCATTGCCTTCGAATAATTTTGAATAAACCTCGATTTATTTCAATAAAATCTCTCCATGATGCGTTAAAATTCCCTTACGTACAGGAAATGATTAAGGATAAAACGAAAAAATTTTTTGCCGATTGTAAATATTCCGACATTCCAATGGTAAATTCTATAGGTGATTACGATTACCAAGCTTTACGACACAGGTATAAAAGATATATAGGCGTATAAAACACATCCTTCTACAGTAATACAAATTCTAGTTCTAGTATTAATAAATAAGCTAAGATATTTTTAAGTATATTGTTGATACGGTAAGAGTGTACGCACTCTGTTATTTTAAATGAGCAGGTTTTTTGTATTAAAAATTTTTTCCTGCAATCTTATAATAAGGCGTAATTTAAATAATAATTTATAAGATTATATTTCGTATTAATTTTTTCTGGAAAGAATCGTTGATATATTCGGTACAGAAAATTCTATTGAATGGTAACTTTACTTTTTTGTAAAGAGAAAATATTTAAATATGCAAATATATTGTTGTTGTTGTTGTTGTTAAGAGGTGTAGCCTTGTATGCAGATGATACCGCATTGTAGTTCTTATATTCCAAGAGCTGTTACGAATAAATTACAATTAGGGGTAGATAGGTTGATTCGATATTTTGCTAATCAATCCTACCAAAACTCAGGCAATACTGTTTACTCGTAGGAAACCACTTTTACCCCCCCCCCCACCTTAATAACGGTGTAAATGTAGAATGGTCAGATCAAATAAAATACTTAGGTGTTATTTTAGATAAAATATTGACTTTTATCAAACATTTAGATTACGTGTCAATCAAAACGCAACGTGCCATTTGTTCTATTTATCCTTTGTTTAAACGCAAATCCGTCCTAAATGTCAATAATAAATTAATAATATATAAATCGCTCATTAGACCAGTTTTAACGTATGCCTGTCCTGTGTGCAGTTCTATTAGCAATTCTAGTTATAAGCGGCTTCAGTTGATTCAGAACCGGTGCGTTAGATGTATACTCAACGCTCCAATATATAGTAATAAAGTGAAAATGCATGAGAAATTGGAACTAGCTATGTTAAAAGATCACGCGTTAAAAGTGTCTACCAACTTTTTTAAACAGTGTGTTGTTACACATGATAATGATTTGATAACGGTGATCGGAAATTATGATTGCAAGCAGTTAAGAATAAAATATACTAAATATAAGCATCGCAGGCTGAAACATAATTTGGTTTAGCCTGTTAAATATTAATAATTGTTAATATTTGTTTTAATAGTATTAAGTATTTTTGTCCATTATCATTATCATTTTATTTATCGCTAATTTCAACGGTATTGCTTTGTATATTTTCGCAGGTTTTTTAGCATTAATTTTTCCTGCATTTAGTATATACTTAAGTTGAATCTTCATTCGTTAAAAATTCATGTTTCTTCTCTTACGTTTATTGTTACTGTGGTAAGTTTTTATTTGTAACGGTACACAGTTTTAAAAATTTCTACTTGTTTTTAATTTGTAATTTATGCGAAATATACGTTTTCTTCTTCTTCTTAAAACTGTTTTTTTTTCGCTAGATCGTATCCGACAACTCTCTGTCTTTTTTTTAATATATCTAATACTTTTTCATTTTTCTTCTTTCCTGTCCACGATATGCACAATATACGGCAGTAACACCACATTTCGAAAGCTTCTATAATGTTTATTCAGCGTCCGTGTTTCACAGCCGTACAACAACACCAATCATACGTGGCGATTTTAAGCTATAATTCTTACCGAAAGAGATATTCCACGCGATGTTAATGTTTTCTTCATTTTTAAAAATACTAATCTTGCCTGCCCTATCCTGCATTTAATCTCTTCTTTTTTGAACCACGACGTTGATAACCAAGCTTCTAGGTATCTATTATTTATACACTACTTCTAATTCAGTATTTTTTAATATTATTTTTCGCTTACTACTGTCACCATTACTTTGGTTTTCTTAGTATTAATAGTAATTCCATATTTATCGCAGGTTTTTTCTACTGCTTTCAATAATATTCCTAGATCTTTACATTTTCTACTAATATTATCATATCATCAGCATACCTTATATTATTAATAATTTCACCTCCAATTTTGACACCTTCGGGTCTATTTGTTTATATATATATATATATATATATATATATATATATATATATCATGGGCGACTGGAATGCAGTGAAGGACAAGATAAACCGACAGTTGGTAATTTTGGATTGGGAAAAAGAAATAAGCGTGGACAAAGACTGATAGATTTTTGTAAACAAGAACGATATATAATAACAAACACATACTTTTCAATGCCATACCGACGACGATATACATTGCAAACCCCTGATGATAAGAAACGATACCAAATAGATTATATATTGGTTAAAGAACGATATAAAAATCAAGTAATAAAAAAGCTGTGCGTATCCAAGAGCAGATGCGAACACCGACCACTCACTTGTAAAATTAATATCACGAAATAGATTTAAGCGACGGCAAATTGGTAAAAAAATTCCAAACTGGAATGTAGAAGCTCTAACAGCAATACAAAAAGCAAATTCATAGAAATAAGCAATCTGAAAGCAAGAAATATTATTAACAAAATGGATACGATCGAAGAAACATGGAGCTCACTAAAAGAAATTATGGGTAAAGCTGCGACGGAAGTTATAGGCAGACAAAAACGGAATAAATTGCATAAGCCCTGGATCTCTAATGATGTACTGAATACGATGGAACAGAAAAAGAACTTTAAAAATGAAAAATCGGATGAAGAGAAAATGCAGTATGAAATATGATAAACCGAGAGTGTAAGCGCTTAAAGGAAAAATGGTGGAAACAGCTTTGCGAAGAAATAGAAAACGATACAAAACAAGGGCGCGTAGAAGCAGCTTATAGTAAAATCAAACAAAACTGAAACAACGTAAAGGGATACGCATTCGAACAGTTTATAAACCAAATGGAAGAATAGCACAAACCGATCGAGAAATAGGACACACGTGGAAAACTTACGTAGAAGCACTGTATAAACAGCCAGTTCATTCTTGGCACGTGAGCAGCAACAATAATAATATTATAGAAGATCATGATAAAGTGTTACGTGCAGAATTTGAAGCAGCACTGCAATCTTTACCTAATAACAAAGCTGTTGGCATTGATAACATTCCAAATAGAGATGCGGAAAAACAGTGGTCCAGAAGTCAAGGAATTATTATTTAAAATGATTTGTCAAATAATGGTAGAAGGAGCCTAAAGAACACTGCACTTCAATTATGGTGCCGATTGACCAAAGTACCCAAAAATTGCGCGGATTACAGAACTATCAGCTTATTACCTCATGCGTCGAAAATCCTACTGAAAATAATAAAGAAACGACCCGAAACATTAATTGCAAAAAATCTGCGAGAAACGCAATATGGATTTAGAAAAGGTCGATCTACACGGGATGCAATAGCGGTACTGCGACTGTTAGGTGAGCGTACGATAAACCAAGGCAGGTGTCTCTATGTAGCCTTTATTGACTACGAAAAAGCTTTCGATAAAGTACAGTGGAAAGACTTAATTACATTATTACGACGAATCGGATGTTCAGAAATCATAATAAGGATAACGTATAATTTATACAAGAAGCAAGAAGCAGCGGTTCGCTTCAATGGAATTGAATCGGAAAGAATAAATATAAGAAATGGAGTAAGGCAAGGTTGCTATCACCTGACCTTTTTAATGGTTTTGCAGATATGATTCTGGAAGAAACATTTGGTGAAAATAAATACGGATTAAAATGTGGCGGAAAGAGTATTAATTCGATAAAATTTGCAGACGATCAAGTGCTGCTAGCAGAAAGCCCGAAACAATTGGTAACAATGATCAATAAATTGTACATAAATGTGAGGAAACAATGGATATAAACATACTCGAAACGAAAGTCATGGTCATAAGTAATAAGCAACATCAAATAAAGATTATGTTGAACAATGTAAATAGAGAACAAGTAACATCTTTCAAATATTTGGGTCAGATAATAACATATAACCTCGATTGTACACTAGAAATTCGTAAAAGAATATGGGCAAAACAGCATTTAAAGAAAAATAGTCGTTGATAACACAATGCTCATTATTTATGAAAACATTTGTCTGGTCAATAACGTTGTATGGGTTAGAAACGTGGATATTTAAGAAAGTAGATTGCAGTCGGCTGGAAGCATTTCAAATGTGGTGCTGGCGAAAACTGCAACGAATTAGTTGGACCGAAAAAGTTGCGAATAAAGCAGTGCTAGAACGAATAGGAGCAATACTCAATAGGATACGGAAAACTCGTCTTCGTTGGTTAGGACATGTAATGCGGTCCGAAAATAGTACTCTTAATAATAGAAGGTAAAATTTTAGGTAAAAGACCACGCGGACGTCCTAAAATAACATTTGTCGATACGGTGCTAGACGGGTTTTACGAAATATGCAGATTTGAAGAAGGCAGTCATTTTATTATGGAGAAATATTGTGTTGGGGCGAATCAGCCAGTCGGCTGCAACATAATAATAATAATTATATATATATATATATATATATATATATATATATATTTAATATGTATATACATATAATATGTGTGTTCGCGCGTATTATTCACGCGCACGATTTTATTCGTACATATATGCAAAAGAAAATTGAAGCATTGGAAACTTGGTGCTGCAGAAAAATGGAGATGATAAAATGAACAGATAGGATAAGCAACGAAAAGGTCTTTAATTTAATTAATGAAGAAACTACGAGAAGAGAATAAACAAATGAATCGATCATGTATTCAGGCATAATGAGTACTTAACGCAAATAATTGAAGGACCGCTAGAAGGAAAAAGAACGAGAGGAAGGTTGAGGTAGAATTACAAAATGATATAAAAGCAACGTGCTTTGGAAATGGCGCGATTTCAAAAGAATTCCGAAAGATAACTTAACTGTACACCAATCTTAATATAAGATTGAGGAATTAATGAATCTTTACATATATGCCCGCGCAAGTGTATGCGCATAAAAAAAAAAACCTACACCGGGCACTGATATATTCGATATTTTCAGGGGGTACATTTTTACTAAGTATTCTAGGATTTAAAATACACGGATGAACGTAATTTAGTCATCTATAGTTATGTACGCGGATAAATGGAAAATTAATAAAAAAAGTTGTTTCTCCAATTTTTGTAACAATATTTAATAATTCCGGATTCAGGTTGGTTCCCTTAATTATACTTTAATACGTTGTTGATGCAGACGGTTCGGCTATTTATTGTTACTATCTAGAACAGACTTCGAATCGGCATATCACATATTCTCAGATATTATATAATAAGCGTAAAATCGGTATCAATCCATCGAAAACCGAAACAATTTTCTTTCAGACGACCGAAATTGACGAATAATCTGACGGTGTGGGGTAAACAGCATTAACTGGTCAGATCAGATTCGGTATCTGTTGTTTTCGTCAACAAATTTAATTTCACTAAACATATCGACTATATTAATACGAAGGTTAGTAAATCCATTTGTTCCATAATGTTTAATTATCATTCCTTAATACACGCGCAATAAATGTATTATTTATAAAACACTAATAACACGTCAGGTATTTACATAGGCTTGTCCTGTATGATGTTCGATATCGAACGAAAATTATAATCAATTGCAGCTCATTCAGAACCGGTGCTTTAGGTGCATACTAAATGCTCACACCGTTATACTAGAATCAGGAATACATTCTTAACATATGGCGTAAATTTTTCGGTGATTTCCGTATACACACACTAATGGATTTATCTCTTTAATAGGTGATTACGATTCCAGGCAGCTAATGTTTTTATGTATACAAAATACATAAGCATAGACGTATTGAACGTAATTTATTAGAATGAGCCATTTACTTACTAATATTGTTCGAATTATTAGTGTAATGTTATATTAATTATTTTCATATTTAATCGTTAGTTTCAACGTTATCTAATATGATACTCGCTTTGGGTTTTCCCCTTTTTCCCCCACTTTGTATAATAGTTGTACATTTTTGGTTAAGCTATATATAAGAGGTAAGACGAGTACCGGTATACATCTATGAATTATGTTTATCGACTGTATTTTAATTATTTAATAAAAGATTTCCCGTTATTATGTTAAAATAATTAACATCCAACCGAATTGGTTACTATGGTTACGGACCGATTTGGTTACTATGGTTACAGTCGTATAAACTTTGTGGACCGTTGTTCATAAGCGATCGATAATTCATCTCTCGAGCCGCGAACGCTTGTTTAAATAAGAATAAGACGATTCTGTCCTTTTTCACTTTGCCATTTTTAGCGCAACCGTGTTTATCTTTTAAATAGGTTGCGGAATATAGGCAGCCGAGAGAGAGCCTGTCCGCGTACCCGAATACTCTCATACACAATCAAAAATCTGCGATACTAACCAGGGTTCAAAAGTAGGTCACCAACGTTGTGAAAGGAACTATATCTCTCTTACGTTCGTTTCTGCATGTGTACTTCTTTTAAAAAACTTTAAGAACGCTACCTGCACAAGAAATAACTATACAGTGTGAATATTAGTGATGAGTAAATGAAAAATACAACAACAAACTAATTTTGAAATAAAAGCAAATTTGAATTAAAAAGTTTGCTTATATATATATATATATATATAAATTTAATATGCAAGTAGAGAGGGAAAAACTTAAATAAAATAAATTACATTTAATATGGTACAAAATACAAATACAAATACAAGATATAAATACAAAATGCAAATACAAATACAAAATACAAATACAAAATAAAAATACAAATACAAAATAAAAATACAAATACAAAATACAAATACAAAAAAAATGATATAACTACAAAACACAAATACAAAACAAATACAAAATACAAATACAACATATAAATATAAATACAAATAATACAAAATACATGTACAAATAGAAAATATAAATACAAATACAAAATATAAATACAAAATACAAATATTTCCATACCGAATGTCATAACCATTCTCTCCAGATAATACTAAAAATATAATCAAAATTAATAATATTTATGATGAAAGAACTTATACATAAACTGCAGGAAAAATTTAAAATAGAAAAAAATATATGCTTTCTTTAAAAATAACGGAGTGTATACACACTTTTCTTATCAAAAAAGTATCCTAATTTATTTGTTGACGTTAGAACTAAAGTTTATAGCTGGCTTACTGGAAAATATGCTTTATACGCCTGCGTTTATATTTTTTATACCTGTTCTAGAGATTGGTAATCGTAATCACTTATGAAATCTACTATTGGAATATCCGAATATCTAAAAATGTCGAGAAATTTTTTGGTTATATAATCATTTACCGTATATAAGGGAATTTTAACATATCATGTAAACATTTGATCGAAGTAAATTGGGGTTTAATCGATATTATTCGAAGGCAATTGTTTTGCAATCTTTACACCTGGTTTATATTATTTCTGCTAGTATAAGACCACACTGGACAGGGATAAAATAATTTTAGTAAAATTACCTTTTTGTATATTAAATCTTTGTTTTGCATAGATAGTGCGGACTATTTGTTAAATATAGAAAATAGACAACCCATTTTTCAATTTGCTCTATTTATACAAATGTTTGGTAAATGTAAGTCGTCTGTCCATGATGACGCCTTGTTGTTGGTATGAACGCTTTTAATTTTAACTAAATAATTTCCAGGACGAATATTGCTTTAATTGGCAGATTTTTTTTATCATTTTTATGTTAATTTGATCGAGGGTAACTGAATTTTTCTGTCTGAGGGTGGAGATAAGGCTTTTAACCTATTTTGGCGTTGTGAGGCCTATGGGTGAAACCATCATCACCATGATGTGAAGTGAAAAATTATTTATCGTTTGTTTCACCTTTCGTTCTTGATACCGAGTTGACATCAAATCATTTTAACTCTGAACAGTGTGGCTCCTGTTTAGTACTATCAATATTTAGTTTTCCCCGGCACATTATCCATATTGTACTAATTCCAATCTATTACATTTTTCGTTAAACCGAACTATTTACTTTGTAGATTATTCATTTTTATTGACCATTTCAATCGGAGTTATCGAAAATGCGATAAATCGAACAGATTGTAATGTGTGTATTTAAAATCTTGAACGTAATTACGCGATTAAAGTCACATTATAGCCTATTACTGGTAGTTCTCGGTTTATTGGAATTTTAAAACATCTCTGAATCATTAAGGTATACACAACGCGAACTGAACAAGATTGACTTAATGTTATTTATGATATCATAAAAAGATCTTCTCGTTTAGATAACTTTTCACGAGTTTAATTAATTAAGAGGGGAAACCTGTAAAAACGTCGGTCATGTTGTGTCGTTCGCTACATCAGTACATTTATTGAAACTGAAATTATTATTATTATTTAATAATAATCTACATTAACGTGTCGTGTGCAGCAACGAAGACTAGAAGCACGAGGCGTAGGAATTTAAATCAAGGAGTAGGAACGAGACATGCGTAAGAACATGATTAGGTTAGTTAGCGAGGAGTATTCATTTTTGAAGAGAAGAGGAAGTGGAGAATGGTGATTGAGAGACAATCTGAGTGAAGAGTACACAGTCAATGAGGATGTGGAGGATGGAAAGGGTAATGATACACACGGTGCAGTGAGAAGCCGGAGTGCTGTTGATCAGGTATGAATGGGTGAGTCATGTATGACCCAGCCGCACTCTGCTGAGGACAGCGTCTTGTCGGCCGGTTGAAAGCGTAGACTTCCGAGGTAAAATGGAATTCTCGATTTGACGAAGCTCATTTAATGAGGAGGTCGACATAGCCATCGAGCCTGCACGTTAAAGAGCGTTATGGGAAGCAAATACTTCGATGACTTGGAATCCAAACAAAAGTAATTTTCGTATGAACTTTACGTAATTCCAATATAGATAACGGTATATAGTCAAAAATTGCAACCTTTGAACTCGAAAATTAACGATCTCAAGTAGACACTGAAAAATAGCTACTAACTCGGTCAAAAAACAGACAACCGAAATTCAAAGACTGGATTTTGTTTCGAATGAAATAAACTACACCTAAGTGTAATGATATTTTTGATGAATCTGCGTATCATTTAATCGAATTATTAGGCAGTAGGCGGAATATATTTCGTAGGATTTTATGTATCTTGTGGTTTGATTTAATTTCTAATGAATATAGATCTCGCAAAGCCATGATTCCATCGGGTCCAGCGGCTTTTCGGTTCTTCATAATTTTTATAGCTCCTTGTACCTCATGTGCTGTAATTTTCTCCCTAAAATGGTTTTCGCTTTTGGTTTCATCTCTGATGATTTTCACCTTTTTTATTTTCTTCTTCGGTTTACCATTTGCTAACTGGCTATATTATTAGTCGTAACATTTGCTAACCCAGTTTTATTTGTGCGTTCACCATTTAGATTTTTTAGGAGCCTCCAGGTTTTAGCACTGTTTTGCTTCATATCCAATGAGTTTGTCAATTCAATCCATCTTTTTTTTTCTGTCAACTCATTTATCCGTTCTGCGAGTTCCATTATGGCGTCACTAAAAGGAGATATTTCATAGCTTTGAATGTATTCTTGCAGTTTTCGTTGAATTTCATTGCTTAAACCCGGAATGAACTGTTTCCTATGCCCTATAGGGATTCATTTGTAGATCGCTTCTGTAAGCTTATTATAATTCTCTGCGATCGCGTCTGTTTTGTTTAATGTTTCATTTAGCAGCTGTCTGAATTTATTCCAATTTGACTTCTTAAAATTAAATCGATTCTTTGGCGAAGAGTTTATTATTATTGAAAATATTGTCCGCTGGATCGGTCTATGTTGGCTTTTAAGTATTGGATTCAGAACATATTGAGAGCACATGAAAGAAATTTTTTCCGAAACAAATATTAAATCCGGATTATTATAGCCTCTCTTCCACCGACAGCTGTTAAAGGAATGACGTAACTTTGCATCGTGTATGAACTCCATTTCTTTACTTATAGCCCATGAGACTACTTTTTCATCATTTTTATCACAACTCCATTCTGTTCCATGACTGTTAAAGTCTCCAACAACTATTTCTATCTCCTTCGTGTTAGTGTTATCAGTTGGTGGGGCTTCAAACTTATTTCCGGGTAGTTTATATATTCAAGCGTTATTACTTCCATGTTGTTCTCGCAAGATTTGTAAACGGAGGAAATCTTTATTCCAGAACGTGTACGCTGCTATGCTTTCCGCACGGTATATTTGCAACAAAGTTCATACCATAAATTTGAATCGCATTTACTCTATGGGTTTCTTGCGGGGCAAGGATATCGCAATTTTGTTGTTTACATAAGTTCCATAACACGCTCGATTTTACAAATGCGTTAATCCTTCAACATTCACGCAGATGATCGTCAAAACTGGCTTTGAAAAAGGCCTTTTCAAGGGTGTATGATCTGCCACGAGTTATGGTAGTAATAGGATTTGTCAACGATAGTTTGAAACTATCCCAGAATTTTACCGAATTCATAAAATATCTTCTCCTTCTTTATCTCCTCAACCATTAGGTCGATGTGCAACATGGCAGTCATCTTGTAACTTTCTGTCGTAGGCCAGTTTTTTGTTTTTTTTATTTCAGCATATTTTTTTCTGTTTAGTATGCTTCCCATAAATTTTATTTTTGCCGTGACCTTCGGCTATGTTTCGTTTATTTTACTTTTAATTAAATTTTTTACCCGGGAAGAATGTCTTAATAAGTGATCAATCCTACTGTTTCTTGGATTTTTTATTACCGACATTAATCTCGTCTCTTCTTCCACTCTTCGAAGTACGTCTCTGTTTTTGATTTTTTTTCCGACCAACATATTTTCATCATTTTTCTCTAGCACCATAGTTTAAAAGCTTTCAGTTTTGACTCCTCTTTTTTCAAGATAGTCCAAGTTTCGCAGCTATACAATGCCACATTCCAAACGAAAGTTTTCATAAATAGTTTTCTCGTGTGCAATGAAATATGTTTGCAAGTAATTATTAAACACATTTTTGGTGTACTTATGGCAATCTTTGATTATCTGGAAATATATTCGTATATTTTATATAATTTAATTTCCCGTCTTGAGCACGACATTATTTTGGTTTTATTTACATTTATTTTAATTTTACATTTTTAATTAGTAGTTCATTTAAATCGTTAATAGATTGTTGTATAATTTTACTTCGCTTCCTGCTATTAACGCTATATCATCTGCGTCTGCGTACCGTGTTGAGTTGTACCCCCTGACCATTAGTATTGATACCGGTTTTTTCTATTTTCTGGAAATATTTTCATAGTTACTTCTTTATGTATATATATATATATATATATATATATATATATATATATATATATATATATATATATATATATATATGTTGAAATGAATTGGTGTCAGGCAGCATCCTATACATATATAATTATCGTATACCTAAGGAACCAACAAAAAAAAAAAAAACGATTCATCTTAGCTCAGCTATTAACGGCGTAAATTAAGTTTGAAAAAATATTAATAATTTAAAGTACGAAACTTATCGGAAGGTCATTCAGCGAAGAAAATTTGCTAGTGCAGAAGATGCTGTATAAATGTTCTTCATCATTCTTTCTACTATGTACATATTGATTCTGTACAAAGCGGTACTGGCTGCAAAAGGGTAGGGTCGTGCCGGGAATACTAAAATTTCAATAATGACGATAGCGACTTTTATATATAATACGTATGCATGAGTGTGTTCGTAATCGAATAGTAGTTAATGTTTACAAGATATAGTAAATCTCGAAAGGTTTTCAAAGAGAAAAATTGGAAGGGTCTTACTTAAAAGTTTTATCGGCAAGGACGATTATGTAGAAGTTGGCGAAGGAGTTTATATATATTTTTTGAATACCGATTGAGCTTCTACATGTGTATGTGTATAAACACGTATAAAATATATGCGTTGATGTGCGCAATTGATATGTTATGCGCACTTACATATGTAAATTGTTTCTGTGTAGGCGGTTAGTAACTCTCAGCGTCTACGATGGAAAGAAGGTCATAAAAGGTTAAAAGCAAAGAAATAAAAGCGATGTTGATGAAAAGTCGGTCCGTAAAAAAAATCCCCGTACTGAAGATGTTCAGGAAGTCGGTGTGCTCAAGTACCGAGGTGCTTCTTGCATCATCAACCAACTATCTCCAGCCCACCCACTTACAAACAATTCCCCGCAATTATGATGCTGAGAAAATTTGTATGCTCTTGTACCGACGTGCTGCACCCCATGCACCATCCACCCACCATCTCCCCAGCCCACCCACTTATCGTACTTATCTGCGTAATTTATATTTCATGTGTATGTAAATATACATATATGTGCTATATATATATATATATATATATATATATGTGTGTGTGTATGCGCGCGCGACTGTTTACTTTCCTGCGGTCGGCGATATAAAGTCGGTCACAACAGATTCTGTAACACCCCCTCAACAGGATATATATTAACAAACTGTAACTTTATCTTAAATTTATTATAATGGCATTGAAATCAATCATTACAGCTAACAATCTGACGTATATTTACTATAGCTAAACGTTTATTAGTAAGTAATATATCTAACCATACAATTTTTTTTTTTTTTTTTAATTTTTCCCTTTTTTATTTAATTTTTTTTTAAGCTTTTAGAATTTTTTATGTATTTTTACTTACTGGGCATCTTAAAAATAATAAATAAACATAAATAGAACTTTTAAACTTGAAAAAAGATTAGATTCTAGGCATAGTTATAAAATTCATTAAAAATAGAAAACATTTTTATTAGTAAATACCCTATTACATTTTGCATTAATTATACGTACTACTGTATCCTCTTTATTGACAGAAGGAACAAATACCAGTATATTTTTTATTTTAAATCTGCGCAGGTAAGTATTAAACTTGCCACGCTCGGTTAGTACTTGTGTTATTGAATAATCAGGCACAGAAAACTTACATCTAAATCATAGATTTTAATCGGGTACAAACGTATAAGTTAAGTTTATAATTAAACGATTCCTAGTTAGCTAAGAATTCTTAAAGCAAACTCTTATAAAATTAAACAAGTTAAAATCGCTAAATTTTTCTTCATGAAAAATAACAAAGCTTTTTGTCTGTTAGACCATTATCAAGTGAATATTAAGAAAAGATTAATTTACATTACAATTCAAAAAAACACACAGTATCAATAAAGTAATCTGTTAGAGATTGCTTAAAGATAAAAAGTGATAAAGTTAAAATAAGGATGTCACAACTAGTCGAGTGTACTAGATGGTGTGCTCGAGGAGAAGCTAATAAAGCACTTGTTCTCGGGCATAAATCAATCAGAGATACTTTATCAAATGTATCTGAAAATAATAATTTCGATGCAAAAAATCTATGTGAATTTTCCGGACTATACAAAAAAATATGTCGTCTAGAAACCGGGATAATGGTGTTTTCGAACGACGTTAATCACTGTTTAAGGATAATGCCTAATAAATGAAGGTATACTCGAATATCTTCAATGCGTGATATCTTAAACTTTCCCTACATTCAAGAAGAGTTTTTAAGAAGTTCTAACCAATTTCACGAAACATGTAAATTATCAGATATACCAGTCATAAATAACAGAGGCGATTATGATTATGATGCTACTAAGTAATTATGTGCGTTCGTGTATACATTATATATGTGAATACGTGAATGTATATATACAGTTGTATGTGTTTTATTATATATATATATATATATATATATATATATATATATATATATATATATTTATATTTATATATATAGTATATTTGTTTCTTTTTTTATTATTATGAACATGTTACTTCCATAATGAAATCAATCGCATAGGTTTTTATTTTTTTTTTTTGTAGTTTTTCCCTGTATTAAATATGATTTTTAAATTTGTTATTCTATGCTCTTATAAGTTTATTTTATGCACTAACGTCAAGGACGTTTTTTACGCCCTTTCCGGAACATTTACACTGCTATATACATGTATATATATATATTTACCATATTGTAAATATATTTATTATGATGAATAAAGTTCGTATTCTTCTTATTCACAAAAATTTGAACAAAACCACCATTACCGTTAAAAATATAAAAATAGTTTTGAACACTGCAATTGCATGCGTTAAAAATACCTAAAGGAATACATTGCCGAGAAATAAATAATTTTTCATGTAATGAAAGCGAAGAAGAAATGTGTCGCTTAAATGGTTTAGATAACCGTTCAACAGCAGCAAAATTTTCTAATTTTTGTGTAAATAATTATTAAACATAGATTTTACTAGTCATGAAATATAATCTTATTTCATTGTTCAATAGTAAGTTCAAGGATTGGTTTATGCAGTTATATGAATTTATTAGTTTTATAAATGTTTTATTTATATATTAATTCGTAGAAAGTATTACTCTCTTTTTGAAATTAACATTACCAACCGTAGTAGAATAGAAATCGTAAAAATGTCGTTAGAAATTGTAGGAAAGCTGTCAATCAGAATCGTACATGTTTTCAAAATGTCCAGTTAAAGTAAGATACATGCTTAAGTAGGTAAAACTAAATATTTTATCTGCATATTAATTTGTAGAACATATATTAATCTACATAATTTTCTTTGTGTTTGAAAATTAATACTACCAACATTTTCGTTAATAGTAAACAATCAATTTATTTTTTCTATATAAAAATTTGAAGCGTATTTAATATTTTTCGTGAAACATTGAAAGACTTAATAAATCGTATAATGTTTGAGATAACTATTTAAAATTAATAATATAAATATTTAATAATAAATTTAAAAAATTAAAAAACACGTGATTTTGAAAAATTTATCAATTTTAAATTCCGGAAAAATGAATTACATAAATTGTTTAAATGTAAAAAGAGGTCAATAACAGAACATAAAGATTCCTTTCGGGACAAACGAAAATTATAATTAACATTACCCAGCTATCAGGACCTCAGTATTATTCAAATATTATATCAAAAATTACATTAGATACTAGTTAATATTAATAATAAAAATATTTAATACTTTTTTTAGTTCAAAGGAAAATAATGAAAAAGATGTGACTTTTAAAAATTTATCAATTTTGAATAAATGAAATAAAATTTCAAAAAAATTTTTTAAAGAAAAAAATATAAAAAGAGGCCAAACGTAGAGGTGGTGTCGGATTCGAACATACAAATTCCTTGCGGAACCAGCTCAAGCTGTTATTAACACCACGCAGCTACCAGGACCTCAAACTTCAACTACTAGATATGTACTATATTAAAAATTATCTGAACACCATTGATGTTCTAATTACTGATTACGAATATAAAATGTTTATTCGAAAATATTGTTTTCAGCAATAATTTAAGAATTAAAAACTATTTTAATATTTTTCCTCTTTAAAATTTAAGTAAACATTTTTTTTTGTTAATGCCCAAACAATTTGAAAAAATTACTAGAAAATTCCAGTTCATGGAGTATGATGTAATCTTTTTTTTTTTTTTTTTTTTTAACGAGTATTTAATGCCTCGTGGCTATTACTCGATGTATATGATTATTAATTAAAATACATATAATTAAATATTATTAATAATATTTTTCTTGATTAGGAAGGCTGTAAGAATTTCTAGGTTGTAGACGTCCGGTATAGCTGAGTTCATCTCCTTAGTACGATGTTGAGCGTATTTCCGGCAGGTCTTCAGTATATGATGGACGGTTAACGGCGCTTTACATTTATCGCATACAGATGGTGGCTGGTTACTAAGCAGGTACAAGTGGGTGATTTGTGTATGTCCAAGGTATACTCTGTTTACCACTGTTTCCAATCTCAGTAGACAAATTTTTCCAACGAGTTTTGGCCATGCCATCAGATCCTTCTTGATGCAACCTAAAATACTGGGCTGACTATGGAAGGATCGACTCCATGATCGCAGTATGCTCTGGACTGAGTCTAGAGCATAGTCCGCACCCGTATGTATTGGAAGGCGAATTTGTGATGGCCAATGGGCCGCCCGGTATACGGCATCGTGTGATGAAATATTACGCAAAGGTGATTTTTGTGTTGCGTTTATAGCTCCACTAAAGAGAAAAGAATATGATCACCAGATGATACTTCAGAGTTTGTGGCTTCTACATATTTTAGTGCAGACATAGAGTCTGAGCAAATTACATAATCGTTCCGCGGGAGATCGGCGATTTGGAGTATACGTTGAAGAATCGCAACTAGCTCAGCCGAAAGGACTGACAGCATTGTCGGAAGATTGAATGACTGAATTTTGTTTCGGAAGGAATATGCACCACCTACATGAAACTGAGTTTTTGATGCATCTGTGTAGCATGTAATGGCTTGAGGTACTCGGAGCAACATCCGTTGTAAGGTTGCATGTATTACATGGTTTGGTTTGCATTTATTATCGGCTGTAGCAAGATACTAGCAAATCTCTGGCTTGAATTTACTACATGGCGGAAGAACTGTTGGTATTCTTTTTAGAATATTACGCTGAATCTTTAATGAAAACTGAAGTCCAACTGGTTTTAGCAGTTCACTGATATGAGCTTGATTTGGGTGAAGTTGATGACTAGCAACAGTTACTGCGTACTTTAATGCAAGTAGCTTCCGTCTGTAGCGAAGAGGTGGAGAACCACTTAAGTAGTGGAGGCTAGTAGGCGTTGTTGGAAATGCTTTCAGCGCAATTCAAAGTGCGGTGTTTTGTATTATATCCAATTTATTGAGCAGCCGTGGGTTTGCAGAGGCATATATGTTAGAATGAATAAGGGTATAGTAGATGCGGAGTAGCGTTGAACTTCTCGGTCCAAATGACTTATTACTCATAATTTTAAGGATATTGAGTAATGGGAGGCATGAATGCTTCATTGCCAGAATATGACTTTTCCAGGTAAGTCTCCAGTCAAAATGTAGTCCAAGAAACTTATGTTCTTTCGCTACCTGTATCTTTGATTTGTTAATTGTTAGATTTAAGTGTACTACTTTCATAAATAACACAAATAATAATTTTTTTGTTTCTGAAATCAATTAAACTGAAACTACAATTTTGAATTTTTACAACGGTTAATTATGAAGTTCATTATAATTTAGTGATAAAACATTCTTATAAATATTGTTTCCAGCAATAATTTAAGAATTAAAAAATATTTTAATATTTTTCCTCTTTAAAATTTTAGTAAACATTTTTTTTTGTTAATGCCCAAACAATTTGAAAAAATTACTAGAAAATTCCAGTTCATGGAGTATGATGTAATCTCTTTCGTAAATAACACAAGTAATACATTTTTTTGGTTTCTGAAATCAATTAAACCGAAACATATATATATTATATATATATATACATATATATATATATATATATATATATATATATATATATATATATATATATATATATACGATTTTGAATTTTTACAACAGTTAATTATTAAATTTATTATAATTTAGTGATAAAACATTCTTATAAATATTATTTGTCAAAATTACAGGAAAAGTTTTAAGTGGAAAAGAGCATTCAATTTTGAAAAGTTTATAACTAAATATATAAAATTATATATAAAACAGAAAATTAAGAAAATTAATTAATCTTAAGCAACCATACATCATACAGTTATGAAGTGTTTATGCGGTGCAATAGTTTTAAAATGAAAAGTAAATTATAAATTTTATCCGTGATAAAATTTATGTATGATGTCATCATCATCATTATTTTTTATCAATCCTAAGTCAGGTCCATCGCCAAATAGTTCTCCAACATTCCTGGTTTCCTGCAGTTCTTTTTAATTCAGTGTAATTTTCTAACCCGGTGTCTACTAGCGAAGTTGTTACAAACGTATTCTTCGGCCTTCCACAGATTCTTTTTCCTTGAATTTCACCTTCAAAGATATTCATGTACCAAAATAATATACCCCCCGTTAGAAAAAGGCAAGTTATATCCGTGTCAGAAAAATTTGCATATATATATTAACTGATGCGGGAAATATGAAATAAACTTAGTGTAATCAGTTTGAAATATTCATTCGAATTAAATGCTGTCAAAAAATGATTACAAGTTTTCGAAAAGGACCAACCTAATTCACAAGTCATGTAAATTATTACTTTTAATAATTAATAACGTTTGACCGATTCGGTTATTACGGTTAGGTTAGTATAAATTTCCAGGCCTGTTGTAGATAAGTAATCGATAATTCATCCGTCCTCGCGAACGTAGCGCTTGTGCAAATAAAATAGCCGAATTCTGCTTGGTTACACTTTGTCCTATTGGCGCTTTTTAATAGGGTGGTAGAATGTAAGCAGTCGAGGGACCGTCCGCTTCCTCGAACACACTGAACTACACAATTACATGTGCAATACTAAACACGGTTCGAAAATAGGTCAAAACACGGTTCGAAAATAGGTCATCACTGCGGGGAGTGGAAATTATATCTATCTTTCGTTCGTTCTTGCACGTTTACTATTAAAAAGGTATAAGAACACTATCCGCATAAGAAATAACTATACATTGCGAATATAATTGACGAATAAGAGTAAAGTTATTGATTGTGGAATGTAGTGATTTTTATTTATACTTGATTACTAAAAATAGTTAAAATCACTAAATTTATTTTTAATTATGCGAAGCTTTAATTGCCGAAAAGCTTCGCATAATTAAAAATAAATTTAGTGATTTTAACTATTTTTAGTAATCAAGTATGAATAAGAGTAAATTTAAATTTAAAAGTACGCTCATAAATAAAATGTAATTTATAAGCAGTGAGGGAAAATAAATAAAAAACATACGAGATGATTGTCGAAAAAATATTAATTTTCTTATATGCAAACGCTCGTAAGCTTAGCTTGCATTCGACTTAAAATAATAACCTTCGTCATTCCACAGTGTTTTAGGCGTCAGAAACATTGTAATACAAAAAGTTATTGTAACAAAGAATATGTATGCGTTAAATGTGTGGTGGAGGTTACCCTTAACTGTGGGAAACACCGTCATGAATCTCCAAAATACGCAAATTCTCAAGAGTGTCACTCTTCAAATTGTAACGGTTATTGAAACCTACCAAAAACTAAAAATAATCAGACAGAAGGTAAATCACAATCAACTAAATGTGCAACAAAAAATAATGATATAGACTATCAAATATCGCGTTATCAACGGTCTACTTTAAAATCTACCATAACAGTCAACAGGACAAAATATACAATTCACGACGAAAATCAACGAGCCGTCTCATATAAAAGTAATACTTTTGCTAATTTGGGAAATATGGGCTCAACTGTTATTACAATACATATAGAGACATTTGTAATCGAAATTCTTCACATAATAGGGCAGCAGCAAATCTACTTACTGTAATCGTAGCTATGTTAAATCAAACATGTTGGTAACATCGCCAATCGATCCATACTTGTGCTAGAATTAATAATAAAATTATATTATATACTTAAACGTTTATATTCTTATCGGATAGAATCGACTGCAAGGGGGATATAGATTCGGAGACATTAACTGTTGTCTTCAATATAGAGCGCCAGGAAGTGAGAGATGAGCATTCAAATAGAACATGATTCTAGTTACAATGTTTGAAAAATAATGGCAGGTTGTGGAGGATACACCGAACTAAGTCTGTGAAGACGAGGCGCGGAGAAGGTGATATTTAATGCGCATTCTAGTAGTTATGGCGATGAAGCTAAGAATGTTAAATCGTAATGTTGTTGGCAAATTGAAATAACAAACTGCAACGTGGAACCTGAGCCAGTGATCGAAATGGCGGTTAGTTGAGAATAACTGCTATACAGACCATTCTAAATGGATGACGTGATTTATTATTCTCGTCACGTCGGAGATTGGTAAAATGGAGACGCGACTGCATCGTTCGCTGCTCGATTACTTGATTCATTACCCGCAATTCCAACATGTTCAGAAGGACACGAAAATGCCGTTAGAGTTGAGGCGTAGTATGCTATTACAAATGCTGAGTAGTAGGTGGCGTTCCTTTGAAAAGTAACGAGACGATCATGCTTGCGGACAGCTAAAATAGTCTAAAATCATTACCAAGAGACTGCAGAATGAAATATCGATGATATATATTAGAGCATTTAAGGTTGCAAACGAATCTGCTGTGATAATAGAACAGTCTGATGCAAGAGCTTATATTTGTGCACAATTTCTACATCCGGTATGAAAAAAAAACCGACAGAATTATTATCATTTTAGAGTCATCCATTTACACTGATAAATCATTGGGACACTTTTTATAAAGAATAGACGAGTGATATACATTGAGGAAAGAGCGGAAGAAGATTATGAAAGAGTAGACTGATGGGGTGGAGAACAAAAATTATAGGGATAATGATGACTTGATGAATGACCGACTAAGTGAATTAATTACAAACAGTAATTTGGCGGTTCGGGAAAGCAGTTCCTTGCATCTGTAATAACGCCGGTTATGATAGATGCGAAAAAATTTATAACATAGTGACTGAGCAGGAAATGTTTGTATATTTAAAAAGGAAATTACGTCAAAGCCGAAGTCTTCGTAGATGACATTGTCACATTCTGAAGATAAATTGAAGATGAATAGTGTGCCCCGAGAATCTGAAGCCTACGTGAATTCTGAAATGTGTCCAGTTTAAGTATATGTACTTTTTCCGAATTGACAAAAGGCTGAAAAATAATTTAAAAAACACAGTATAATGCCACACTGCTGTGACTTGTTAGAATTAAATATTTCGCGTAATTAGACATTGTACCCATGTACATAATTTGAGTAGGAAACAAGTTAGATTTTGAAGAGAAATGTATCTTGTTATAGTCTAGTTAATAGTAAAAAATAACGATAAATTAAGTAGAATCTTTTATAAATTTACGTTATTTTGTAGCAAAAACAAATTTTACATAATTTTATACATTTATATAGATTTTAATGAATCATAATAGAACAAACTGAAATGTAGAAGCCAGGTTTATACGCTACGCCATTATGTTCTTTTACACGTATAATTACAGTACAAGAAATTTTGAATAAAATACGTCTTCTTTAAAGTAGATAAAAAAGTTTAAGTAACATATAATGATGTTTGTATCATGCCACGAGTAAAAACATCTCATTTAATAATCGGAACATCAGGCGATTTATATGCTAATCAATTCAATTGGGCATTTTAAAAATTTAGCAATTATTTATTGATAGCATTTCAAATTTATATTTCTATATTCGTTATACTAAGTCTAAGTTCTTTTTTTAAAGATTTTTCATTTAATATTTATTTTTTAGTTAATATTTTACAGAATATATATATACATGTTTTTTTGATATGGAGATAACCTTTTTTTTCCAACAGATATATATTATATTTCTGTATCGTACATAAATTTTATCACCTATAAATTTTAGAAACTACTTTAATTTTTGAAAATATGACCCAGCAAAAGGACTTCCTAATTGTAGAACGTACAGTTGTAGGTTATAGTTTTACACATGATAATAATTACACTAAACTTTGATTCCAATTAATTTTAATAATGTTCCGTTTTATACGGAATTTTGTATATTTAATTAACAAACGTGTGGAAATTGAACGTTTTTTATTTGTAAAACTTTTTATTCAATTTTAATAATTTATATTTATTATCGTAAAAAAATATTTTATTACTAAATGAGAGTTAACTCCGTAGTTAACAGTTGTACAAATTTCAAATAATATACACGCTTTGATTGTATTTTATTTTTATTATTGACGAATAGAGATAATATTTCGTTTGATAAACTGGGTTTTCTGGTTATTTTCGAATAGTTTGTACATTAAAAAAAAAAAAAATTCGTTTCCAAAATTTTAAAGAGGAAAAATATTGATAATTTTTAATTCTTAAATTATTGCTGAAAACAATATTTTCGAATAAATATTTTATTTTCATAATCGATAATTAAAAAATCGATAGTTAGGATAATTCTTTAATATAGTCATATTTAGTAATTGAAGTTTGAGGTCCTGGTAGCTGCGTGGTGTTAATTACAGCATAAGCTGGTTCCGCAAGGAATTTGTATGTTCGAATCCGACATCATCTCTACGTTCGACCTCTTTTTTTATATTTTTCTTCTTGAAGAATAAATTATGAAATTTTATTTCATGTATTCAAAATTGATTAATTTTTTAAAGTCACATTTTTTTAAATTTTTTCCCGTTATTTTCCTTT
The DNA here is from genome assembly GCA_032883995.1 of Coronaproctus castanopsis. NCBI lineage: Eukaryota > Metazoa > Arthropoda > Insecta > Hemiptera > Monophlebidae > Coronaproctus > Coronaproctus castanopsis. Next base: position 95,788,692 of record CM065054.1, read on the forward strand.
GAATTTTGAAAAAAGTATTAAATATTTTTATTATTATTATTAAGTAGTTATCTAAAACATTATACCAGGTATTAACTCTTTCAATATTTCATAAAAAATAAGATGTACGCTTTAAATATTTTTATAGAAAATAAATTGAATGATTACTATTAACGGAAATAAAGTATATTGTAACATTCATTTCTAAAAACAAAAAAAAAAAAAAAAAAAAAAGTAGTCATATTTTCAACAAATTAATACGTATAAAATATTTACGTAATTTTCAATGACATTTTTGCAATCTTCATCCTACTATGTTTAATAATGTTCAAAGTTAGATATTTTCTATTTATAAAACTAATAATAAATTCGAATGCCCATGTAGATCTATCCTTAATTGTAGTATTGAAATATAAAATATGCTTAAATTTGATAACTGTAATAAAATAAACTCGGAAACAATAATTTACGCAATAACTAGAAAATACTTTATATAGATATATTGTATCGGAAATGACCTATGTTGAATACACGTAAATAATATGTAACTGGAATAGGAATTAAATTATGAAAACAATTGACATTTGGCGTGTAATAAGTTCATGGGGAGAACGATTTTTTTTGTATTTATTTATTTTTAAAATATTTCGTGACATGTACTACTTACTACAAAGGCTAAAAGCACGGAGTTTATTATTCGGTTAAATATAGACGTGAAGGTAATTTAGTGCTAAACGAGGAAAGTTATAAGAGTATTTTCATTTTTAGGTAAAAGTTAAATCTGTTAAGAAACTGTAATGAAAAGCGATAAATTCAGTTGATGAAGCTCTGATATATGTAAAAGTGAATTAATTTCGTTTTCAATCTGAAAACTGTAAACCGTGATCTTCTGACCATTTAAGTAAATTGTTAGTGATATTTTGCAAAGCTAACTTACCAATAAACCTGTACTTTTGATATGAATATTACCAGATTATCCGCAAAAAGTGCTGCACGAATTGGAGATTAATCTTATTGACGACGGAGTTAATAGCAATATTAAATAATGTTGGTCCAAGTACAATGAGACACTCTGTTTACAAGAATTGGATTGTTAGACACTATATTATCAATTTATCGCCTCTCGGAGCTTTCCCTACAATGTCAATTGCCCAACTGTACTATGAAGCAAATGATTTTAAATCTACATCGTCACTATATCATCTTAAAATTTTACATACACTTACTTTACAAATAACTGACATCATGAAAGATTCAATATTACTGTATACGAATACAAATCTTTCACACAAAGTAAAAAAAGCGCCACTTGCTATTTAGCTTTCCGATCTCCCGACAATTACACCTATCAGTCCATTTTACCACCTTCGAAGAAAAACCTTGTCATTTTTAATACTGATCTTACAGTATACTGTTCCGAAAACTAAAACATATCTCAACAGAAAATCAATAAATACCTTTCTCGATACAGCACCTTTTCAATATATTATACAGATGGATCAAAAGTGAATATCGCTGTGGTTGTCGTGTATAATGATGACATAGACCATTATCTACTTTCGTGATACTATAGTGTCCTATCGTGTGAACTAATTGCAATTTTGCGGACTATATTATTTGCATCTTTTAAAAATGAGCAGGAAATTGTTATTGTCACAGATTCGCTGTATTCGATCAAACGTGTGAAAGAAAATTCCAGATGCCAGCATCCGTTGGCTGTGAAAATTAATTATACAATCAACAAGCAAAATCAGCAGACCCATGTATTTTGGATTTTTGGCCACATGGGTTATGGAAGGAATGAAGAAGCAGATCGAGGGCAGAATTATTTTCAGTAAACTGTTCCGATATGTTTCGCTCTATGTTCCATAAATTCAAAAAACAAGCAACAGTCAGATTTTCCGGTTTACCTCAACAAAGCGGTATCTGGCCAATTCAACATGTTCATCGCACAAGACAGTGTGAAGTGATTCTGTTCCGTGTCCGTACAATACAAGTTTGACCTCATACTTATATCCTATCCAAAACCGATTCTCCTGCTTGTTCACCCTGTAATGTTCAATCACTATAGCTCATTACTATTCTCTACATAACTCCATTCGCTTTTCGTTACAGTTTCTTAACACATTTAATGAAATGCTTTTACCTAAAAATGAAAATACTCTTATAACTTTCTTCGTTCGCACTAAATTACCTTGTATATTTAACGGAATAATAAACTACGTGCTTTTAGCCTTTGTTGTAGTAGATGACACGGAAGATTAAAAAAAATAAATAAAAAAATAATAAAAACGTAGTTCTCCCCATTAACTTATTACACGTTTCTTCTGTCTCTTCCCACATGGAGTTAAGAGATCATCATGGCCTGATTTCTAGTAATATCCGCTTAATGTCTGACATATCCTAAACAGTTCTTCCGTCGTATATCATGTCCAGTGTTTAAGTCAAACAGCTACAGTCGTCTTGGTCGTCCTTTGTCTCTTTTTCCATTGATTCTTCCTTGCATATATCTTTTTATTATTCCATATTTTCTCCTCTTATTACATGGGCAAAGTATTGGAAATTTCTTCTTTTTATTGTCTGTATTATTTCTGGACTACTGACATTTACTTTTCTTAATACTTCTATGTTTTTGACCTTTTCTGTCCATGATAACTTAGTCATTCTCCTATAGATCCACATTTCAAATGCCTCCAACTTTTTTCTACATTTCTGGAAGATCGTCCATGTTTCAGTCCCATATAATAATACTGGTAGCACGTAACATTTTACTATTCTTTTTCTTAATTCTAAATTAATGTATTCGTTTGTTAATACCTTTTTTAATTTACAAAAGTCAGATCTTGCTAATTCTATTCTACATTTAATTTCCATTTCTTGAGTACCATTTGTTGTTACCCATGTACTTAAGTATTTTTGTCTTTTAACCCATAATTCAACTTATTCTTAGTTCAGGTATATTGTTACTTTTTTGTTATTGTCATTGCTTTAGTTTTAGAGAAAGTCCATATTTTACACTTGTTTCTTCTATTTATCATTCTTTGCAAATCTTGCACATTCTCTGCTAACATAACTGTATCATCGGTGTATCTCAAGTTGTTTGTATTTACACCATTTATTCCTACCTACATCCTCATTCGGCGCTTCTTGAAACATTTTTTCACTACACATATTGAACAGCATAGGGGGAAGAATATCAACAAAAATATCTTTCATATATATCACATGGCTGAAAATTACACGGTTAACGGCAATTTCCTATTCCAGTTACATATTATTTACGTCTTTCCGATACAATAAATCTTTATAAATAATTTTCTAGTTATTGTGTAAATTATTGTTTCCGAATTTATTTCATTACAGTTATCAAATTTAAACTTATTTTATATTTCAACACTACAATTAAGGATAGATCTACATGATCGTTCGAATTTATTATTAGTTTTGTAAATAGAAAATATCTAACTTCATATATATTTCTGTTTAAAATGAACATTATCAAACATAGTAGAATGAAGATTGCAAAAATGCCATTGAAAATTATAGGAAAGCTTTTGAAATTGAAATTTACCCCACCGCAGAATTGTACACATTTTCAAAAATGTTCGAACTAAAGCGTAAGCAGACAAACGTAAATATTTTATATGTATATTAATTATATGTTAATCTACATTTTTTTTTTTGTTTTTAGAAATGATTACTACCATATTCTAGTAGATTTTGGAACGAGTCCTGAATAGTAGATTGAGGCAATGAGAGACAGTTTAGGGGACACTGTAATGAAGTGCGAATAGAGTTATATAGAGAACAGTGGAGTAAGATATGAGATATAGTGATTTGAACATTATAGGGTGAACAAGTAGGAGGATCGGTTTCGGATAGGAGATAAGAATGAGTCAAACGAGTGTGTCCTGTGCAGAAACGGAACAGCATCACTTCATCCTGTCTTGTGCGATGAACATGTTGAATCGGTCAGATGGCACTTTTGACTGTTGCTTGTTCTTTGAATTTATAGAACAATACCAAACTGAAATCGTATTTGCTTCATGTAATCATCACAATTTTACTAATTTTGAGAAAGCTTGCGACTAAATCCAGAGGTACAAAATACTCAATAACCTATATAAATGGAAATAAAAGATTAGTTGTAAATCTATATAAACGATTTCCTTCAGAAGTGATTATTTCGAGTGAGGCTAAATAACATCTTAGCTGGGACACGACGCCTGAAAACGGCGCATTGTAGGCTCAATCAATAGTCCGACAATATTTATTATTGGTATCAATGATATATTTAAAAAAATACCATCCAAAGTTCAATGTAGTCTATACGCTGAAGATCTTATCATATATATTTGTAAGGAAAATACATACAAATCATCGAAGTAACACTTCAATATACTATTAATGAACTTTTGAAACGTGCTAATTTACAAGGATTAACTTTTTTTTTTTTACGTCTAACAGGGTACATCAGTTTTAGGATACAACAGCCTGCGTGTACCGTCGCAATAATAAATCGATTAAAGTTATAATACAATAAAACTTTTATGAATAACTTTGGACAAAAAACTATTCCGCATATACCATATCCAATTACTACAAATCAAATGCTAAAAAACCTGTTAAACATTTTTACAATTTTGACACACACAACTTGGAACGCAGTAAAGAACACATTAATGCTATTATACAAAAGCCTAATGTTGTCTAAATTAAATTACGATTCCATCTTATATAACGGGGCAAAACGAAACAGATTTAACAATCTCAATACAACCCGTAACATAACTATGCGCATGGTCACAGACTGTCTGAAAACTAGTCTCATAGTTTGTTTACTAGCGGAAATAAACTTAATGAACCTTAGTAATGGCCGTAACTTGTTAACGTTAAAATATTTCTTCGAACTAATGTTCAACCTGCAATAAACTAAATACAATAATTCAAACGAAATTATTCAACAACAACGAAACCAGTAATACTTCATTTTTCTAAACTTATGTACAAAACTAAATATCCGACCCCCGGAAACTGTACAGAAAAATATTTCTGCCCAAGAAAGTTCAAGGCGCTAAACCGTACGCGATCAAACCAATGTTGTACATATGGCGCTGATCATTTCGACCAAATTGAAGAGAAGAGGTTGTTTAGGACTACTTCACGAATGGAACACACCAACTTAACCTACGGACATATCTTCCAGAAGACAGACGTTCCAATCTGCGGCAAATTCCAATGCCAGCTGTCTGTAGAGATTGTGTAGATTATCCAAAATATATTACAACAACGCTAACTTAGATATTAAGAACATGTTAATCGACAATACTAATATGTTAATTAATTTTGCAAAATACTGTAGCATCTATGTTTATATAATATTATGTAAATTATATAAATAATCAACCCACTTTATTTAATCTGGCCATAAACGACATCATAGATAATGTAAACTCCAGTTAAATGTGCCGTATTTGCAGATGTCTTCATCATTCCCTTCACCAACGTTATGCTTTGTACGAACAACAATGGAGTCATCTTATCCTCTTCCAAAACAGCAGCTGTGCATTTCTGTAGAAGAAGAAAATGTTATTAGGCTCTTTCCATCTTTATACAATAATATCAATATCTCAACTTTGTAAACCGTCAAGTACCTAACACTAACGTTTGATCGCACTGCGTTGCACAATTGAAGGCTTTCGTTTTTTGTTTTTTTTTAAATTTTCAGCATCACAGTAGACTTGACAGCCTTCATATTTGGCGGTGTGGTTAAGTCCATGGTTGGTACATTTTAATTTTGTCGGTTCTTTTAAAGTGTAAGATTTAGATTTGTGAGTTTGAGCACATTTAAAATATTTACTGTGACAAAAGCACCCTTGTTTGGAGTGGTTCCAACTTTGGCATCGTTTGCATTGAGGAATTGAAGAAGTTTTATACGGTTCCTCAGTTTTAACCTTAGCGTAAACTAGGTGTGTAATTTCACATACATTTTTATTATTCTCTTTCAATTTTTAACGCCACTTACCTGTTACTTTTTTGGGGTAAAATTCTTTTAGCAGCAGACGATGGTGCTCCCTTAGTTTCACCATCGTCTTGATTATCAGTAATCATATTATCATGTTTTAAGTTTAAAATAACGGATGTCGTTTTATTAATTCGCTATAAAGAGGAAAGACTTTCGTATGCGAAGCCTAGAAATGTTTTTTTCTTCATATCTCTTAAGCTAGCTAAAAGATTTTGATTCATCTCTTTTAACGATTGTATTTGCGCTCGAAGTTGATGCTCTTACCTCCTTCTGCCATTGGCGATATTGTTGAACAGTTATATTCAACGTGACATTGGATGCATCCATGTTCTTTTTTAATACGATACGCGATATATGTGACGATAATGAATATTATTGACCTGTAAGATATTCTTGCGTAGTAAATGGCTGTACTGACCGTGCGAACCCCGATAACGCGTATACATTAATACCTTGTCGGTACACCGATAATGTAATAGATAACGATATGAGATAAGATGAAACAATCTTACTGATTACCGTAATTTTAAAAAAATTTCAAGCTTCGTATTATTTCAACGGGCGGTCGGAGTAAAATGCTTTTTTCAAAATTGAAAAGTAGATTTCGAGATCTTTGAAATAAGTGTAAACACTCCTTCAAAAAACGCAATAGCACATAAATAACTTAATCTGAGGAGCAATGAAAATAAGAACTGGTTGCATTTCTACGCGCAAACATCCTACAGAATTAAAAGGAAAAACATCCAAATAAAACGATATCCTGTTTTTTGTCGGCAGAAATTTATAAACTGAACGTTTGAACATGTATCCGAAACAAGAAAAATATCTTTTTCCGTTTAAACTGATAACGTCAATCGGTTTAGATTAAGTTTACAAACAACCAATCTTTTTTAGCTGTTTCTCACACTTCCAGCTTCACCTATTAGAAGTTTCAAAATTATTTGAGTATATTGAAAATAATTAAAACATATTTACGGAATTTGATAAATGATTAATTATTCAAACTCGGCAAATTACTCACAGAAATACGACTATTTACTGATTTGTCTGATATTTTTTTCCCGAGAAGAAAAATTGATATCTTCGCTAAAAAGAGAATAGGAGAGAATGGACTTGTGTACAAAGTATTATAAGTTAGTGAGTAAGCATAATTTGATGAATTAAACATCGATCGAGCATTGATTAAAATTTAAAAGACGAACAAGTAATATCTATATTTTTTCGTTGATTAGTTTTCAAACTGTAATTTTGAAAAATGAACATCCCCTAGTTCACGAGCGAGTAAACTCCATCCGTATGTAAATACACTTTCGATGATGACTTCTCGCTTCAACTATTGCTAAACTGCTATATTAAAACATTATCTTAGGCGTTGATTTCTTTTTAATTACTTATTGTGTGTATAAAATATTAATTTGGAAATATTACTTCCAGCTATAACTTAATAAGAATTAAAAACTGTTTCATCTTTAAAACTTTAGTAAATATTTCTTGATGTCCAAACAATTTGAAAATTATCAGAAAATCTCCGTTTATCGAGTGTGATGTTATTAAATAATACAATAATACTTTTTATTGTTGTTTTTAAAATCAATGAAACCGATATATATATATATATATATATATATATGTGATTTTGAATTTTACAACTGTTATTACCGAGTAGACCGCATTTTTTCGATAATGGGCTTTATAATGTTGTTTAATAATTAAACTAGATTTTGAACGAAATTAACTTTTCAGTTATATTTTTTAAATAGAATTTGTATATTTAATTAACATCCTTGAAGTTGAATGCCTTTTTTCTATTTGAAATTTTTGTTCAAGTTTACTAACTAATATGTATTATCGGAAAAAATCGCTTTATTACTAAATGATGGTAAATTACGTAATTAACAGTTGTAAAAATTCAATACAATATTCATATTTCAAGTTTATTTATTTAAAAACAATAAAAAAATTATTAATGGCCAGAGATACAAGTAAATTGAATTTAGAATCATCTAGGATGTTGGATAGTTTTAGGAATTGAAATAAAAGCCGTATCTTTTGTTCGTTATTTTCAAACATTTCAGAAAGAGAGCCGCCGGAAAGATGTATTTGGGTCCGAAATAGGTTGAATTTTTTACAATCTGCCAGAAGATGGTTAATGCATAAAGGAACAGAGCGCACATTACAGATAGGAATTATTTAGTAAATAAATAAATACGTAAACGGCATACTATAATTTCCTCTTGCCGGCTAGATCTTGATGAAGAAGTCTCTAAACTGCAGTGTTTGACTGTATTGAACGCAATTTATTTGTACTAGGAACTTCGTTCGATATTCTCCACTATTTCTTCTTTAGCAGGGATGCCATTAATTTTGAGAAATCTGATGACGTAACTGATATGCTTGGAATCAGGATGTATGTGGTCGCCTATTTTGCTGCAACATCCACTAGTTTGTTTCCCGTGATATTAGGTATCCATGCAAATGTAATATCGAACGGAAGTGGACGAAATGACTGAAATTATATCTGTTGCGAGCGGATTTTGTGATTTCTTGTGGATTTGCGAGGTTCAGTAGAGTGAAAAAAGAGAATCTTGCAAATGAGAGAGTATTCGTAATGTAACATCGACAGTAAGTTTTATTATAGTTCTGCAGATAGAACTGAAAAGCTGTTTGATAGTGAGTAATGTATTATACCAGACTAGTTTAAGAGTACTTGTACATCCGGCCATATTTGATTGGAACCGTCTGTGAATATAAGTAACCGGTTTTGTGTAATTCAACAGGAAATCTTGGAATGAACTTTTGATAGCCTCAGATGAAATAAACTTTCCAATCTTCTGGGGAGATAAATGAATGTCATGGTGGAAGAATGGTGGGTGTTGTATGAAATATTTTTGCAAAGTTATTAATTGATATAGAACTAAGTTTTTTGGGGGAAGCATATGGACTATTGGAGCACATGTGACGATTTGTCAAACTGGTGTACATGTACAAGACTTTACATGTGTTTAGAGATTGATAGAAAGTAATTCTTGGCAAAGGCAAAGCGAACATTCGCTGCTCTCATTTAATAAACTGACGGAAGGGAAGTGCGGAATGCTTCAGTTTCGAATCTGAACGCAATATTTAGTTTGTTTAAAACCGAATTGGACGCTTTGGCAAAGATTGGAGCACCATATTCGTGACGTATAAGTGAACGGTAAATGTTTAAACGTGATAATCTGTCAGCGCAATAAAGGGTATGGGAGAGTTTTTTTAGAAGATTGTTGGCGCTATCAAACGTTAGTGTTAAGTAATTGACTGTTTGTACAGTGTAGATATTGATATTGTCTACGAAGATGGAAAGACCCTGATAACATTTTCTTCTTCTACAGAAATGCACACCTGCTGTTTTGGAAGAGGATAAGATGACTCCATTGTTGTTTGCACAAAGTGTTGATTCGCCTGGTTGTTTGTTGTAAAATTTGTCGATCCCGTAAAACGTTGGTGCGAATATGATGAAGTCATCTGCAAGTACGGCACATTTAACTTGAGTAGTTACATTATCTATGATGTCGTTTATGGCCAGATTAAATAAAGTGGGTTGATTATTTGTATAATTTACATAATATTATATAAACATAGATGCTACAGTATTTTGCAAAATTAATTAGCATATTAGTATTGTCAATTAACACGTTCTATCTAAGTTAGCGTTGTTGTAATATATTTTGGGTAATCTGCACAATCTCTACAGACAGCTGGCATTGGAATTTGCCGCAGATTGGAACGTCTGTCTTCTGGAAGATATGTCCGTATGTTAAGTTGGTGTGTTCCATTCGTGAACTAGTCCTAAACAACCTCTTCTCTTCAATTTGGTCGAAATGATCAGCGTCATATGTACATAATTTGTTTGATCGCGCACAGTTTAGCGCCTTGGGCAGAAATATTTTTCTGTACAGTTTCCGGTGGTCGGATATTTAGTTTTGTACATAAGTTTAGAAAAATGAACTATTACTGGTTTCGTTGTTGTTGAATAATTTCGTTTGAATTATTGTATTTAGTTTATTGCAGGTTGAACATTAGTTCGAAGAAATATTTTAACGTTAACAAGTTACGGCCATTACTAAGGTTCATTAAGTTTATTTCCGCTAGTAAACAAACTATGAGACTAGTTTTCAGACAGTCTGTGACCATGCGCATAGTTATGTTACGGGTTGTATTGAGCTTTTTAAATCTGTTTCGTTTTGCCCCGTTATACAAGATGGAATCGTAATTTAATTTAGACAACATTAGGCTTTTGTATAATAGCATTAATGTGTTCTTTACTGCGTTCCAAGTTGTGTGTGTCAAAATTGTAAAAATGTTTAAAAGGTTTTTTAGCATTTGATTTGTAGTAATTGGATGTGGTATATGCGGAATAGTTTTTTGTCCAAAGTTATTCATACAAGTTTTATTGTATTATAACTTTAATCGATTTATTATTGCGACGGTACACGCAGGCTGTTGTATCCTAAAACTGATGTACTCTGTTAGACGTAAAAAAAAAAAAAAGTTAATCCTTGTAAATCAGCACGTTTCAAAAGTTCATTAATAGTATATTGAAGTGTTACTTCGATGATTTGTATGTATTTTCCTTAAAATATATATGATAAGATCTTCAGCGTATAGACTACATTGAACTTTGGATGGTATTTTTTAAATATATCATTGATACAAATAATAAATATTGTCGGACTATTGATTGAACCTACAATGCGCCGTTTTCAGGCGTCGTGTCCCAGCTAAGATGTTAATTAGCCTCACTCGAAATAATCACTTCTGAAGGAAATCGTTTATATAGATTTACAACTAGTCTTTTATTTCCATTTATATAGGTTATTGAGTATTTTGTACCTCTGGATTTAGTCGCAAGCTTTCTCAAAATTAGTAAAATTGTGATCATTACATGAAGCAAATACGATTTCAGTTTGGTATTGTTCCATAAATTCAAAGAACAAGCAACAGACAAAAATGCCATCTGACCGATTCAACATGTTCATCGCACAAGATAGGATGAAGTGATGCTGTTCCGTTTCTGCACAGGACACACTCGTTTGACTCATTCTTATATCCTAACTAAAACCGATCCTCCTACTTGTTCACCCTATAATGTTCAAATCACTATATCTCATATCTTACTCCACTGTTTTCTATATAACTCTATTCGCACTTCATTACAGTGTCCCCTAAACTGCCTCTCATTGCCTCAGTCCACTATTCAGGACTCGTTCCAAAATCTACTAGAATATGGTAGTAATCATTTCTAAAAACAACAAAAAAAAAAATGTAGATTAACATATTTTCAACAAATTAATATACATATAAAATATTTACGTTTGTCTGCTTACGCTTTAGCTCGAACATTTTTTGAAAATGTGTACAATTCTGCGTTGGGGTAAATTTCAATTTCAAAAGCTTTCCTATAATTTTCAATGGCATTTTTGCAATCTTCATTCTACTATGTTTGATAATGTTCATTTTAAACAGAAATATATATGAAGTTAGATATTTTCTATTTACAAAACTAATAATAAATTCGAACGATCATGTAGATCTATCCTTAATTGTAGTGTTGAAATATAAAATAAGTTTAAATTTGATAACTGTAATGAAATAAATTCGGAAACAATAATTTACACAATAACTAGAAAATTATTTATAAAGATTTATTGTATCGGAAAGACGTAAATAATATGTAACTGGAATAGGAATTCACTTTTAAAACTAATTGCCGTTAAGCGTGTAATTTTCAACCATGTGATATATAGGAAAGGTATTTTTGTTGATATTCTTCCCCCTATGCTGTTCAATATGTATAGTGAAAAAATGTTACAAGAAGCGCCGAATGAGGATGTAGGTAAGAATAAATGGTGTAAATACAAACAACTTGAGATACGCCGATGATACAGTTATGTTAGCAGAGAATGTGCAAGATTCGCAAAGAATGATAAATAGAAGAAACAAGTGTAAAATTTGGACTTTCTCTAAAACTAAAGCGATGATAATAACTAAAAAGTAAATAAGTAACAATATACCTGAACTAAGAATAAGTGGAATTATGGGTTAAAAGACAAAAAGTACATGGATAACAACAAATGGTACTCAAGAAATGGAAATTAAATGTAGAATAAAATTAGCAAGATCTGACTTTTGTAAATTAAAAAAGATATTAACAAACGAATACATTAATTTAGAATTAAGAAAAAGAATGGTAAAATGTTACGTGCTACCAGTATTATTATATGGGACTGAAACATGGACGATCATCCAGAAATGTAGAAAAAAGTTGGAGGCATTTGAAATGTGGATCTATAGGAGAATGACTAAGTTATCATGGACAGAAAAGGTCAAAAACATAGAAGTATTAAGAAAAGTAAATGTCAGTAGTCCAGAAATAATACAGACAATAAAAAGGAGAAATTTTCAATACTTTGCCCATGTAATAAGAGGAGAAAATATGAAATAATAAAAAGATTTATGCAAGGAAGAATCAATGGAAAAAGAGACAAAGGACGACCAAGACGACTGTGGCTGTTTGACTTAAACGACTGGACATGATATACGACGGAAGAACTGTTTAGGATATGTCAGACATTAAGCGGATATTACTAGAAATCAGGCCATGATGATCTCTTAACTCCATGTGGGAAGAGACAGAAGAAACGTGCAATAAGTTAATGGGGAGAACTACGTTTTTATTATTTTTTTATTTATTTATTTATTTTTAATCTTCCGTGCCATGTACTACAACAAAGGCTAAAAGCACGTAGTTTATTATTCCGTTAAATATACAAGGTAATTTAGTGCGAACGAAGAAAGTTATGAGAGTATTTTCATTTTTAGGTAAAAGCATTTCATTAAATGTGTTAAGAAACTGTAACGAAAAGCGAATGGAGTTATGTAGAGAATAGTAATGAGCTATAGTGATTGAACATTACAGGGTGAACAAGCAGGAGAATCGGTTTTGGATAGGATATAAGTATGAGGTCAAATTTGTATTGTACGGACACGGAACAGAATCACTTCACACTGTCTTGTGCGATGAACATGTTGAATTGGCCAGATACCGCTTTGTTGAGGTAAACCCGGAAATCTGACTGTTGCTTGTTTTTTGAATTTATGGAACATAGAGCGAAACATATCGGAACAGTTTACTGAAAATAATTCTGCAGGAGACATGAAAGCGGCTTCTTTCGCACCTCGATCTGCTTCTTCATTCCTTCCATAACCCATGTGACCAAAAGTCCAAAATACATGGGTCTGCTGATTTTGCTTGTTGATTGTATAATTAATTTTCACAGCCAACGGATGCTGGCATCTGGAATTTTTTTCACACGTTTGATCGAATACAGCGAATCTGTGACAATAACAATTTCCTGCTCATTTTTAGAAGATGCAATTAATATAGTCCGCAAAATTGCAATTAGTTCACACGATAGGACACTATAGTATCACGAAAGTAGATAATGGTCTATGTCATCATTATACACGACAACCACAGCGATATTCACTTTTGATCCATCTGTATAATATATTGAAAAGGTGCTGTATCGAGAAAGGTATTTATTGATTTTCTGTTGAGATATGTTTTAGTTTTCGGAACAGTATACTGTAAGATCAGAATTAAAAATGACAAGGTTTGTCTTCGAAGGTGGTAAAATGGACTGATAGGTGTAATTGTCGGGAGATCGGAAAGCTGAATAGCAAGTAGCGCTTTTTTTACTTTGTGTGAAAGATTTGTATTCGTATACAGTAATATTGAATCTTTCATGATGTCAGTTATTTGTAAAGTAAGTGTATGTAAAATGTTAAGATGATATAGTGACGATGTAGATTTAGGGGTAAATAATTAGCTTCATAGCACAGTTGGGCAATTGGCATTGTAGGGAAAGCTCCGAGAGGTGAGAAATTGATAATATAGTGTCTAACAATCTAATTCTTGTAAACAGAGTGTCTCATTGTACTTGGACCAACATTATTTAATATTGCTATTAACTCCATCGTCAATAAGATTAATCTCCAATTCGTGCAGCACTTTTTGCGGATAATCTGGTAATATTCATATCAAAAGTACAGGTTTATTGGTAAGTTAGCTTTGCAAAATATCACTAACAATTTACTTAAATGGTCAGAAGATCACGGTTTACAGTTTTCAGATTGAAAACGAAATTAATTCACTTTTACATATATCAGAGCTTCATCAACTGAATTTATCGCTTTTCGTTATAGTTTCTTAACAGATTTAATGAAATACTTTTACCTAAAAATGAAAATACTCTTATAACTTTCCTCGTTTAGCACTAAATTACCTTCACGCCTATATTTAACCAAATAATAAACTCCGTGCTTTTAGCCATTGCAGTAAGTAGTACATGGCACGAAATATTTTAAAAATAAATAAATACAAAAAAAATCGTTCTCCCCATGAACTTATTACACGCTAAATGTCAATTATTTTCATAATTTTCCTATTCCAGTTACATATTATTTACATGTATTCAACATAGGTCATTTCCGATACAATATATCTATATAAAGCATTTTCTAGTTATTGCGTAAATTATTGTTTCCGAGTTTATTTTATTACAGTTATCAAATTTAAGCATATTTTATATTTCAATACTACAATTAAGGATAGATCTACATGGGCATTCGAATTTATTATTAGTTTTATAAATAGAAAATATCTAACTTTGAACATTATTAAACATAGTAGGATGAAGATTGCAAAAATGTCATTGAAAATTACGTAAATATTTTATACGTATATTAATTTGTTGAAAATATGTCTACTTTTTTGTTTTTGTTTTTTTTTTTGTTTTTAGAAATGAATACTACAATATACTTTATTTCCGTTAATAGTAATCATTCAATTCATTTTCTATATAATAATTTAAAGCATACATCTTATTTTTTATGAAATATTGAAAGAGTTAATACCTGGTATGATGTTTTTTAAATAACTACTTAATAATAATAATAATAAAAATATTTAATACTTTTTTAAAATTCAAAGGAAAATAACGGGAAAAAAATAAGAAAAATGTGACTTTAAAAAATTAATCAATTTTGAATACATGAAATAAAATTTCATAAATTATTCTTCTAGAAGAAAAATATAAAAAAAGAGGTCGAACGTAGAGATGATGTCGGATTCGAACATACAAATTCCTTGCGGAACCAGCTTATGCTGTAATTAACACCACGCAGCTACCAGGACCTCAAACTTCAATTACTAAATATGACTATATTAAAGAATTATCCTAACTATCGATTCTTTAATTATCGATTATGAAAATAAAATATTTATTCGAAAATATTGTTTTCAGCAATAATTTAAGAATTAAAAATTATCAATATTTTTCCTCTTTAAAATTTTAGAAACGAATTTTTTTTTTTTAATGTACAAACTGTTTGAAAATAACCAGAAAACCCAGTTTATCAAACGAAATATTATCTCTATTCGTCAATAATAAAAATAAAATACAATCAAAGCGTGTATATTATTTGAAATTTGTACAACTGTTAACTACGGAGTTAACTCTCATTTAGTAATAAAATATTTTTTTACGATAATAAATATAGATTATTAAAATTGAATAAAAGTTTTACAAATAAAAAACGTTCAATTTCCACACGTTTATTAATTAAATATACAAAATTCCGTATAAAACGGAACATTATTAAAATTAATTGGAATCAAAGTTTAGTGTAATTATTATCATGTGTAAAACTCTAACCTACAACTGTACGTTCTACAGTTAGGAAGTCCTTTTGCTGGGTCATATTTTCAAAAATTAAAGTAGTTTCTAAAATTTATAGGTGATAAAATTTATGTACGATACAGAAATACAATATATATCTGTTGGAAAAGAAAGGTTATCTCCATATCAAAAAAACATGTATATATATATATTCTGTAAAATATTAACTAAAAAATAAATATTAAATGAAAAATCTTTAAAAAAAGAACTTAGACTTAGTATAACGAATATAGAAATATAAATTTGAAATGCTATCAATAAATAATTGCTAAATTTTTAAAATGCCCAATTGAATTGACTAGCATATAAATCGCCTGATGTTCCGATTATTAAATGAGATGTTTTGACTCGTGGCACGATACAAACATCATTATATGTTACTTAAACTTTTTTATCTACTTTAAAGAAGACGTATTTTATTCAAAATTTCTTGTACTGTAATTACACGTGTAAAAGAACATAATGGCGTAGCGTATAAACCTGGCTTCTACATTTCAGTTTGTTCTATTATGATTCATTAAAATCTATATAAATGTATAAAATTATGTAAAGTTTGTTTTTGCTACAAAATAACGTAAATTTATAAAAGATTCTATTTAATTTATCGACATTTTTTATTATTAACTAGACTATAACAAGATAAATTTCTCTTCAAAATCTAACTTGTTTCCTACTCAAATTATGTACACGGGTACAATGTCTAATTACGCGAAATATTTAATGCTAACAAATCACAGCAGTGTGGCATTATACTGTGTTTTTTAATTATTTTTCAGTTTTTTGTCAATTCGGCATGGACAGATTATTCACGTAGGCTTCGGATTCTCGGTGCAAGCTCTTCATCATTAATTTATCTTCAGAATGTGACAATGTCATCTACGAAGACTTCGGCTTTGACGTAATTTCGTTTTTTAAATATACAAACATTTCCTGCTCAGTCACTATGTTATAAATTTTTTCGCATCTATCATAACCGGCGTTATTACAGATGCAAGGAACTGCTTTCCCGAACCGCCAAATTACTGTTTGCAATTAATTCACTTAGTCGGTCATTCATCAAGTCATCATTATTCCTATAATTTTCGGTCTCCACATAATAATTCTGTCGGTTTTTTCATGCCGGACGTAGAAATTGTGCACAAATATAAGCTTGCATCAGACTGTTCCATTATTACAGCAGATTCGTTCGCAACCTTAAATGCTCTAAACCGGTGTCCTTCTGAACATGTTTGAATTGCAGGTAATGAATCAAGTAACAGCGAACGATCCATTTTACCAATCTCCGACATGACGAGAATAATAAATCCCATTTAGAATGGTCCGTATAGCAGTTATTCTCAACTAACCGCCGTTTCGATCACTGGCTCTGGTTCCACGTTGCAGTTTGTTATTTCGATTTGTCAACAATATTACGATTTAACATTCTTAGCTTCATCGGCGTAACTACTAGAATGCGCATTAATACGTTCTCCGCGCCTCGTCTTCACAGACTTAGTTCGGTATCCTCCACAACCTGCCATTATTTTTCAAACATTGTAACTAGAATCATGTTCTATTTGAATGCTCATCTCTCACTTCCTGGCGCTCTATACTGAAGACAACAGTTAACGTCTCCGAATCTATATCCCCCTTGCAGTCGATTCTATCCTTACCGACCACGGTATCGAATTTGCGATATTTCATAGTTTCTACCATTCCGACGATTGAGTCTTGTACGTTTTACATTTGTCCATTACATAAAAAAAAAAAAAAAAAAAAAAAAAGTTTAATACGATGAAAAGGGTAATATGAAATAATTTAATGTTTCACCGACACTTAGTTGACAATTAGCAACTTAAATAATATACTTATTATTATTATTATTTTATTAAAAATATTCGTCCGAATTATACTAGAAATTTTAAAAAAAAAATAAGCCCTACTACTATCGTGATCTTCTACCGCATATACGTGTTGTTTCATTTTTTCATAATAATTATCAATATTACACGTGAACGAGAATTTATATAATTGGCCTAAAACGAGAACAACAACAACGACAGTATATTTATTAAAGAAGTTATAAACGTATAAATGATAATACAACGCCGATTACAAAAAAAAAAAAAAAAAAAAAAAAAAAAAAAAAAAAAAAAAAACTGTAGGGAAAAAAATAAACACGTTTTCTAATTACTAACAATACACGTTAATATAGGAACTTAATCTCGGCGTAAAATCTCTCCCGGTGTACGGCATCTAATTCAAATATTGCTAAAATTGAAAGATTCCAATCAAAAACCCTATATCGATCAACGCACCTTGGTGTATTAGAAATAATGACGTATATAGAGACACTTAAAAGTGCGAAAGATGTAATAAGAATATACAGTTAAACGTATAATACACAGCGTCTAAGATCGAACCCGCTACTAGCGCAACGAGCTTAATTAATGATATATAACCTTCAACAGACACGTGTGGATTGAAAAGCGAAATACACCATTACCACGTAACAATTACTCATTAACACCTTACTATTAAATGAATAGATTTATATGTCGTACATAATGTTCAACGCTAACTGTAGCAGATTACCTCGACAACGACAAAAAATGTAAAGTAGGGTGGGAGGCAGAAACAGCACGTAGACAACTATCTTGCGTGTAAGAAAATATTACAGCCTGCTCTTCTATCGGGTAGTTAAATTCAGTTAGCCGGCAGATTCTCTTTTATTTTTCGAGTAAGAAGATTTGAAATTTCGGTTGGCGCGTGTTGCGTTGTTTGATGGTGAAGCAGAAGAGGACACTGTATATAAAAATGGCGTATAATTTTAGCGCATATACGTTCTTATTATATTTCGAACATATTTTACTGAAATATAAAGTCGTCTTTTCGGAATCGAAATGAAAAAAAAAAAAAAAAAAAAAAATGCTATAATATAAACAAAAAAAAATCGCGATGTTTTTAACAAGTTCCCCACCCATCAGAGATGTATATAAATATATATATATATATATATATATATATATATATATATATATATATATATATATATATATATATATTCTTGTTTCGAGAAATAACAGTACTATACGTGCTTTCGTGAACACCGCGTAGTACAATATGATGGGAAGCTACTTTTCAAAATAAGACGTTTACTTCTTCATCAGTTCATGACGCAACGTTAGACAGCTCTGTTGAACTGACGTCGTTCGCCAATGAAATCGTCATTTTTTCTCGAAACGCTAATTCCGGTACAGCGTGCAAAAAAAAAAAATTCAGCGGCAATTTAGACGGCTTCCGTTAATTAGCGGACGGATAAAATAAATAGATAAAAATCTCTCGAACATTTACTAGACGACGCGAAACATGTTTACCGATCAGGTTTTTGATGGTACTTTACACCAAAAGACACGCCCAAAACCATATATTAATCTGCTCGATCGCCGTTTGTACGGAACGTATTAAAAAGAAAATTAACTTACACTTAGTAAACTAGATTGGCTCCCGGATCGAGCTTCTGATGTCTAAAATAAAAGATAGTTGCGTATTACGTAATATATATGCGCAATTATTAATTCGACGCGCATTTAGGAATTTTTCTGGCTTTGGTACACCGGATTCGTATATATCAAATATAAACAGGCTTTTTCGCGTGAGATTGTTAAGATCATTCGTGTAACTATAAATGGAAAAACGATAAGAAAACAGAGTCAATTGCCGGACGCGTCGTTAAATCATTTCGTTAAAATAAAAAACGTCGAACTTGACTGGAACATGTGAAGTATTTAGGGGCGTCATCATGGACAGAAGACTAACATTTACAAAACATATTAATAATCGTGTAAGTAATACGAAAAAGAGGTTGTCTATTTCCTATGTTTAATAAAAGATCTGCGCTATTAACGCGAAACGAATTTTTTTTTATTATACAAAAAAGGTAATTTTACCGAAATTACTTTTTACCTGCCAAATATCGTCTTTTATACTAGCAATTATAAACCACGTAGAGTCCGATTGCCTTCGAGTAATTTTGAATAAACCTCGCGATTTACTTCGATCGAATCTCTTCACGATGCGTTAAAATTTCCTTACGTACGGGAAAATGATTAAGGATAAAACGAAAAAATTTATTTCGCCGATTTTCCGACATTCCAACGGTAAATTCTATATTACCCAGCTTTAAGACGCAGGTATAAAAGATATATATATATATATAACACATCCTTCTACAGTAATACAAATCCTAAGTATTAATAAATAAGCTAAGATATATATTTATAAGTATACTTTTGATTAAGAGTGTAATTATTTTAAACGGGTTTTTTGGTGTTTTTTTTTTGTATTAAAATTTTTCCCGCAATAAGGCGTCAATTTAAATATTTTATTATATTTCGTATTAATTTTTTCTGGAAACAGTCGTCGATATATTCGGCACAGAAAATTCTATTTACTTTTTTTTTTTTTGTGAAAATATTTAAATGGGCAAATATATTATTGTTATTATTCTTCTTCTATTTTATGGTAAATACATAATCCGTACCGAGATTCGACCTAAAATAATCGAAAATATAATTGCGTCAACCGCACGAATCAACTGACAATCCGCCGGTTTTTAGAGATGGCCGGTAAATCTCAAATCGGCTCCTGTTACTGTTACCATACCGGTTTGATTCGATTAATTAGCTAGATAGTTGTTCGCAACTAAGTTCATTAGTATCGTCTCGGGCGAATTTCACTTAAAAAAAAAAAAAAAAAACGGATCGCGTATAATATTTTTTTTAAAAAATCCGATATAATTATTTCGAAATAATTCATAAATAAGAATTACCATTAAAATAAATACTTTTTAACGTTTTAGTGTACACACGAATATATTAAGGAACTGTTATTATTATATTTCATAAGATTAATCGAATGAACTAGAAGAAATCGTGCTAGAAGGATTTTCTTCGTGCAGTTGTCTAAATTTAAACGCAAACGAATTTTTCAATTCCTCCATACCGCCAATGTGTGCGTAGATAGCCTACAACAATAAGATAAATAAATGTTATATATATATATATAATATACGCGTACGACATCGTGGCAATTTTTAAAGTTGTATTTAAATCGTACTGAAATCATTAAAAATATTTATATAAAACAAAACGAAGCTTTTTAAAGTTAAACTCGCAACTTACTTTTTAACTAACATATAAGAAACGAAGTGTTAAAACAAAACAAAAAAAGCCAAAACGATATATCGAACTAATTGACGGGTTTTTTTTTTGTGTACTTTATTTTATAAAATATTAACGCCCGTTGTAATACTCTTCGAAATTTAAAGTATTTAATAACTGAAATCTATAAATGCGACCGATATAAATCTAAATTCTACAAATTTACACGCTACCGACTTACGCATTATTATTATTATTTTATTTATTCTCTTATTATAAAAAAGACCCAGTGCGGTAACTGGAAGATATAATTTTCTTCTCTCTTTCCTCGCTTCCCCTACGCTATCATCTGCAGTAACTTGAGTGTTCTTCCATCGAAAGGAAGCCTATAAAATGTACAAACCGGATTTAGTTTATCACGCAGCTCTGAACGATTTATCTAGTATAAATTGATCGCCGTCTCCAATTTAGGTGATCATATTCGATGCAAAATCACGGCGCATTTGGTTCGTCGAATTTTATTCTGGAATCGCTGCGCATTAGTATTATATTTGTTCTATCGACACCCGTATTTCCAAATAGGAGTAAAATATATGGTGATTTTATTATCCAAATGTAGATATCTACCTATTAACCAATACACATTTGGCAAACTTTTAAAGTTAATTCATTTTTTTGTTTAGTTTGAATATACTTTTTCCGAGTTAATTTGCTATCTAAATGCATATACCAATCTTGCATTGTCGCTTATCGGCACTTTTTTTTTTTTACAATTTAGGTATAAATTTTTTATCTGTAAAAATTACTCTTCGGATTTATTTTCATCGATTTCCCCCCCCCCGTTATTCGATCCTTTCACTTCGTTTAATGAGCTTTGAAGGTTTTCACTATCGCAAAGTATATATCATCTGAGAGGATGGCTACCAAGAAATCAGATACCGGAAAATCTGCCGTATACATTAATTAGAGGAACGGTCCTAACACTCTTCCTTGTGAAATTCCAGCAAGTATGGGTTGTATGTTAGATACGTCACCGGCTAATTTAATCTGAAAATATCGTTCTTTTCTAATTTGCAGTACTGATACGGCAATATAATTCGCAGTTTATGCAGCAGACCTTTATATCTTGCCAAAAACTTGGCTGATATCCAAGAATACCGAATCGCGTACTTTTTTTTTCTTCTAAACTCTATTTAACTACTCGATGGACAGTGGATGGTAGAATGTTTAGTTTTAAAACCGTATTATAGGCATTGTTTATTTTCTAGAATTTCAACCTTTTTTTTTTTTTTTTTTTTTAATATCATTTCTTCGAAAAGTTTAGAAATTATAGATAACAAGGCGATTACTGCCTATTCAGCGACAGGGTGCTTAAGTAGCGGCACAAACGTCAAGCAGCATCCCATTGCCAAAGCGATCGTGCTACTTCTTATAAAAATTAGCTGCAATCATAAACCAACTTTAACTCGGATCCCAAGCTATTCTGGAATAAAATGAAATTATCCGACCTGGCAGCTAAGCAAGTTTCTAGAAATTACCTACTGCACAAGTAAGGATATGTTTATTATCTAAATGGAAACTACAGTGACAGCAGATGCCGTTGACAAAACAAATTACGTCGAATTAGAACAGATACGGACTTTCTGGTTCAGACCGTCCTTGCTGACGTGTAAAAAAAAAAAATCGTCTAGCGTTGACTGCGTCCCCGGACATACACTTCTAACGCACGGTCAGCTGATAAAGAGAGAAAATGCCTCCACGCTACTCTCGTAATGGCGAGCCAATAATTGTCGAGCACCGACTGTGCCAAGTATTACAGAGTCAAGTTATTCCACCAAGCATTGAAGAAACATTAAGTCCGCGCAAAGTTGGTTCCGCGCACACCTGTATACGAAACTATACAATCAGCTGTAGTACTTCTGAACCGTGCCGCCAACTCTGTGTACACCGCACGTTAAACAAGTCAGTAAATCGAACAATCAAAAACCTATTCAGTTTGCCATTGTGCAATTGAAAATGTTTTTAGTCTGGTTGCAGTAACTTTCGGCTGAATGCAGAAAATTTACATATTTTTCTAAAAAAAAAAAAAATATTATATTAGTCTTAATTTTTCACGACCTGTATGGAAATTACGAATTTTATTAACCCGGAGTACAAGTGGATAAAATTTTGCAAAATTTCGATTATTCCTCGTATTTATTTTTCTCTAAAAATTTCAGTTCGATCGCGTTAGACATTTTCTTTTTACCGCGTACGTGTTGGTAAATACCAATTAAAATTTTATACATTTCGATTTAAGGTATCGCGTATATTACGAGAAGATTTTCTTTAATCTCCGAAAGAATTATTTTAAGGAAAAAATCCGATCGAAAATCGAAAATCGAAAATTAAAAAATTCTTTTTCATAAGGACACCTTTACAGCCTACCCCAACGTTGTATGTACTAACTCATATACTATTACTTCTCTGGAAATATCGTCGCTATGTGTCTGGCGATAGATTTCTCAAAATGAAAAAAGGGGGGGGACACAATACATTGTACGGAGAAAGATGCCTCTTTCTGATATTTGTCAAAAACGATCATACTCGGGAATTTTATGAAACAGAATTGAACACGCGATTAAAATAGTCGTAGTTACGTACGTAATTATTTACGAGATATTTTCCTTATCAGTTTCTTATCTATTTCACCCCCTAATCCGATTAAAATCATTCGTAATGTCGATCAATCGGTTTTTCCTTTATTGCGAAGAACATAAATACTGCAATCACCTTATACCATATTTGCGTTCGGTGTTCGTTATTTAATAACCGCTGTACTCGCGTTCGCGATTTATTTTCTTTTCAAATAACTTCCACAACAAATTCAATTAAAAAGGTGATTCAAGTTATATATTACAGACATTTCACGAGCCGATATAAAATGTGTACACTCTATTACATGGAAGCAAAATGGACACAGCTAACTGTTTAGCATGCGCCGAAATCACTTAAACTTGTCGTCACGTAAACATAAACGGCCTAGTCCTCGAAGGTTACACACTAACGCGGGAAAATCATTACTCATTAATCTAATAACGACACATCTAAATCTTGGCCGTATTACAAGAGAAAAGGATCATTAGCTAATTCTGTATTATTCGAAGAACCTCTTATATCACGCCCGTTACAGTAGGTACGTGTAAATTACTTCTGGAAGGCGCTATTATAAAAACAGACAAAAAACACTGTGGCAAACAAGAAATTAAGCGTCTTCCAATTTTTATTACATCCGATATATATATATTTATATATATATATATATATATATATATATATATATATATATATATATATATATATATATATATTATAACGAATCGATCTCCGTCGTTATCGCCAAATATAACGATTTAAGGGGGGACCCAGGTAAATTTAAATTAAGAAAAAGTCGTAGTCGCCAGCACAAAATACTGTGCAATATTCTTTTCTCTCTTTTTTTTTTATATATTCCTTTTGTTATTATTTTTAACTTACTTATTTTAATATATATATATATATCGGAAATACTAAGAGATTAACCAAATTATATTTAATTTCGAGCCTAACCTGATACTCCGCGAGTAGAACCAGCAGCCGCCGGTGACACTATAATTCGATGACTAGAATATTTTAATTAAATTTCGATTTATTATAATTAGTATCATATCAAAGATTAATGAATATAATATTAAACAGATACTTTTGTGATATACAATTATGACGCAACACAAATCATTTACTAACACATAGACATTTTTTATACACAATTTAAGGGCATATAATAAAATTGATAAAAGTAATAAAAAATAGAAAAAGAAAAAAAAACGTACGACCTTATGGTACCACAGGCTTCGGCCATGGCTGGTTCCGGATGGTGATGATATTTCCTAACCGTCCGCCGTCTTCGTAACTCCGTACTTGTGACGATATCTCGGTTTTCGTGTGAATAATTACGTATTAAATTAAATATTATTTTTAATTTTTTTTTTATTATTATTCGGATTATAGTCTTATTGCGTCCGAAGTATTTGCTTCCAATATTCTAATTTAAATGCGAAGCAATTCTCCTATATAACTTATAACGATCTCGTGATGTACGAGCGGTACTAAAAAGACTAGCAAAATCTGACCAGCCATTACGATCTTCTAAAAGTAATAACTAGACTAGAGGCTGACTTATCGCTCTAACGAACATAACCCGATATCGATATATCTATATATACATATATACAATCACGCGGCCACGCGCTGCTGGCTCTATCCGCCGTTAACCTCCGGATTTCCCTTAATAGCCTGGCATTATTCGTATTTAGCTAAATTGTGCTTATTATTCCCAGGTTATTACTATTATCATGCTTGTTATTATAGCTTTCCGATGTAACTTTATCAGTTTTGACGATCTAAATCTCTTACGATGGAAATACCTTTGTTATAAATTGATATATTATATTAAGTTAACTATTACTAAATTTTTACTTTTATATTTATTTTATTTAATATTTCCTTCGGTACCCCCATCGTCTTAGATCACCATTATATATATATATATATATATATATATATATATATATATATATATATATATATATTTTAAAAACGGAATTATCTATCAAAAATATAATTAACTGTATTCTAGTTTTTATATATAAAAACCCATAACAGGCGAATGAAAGGAAACGATAATTCGGCGATAACGAAAATGGTCGTTTAGCGATTTTCGTTACAACGCAACGCATCGGAATCGAAAAAATTTCGGCACAATTAATCGGAGAGATAAATTCGACGTAACTCCTCAAACTCGATGACGTAGATGAGCGACCCATACAACGAACCAACGGGTAAAATTTTGGTCTAGGACTATAACATGGAAGATGCGGAACGTTAAAGGTCGAACGCGCGCTTTTGGCTGGCACAAGCACAAAAGGGTGAGAAACTAGACTTTGATTTTTGTTAGTTAATGATTAATTGTAACTTGTACTCGAGAACATAATAATAATAATCGATAAGTACAGACATATCGTAATAATAAAAAGCGAGACTAATTCACGTGCGCTCTCGCATTTTCGATAGGTTCGGTAGGTTAAATTATTTTTATTAAGTGCAGTACGTCAAAAAAAAAAAAAAATAAATAAATAAATAAAAATACTATTAATAGTTTAAAAATAAGAAATGAAAAACTAACCTGAAGATATAACACGTATTTTACATCTGACAAACGTCTCAATCGCTGATAAAAATTCTTAGCTCGATCGATCATATCCAGGGCTGTTACTATATTTTCGTTTTTCTCAGCTTCATCATTTACACCTTTACATAACGCTATTAGGCACTGAGAATACAATAAATAATGCTGCGCTTGGTACAGTATTGTATTCTCTGAAAATAGTATCGTCTTGCATTGTTTAAGTAATGATATCGCTTCCATCGCTAGGCCTTCTTCATACTACAAAACATATTATTAAAAGTGCGTTATAACGATGTCTCGTATTATCGATAAATAGATAAGTTAATTAATTAATTAAAATTAAAATATAAAAATACTTTAAATCAAAATAAGAAAACACCGGGAGCAGTAATCTACTTCGTAAATCCGAACTGAAACCTACGTATTAGAAAAGCTGAATAACAACCGAAAACCCAAAACTATATATATTATGTATATATTATATATATATATATATATATATATATATATATATATATATATATATATTATATATATATATATATATAAATAACAAGTTAAAATCACTAAAATTTTCCTTTATGAAAAATCACAAAGCTTTTCGACTATTATTATCAAGCGAATATTTAAGAAGACAAAAATATAAAATGAAAAAATATTATTTTAAGATTACAATTCGCAAAATAAAGTATAGTATTATATATAAGAAGGGATTAAGAGCACAAGAAGATTTAACGGAGATGGTAGGAAAACTCAAATGGACATATGGTGTGGTCATGCCATGCGGAAACAAGCAGATAGCTGCACCAGAAAGTGTATAGAATGGGGATTCCGCTGGATAGGAAAAGGAAAATTCAAACATCAAAAAGACGATGGAAAGGCGACATTGTTAAATATGTTGGGATCAATTGGATGCGGAAAGCAACAGATAGAACGATTTGGAAGCAAATGGGTGTCGGATATGTTTTTTCAAAGTAAAAAAAGAAAAAAAAACCAACGTAAGACGCCTTTGCTCAATTTGGGCTTTTATTATCATTAATTTTAATTATTTTATGCGTGTATTTAAATGAAATAAAGGCTTTATTATTATTATTATTATTTTTATTATTTATATATATATATATATATATATATATATATATATATATATATATATATATAGCGAATGGATTATGAGGCGTAACCGAAGGGTGGTATGGCGAAATAACTAACGGTGGATGAAACGTATGCAATTTACGATACGCAGATGATACGGTGATATTGGCGAAGAACGAACTGAAATTGGCAGAACTACTAAGACGAATAGAACATTTCAGTTGGAAAGCTAATTTAAAACTAAATCGGGAGAAATGTACAATAGTCACTATTGACAGAGCGAAGAAACTGTGCCTACGATATTTACGTCAGCGCCTGACATAAAAAGAAAAATGGAAACTATATATCTAGGAGCGCCTATTAGCAACAATCGAAACGATGAAAAGGAAGTTACGCGGCGAATTGAGATGACCAAATGCATAGCAGTAAAACTAAACAAGATACGGACACGGACCATTCTATAAACATAATGACAAAAACGAGATTAATCTCGTAGCATGTTACGGTGTTCGGAGTCGTGTACAATAACAAAAGCGACACATAGAAAACTAGAAACATTTGAAATGTGCTCCTATAGACGCATGTTGAGGATTTCTAGGAGATCGGTATGTCAATACTACAACAACTTAAGATGTAACAAAACGATAGATTAGCGTCAACTCTACAAAGAATATGCGTCCAATTTTTTCGACATATCATAAGACGAAACGGGTTAGAGAAGATTATAAGCAGTAATTCCGGGGAAGAGAAGCGGAACTCGCTTTTATATACAAAAGATGACGAGAATGTCAATGCGTCAACTAATGGACAGTATAGAGGATAGGAATAAATGGCGGAACTTAATCGCAAAAACTACACGATTGGTCGCATCTGTAATAACGACGAGAAGATTATAAGCGTAAAATGAAAGCGACTCGATAATCTAGGCGTAAGTTGTTTAATGGAATTTCTAGAATACAATTACAGAAGCGAAAGTTGAAGTAGGTAAAATTGAAAATGAATAAAAACTACCAGAAACAATAAAATCGTGGAATATATAATGAAAAAACTGAAGATAATGACAGACGTAAATATCGGTACAGGACGAAATACGTATAAATGGAATGTGGAACTAGATACAATTAAAACTATAAAAAAAAAAAAAAAAAGTCATATCGAGCCGATTTAAAACGCAATTGGTTAACGCGAAGTATAGAGGTGCCTGACAAAGGATTGATTTTTAATTCATTTATAATAAGATCGTTTTTTTTTTTTTTTTTTAATGGATAGTTTATATAAATTTTTTCAATGACTGCTTAAGTTTGCGGCATTTTATAAATTTCGAATGGAACTTAAATCTACCGTAGTTGTTTATAAATCGACAAATTGTTAATTTCGGAGAAAGATGATTTTACTGTTTCGTTGCTAATTTTAAAAGTCGCAACGATTTTATCCGCACCTTAAACGGCGGTCATAAATAATCACGTAAGAAAATATGATATATTCCTTATTAAAATTTAGTTAGCGGGGAAGATTCTATTTTTTATTTTAAAGAAATTTTTGGTTGACAGATGTCGCGTTGTTTGGTTGAGAGGTAGGACTGTTACATAGAGGAAATCTTCGATTTAATTTTATCGAATTAATTTCGGATAAAATAATTAGAACGTATTACCGCGCTGTGACAGGAGATCGAATACGAACTGATAACGGATTTAACATAAAGCCTAGACAGATGTTGCGAATCGGTTGAACGTGATAAATATTAGCCGAGATGCTACATAGTTGAAACGTGTAATAAAAACTTAAGACACGCAGACGCGAGAAAAAGGTACGAAAGTAGAACTGTCGAATTCAACGCGATAAACGACGTGTGCTCTCGATAATTAAACAATTTCTTACTCTTCACAATTTTCAATCCATTGCGATATATTCAACCTGCAACGTACCCATCTCTGTTCTACACATTCTCATAACCTGCACACGTTTTGAATCCTACACAGAAATATTATTGATCTTCCTCTTATCCGCCGTAGCATTCTTTTCAATTATAATGTACACAAAATCGTCTAACATTTCTCAAAATAACTAACCGATTCCCTTATAAATCTACATCCTCCCCTAAATGCGCGCTTTTAGGTCGTAGTACATGTAAAAATGATAAAAAAAAAAAAAAAAACAGGTAAGCAATTTCTATTTCGTAAATGATGTAAACTATTTATTTTCGTTTCCTTTCAATGGGATGCCTTTACGGCCTCAACGTGATTGTGTGGAAATTATTTACATTTGAATCAAAGATGCCGACTTCTCTGGCAATTATATGGAGGAACAACTGTCGATTATCCAAATGGCGGAGGTATTGCAGAGTGTAACAAGACGAGGTAAAAAAAATCTCAGAACGCAACCGTGTCTCATAGCGGAGCATTCAAAGAAAACATGGTCGAGATTTACCTGTTCAGTGGGGGGGGGGGGACACAAGGGACTTTCTCTAAGCTGCATACGGAAAAGACGGTCAGGCAATAAAGTATGTCTGAAATCTCGTAATCTACCGAGTACAATTTCCTTGCGATTGATCTTCTTAAAGTAATAGAAAACCACTAATGAGAGGTGATCGACTAATGCCCTTTTAATGTGTACATATGTTCCCGATGATGCTTTGAATAGAGTGAATGATATCCTTGTGAGAGACTAAGGAGAGTTCCATTAGACGGCGGCGCGTCTTTAGCTAATGAGTCCGCAAATTCGTTGTTTGGAATTCCTTTACGACGCCACACCCGCAAGAAGGAGGACAGGCTATTTAAAAAATACGCGTAACGCAAATAAAATAGAGATACACGAATAACCGAGTTAAACGGAACATTGCGTTAAAGACAGAATTTTACTGATCGATAATGTAGAAAATTTCGATTGAGCGATTTTAAATAAATATTTATTCCGTTTTCACGTTAACGTCTCAACAGATATGCTCGGAAATTTTTTCTCAATAAACAGCGTGATCGTAATGACGGTATAATAGTTAATAAATAACGAGATAATACCGCTAATCTAGCAATTTCTAATTGAACGATCGCCACATAATAACCAAACTTTAAACGCGTAGCCATATGTAACGCATTCTGCAGAGTGACTAGTCGCGAACGTGTTGATCCGGATGATATTATTAAGTAAGCTCGTATAGTTTTCACCGGACATAAATTTTCCATACGAAGTAAATTGCGAATAATTTCGGACGCTTCGTGTTTCCGTTCCGTTTTGTTATATAGCTGAGCTTTCCTATAAAAATCGAACAGCATAATTTACACATCGCGAACAACTGCAGACTAAAGCAAGAGATAAAGACAAGTTATAAGTTATTATTTATATCGGGTTATATAATTTTGTACGACGGAGTAAAGTGATTAATTTGAACTGGGGAAATCATCTCGAGAAGAATGTTACGTAAAAAAAGTATTCGAACACGAATAAAACCGCGATGGTGGTATCGCGCATATTTTTTATCGTAGGCAAAGATTTCTGTAGTAAATAACCGTGAGAGTAAACTGCGTACGTTCCAGTTGGAGAGTCTCCTGATGACTACATTATCTGTTATCCAGCTGCGCTGTTTAATGCGACGAAATTAATCGCTACGTGGAACTACCAACCATCGTTGATTCCGTAGTATAACCAGAGTTTTATGAACGCGACTCTATTAGCCATAATATTATATCTGGAGATGCCAGCGTGAGAAATTCCGACGACGAATAACAGAGCCGAGAATGAAGTCGCTTAATTGCAGCGATGATTTTACTTTACAATAGAGCGCTGTTTGCCGCTGAAGACGTTCATAGCTTTTACGTCTAAAGAAATTACTGATTGATCATCTGTAGTTTATGGAAAATTACACCGATAAACGCATTACGCGCAGCTAACGGAATAGAGAAAGTTTATCAAAGCCGGTTGCGTATTAGAATCTGAAATTATCTTTTACCACTACGCACTCGATGAAAGAATCAAAAACAGATGCATCCGCGAAGGAAACTGTACGAGCGTACAATGACACATTCGCTTTGACCTTTTTTTGGTAAAGTTTTGCTTTACCGGTATACATGTATAGGCGTATAAGAACGTTTTTGCAGACAATTAAACAAAAAGTGTCTGATCAACTTAAAAGTTTATAATTATTAACAGTTCTCGTTTCTAGTACGAAACTGTTTATATACACCCGCGTGTATATGTGCACCGAAAAAAGGAAAAAAAAAACGAGAAAATAATACAATTTTTTTTTAAATATTTATCTGAAAACCGATGTATATTTCTCATCGGTACAGAGCTACGTTTGCTGAGGACACTGTTATATTATCTGCCGACTGTGACATCGAGTTAGCATCAAATCGACTGCAGAGTCAAAAAGCACGGTTCACGTATCGGTTTAAGTCGACGAAACTAAAAATGTGTCGCATATTATGTTAAAAAACCCAAATTTTATGAATTATTCATCGTTAACGTTCAACGGTATAGAAATCCCCACCAACAGATAGTGCGTGAATTACCTCGGACTTGGATCATAAATCGACGCGGAGAAAACCGCATTAATGCCAAAAAGAAACGACTCAACATAAAATTTAGTATAATCAGTCATGCTTACAATACAAAGTCTCGTTGTATAAGACGATCCTAAGACCGGTATAGTCTTACGGCATAGAGAACTTTGAAGATCAGCTAGCAATGTATCGATGTCGTACGGTCAGCCCAAGATAGCATATTGCCTTCAATAGTCGCAGCGACGTGGTTCGTGCGCAATGATGACGTAGATTTGCAAATACCATCAATCGAAGAAGTAATCTGCATGCTAGAAAAAACACGTTAACCCATCTGGCCCAGAATCTGATAGTAAACCGGTCCAGATTCGAACGCTTAAAAAGGCCTAATATTATTAATTAATACACTTTATAAGATCGCGCTTAGGGCTTGCGTACCATTTGGAAGATAGTACAGAGCCGTACGATAAGGAGTTACGGCCACTAGGACACGTTTCACTAAATAAATATAATTCGGTCCTTAAACGTTATCTCCCGCCTCTTATTGCCTCGAATAGGATTCAAATTGTTTACGATTTACATCGGGATCTACAACTAAAGTGCGTGAAACAATTCGCGATTTTTCATTTGCTCGTGTAAATATAGAAGCACACAGAAATTGCCAAATACGGGAAAACGTAGACTGCAGCGGCTTCGTGATTTATCGAATTTATAAAACTTATATATATATATATATATCCTATGTATTAGTAGAGCATACCATTGGGCTATGCTTCTATAATATTATTATGTTTTCGTGTATAAATAATGTATCTATGATTTATCGAATTTATGAAAGTTATATATATCCTATGTATTAGTAGAGCATACCATTGGGCTATGCTTCTATAATATTATTATGTTTTCGTGTATAAATAATGTATCTATAATTATTACTTATTTACGATTTTTATTTTTTTTCCCTTAAGATTGTAATAGAAAAAAAAAAATCTGATTCTAATTCACGTATATTTTCTATAGAAATCAACCGAATGAATAAGAAATTGCACTAAACTCGTGTAACTTTTGAATGTCACGCATCATTATCTTCATCGGCACTTCAGCTATACGTTATTATTAGGTTTGTCTAATTTCCACGCCAACGCTATTAATTCGACTTGTTAGTGTCGCAATATTTATTCATATAACTTCTTAATTCGTCTAAGATAATAACGACTCTTCCGATTCAAAACACATCGTTGTCTCTAATAAGGTTCTAACATTTCATATTGAAAAGTTCCATATTTCAGTTGTAAATGATTCGTCGATTTTCCATCTTCGCTTGAAAACTTCTGTTTTGTTTTTTTGTTTTTTTTTTTTTTCGTAGGTTAAAAATTGCTAGCGCTATGGAAATATACGATTTAAATTAAAGATAAACAGATATCTTCGACGACGAGAAAATATAATCTAAGTTTTCCTTTTCCAAATTTTAAGCTGAATAACTTTTTTTTCTTTCGCACGATTCGAAGAATTTTCACCCCGATTAACTTACGCCTGCCCTGTTTGGTTTTCGGTTTCCAACAGTACTCGTAAAAAATTACAGCTGTTACAAAACCACCGCTGCAGTATTAAACGCCTATAGATATGTACTAAATTACGTGATATGCATTCGCAGCTTCACCTTTTAGGTACACTTTTACCTATATAAACAGATTATCTAGTAAATTTTACCATAATTGTATAATGCATGACAGCGCATTAATTAACATCATAGGCGATTACGACATAGTCTCGTGATATTCTAAATACAAACACCGCATAAACATAGATTACTTAAGAATTATTTTCCTATTTATTCCCTCTTTACTTAAGTGTTCTAATTATAATTTATTTTTATTGTTTTCTTGCAGGGTTTTTTCTTTTCTAATTTTTTCCTGTACTTAAAACTTTAAAACTTTAAAACTTTAAATTTTACGTTTTAAATTTTATATACATTAGATGTAGTTATACATTAGTAAGTTAACTGTTAAGGTATATATATATATATATATAAGGTACTTAACATTCTTCATTATTCAATTATTCACGTATTCATGATTTTGTTTATATGTTTTGTAAATATATATTTCTTTCTTTCATACTAAAATATGAATAACGATATTACTACTATTAATTATCGTACGAAATAAAAGTTGAATTACCTTAATAAACCTTCTTCATAATCAAAAGCGCATATTTGCAACATCACCGCCTCCGCATCTACCAACAATTCGGACGCCATCGCTTGTTCAAAAGATATTATAGCGATACAATACAAAATCCATTTTTCGCAAGATTTCGAAATTTGCTTTAACGCGCTTTTTAATATGTCCAAAGCTATTCCGTACTCGCCCTAATTAGAATAGAAATTGTAAAAAATTACCAAAAAATTTTCTCAAAAGCATTAACTAAAAAAAAACATTGTCGTTTAAAGTATAAGACAGCGCCCCCCAACGATATTCGAAACTCTAAATCGAATTTCCGTCAATTTAATTTGATCAACGTAAAATATTTTCATTTTTTTCTTCTCGCGCAGTGTAAAAAGTTTTGAATATATATATATATATATATATATATATATAGGGTGACTCGGAGAATACGATTTTGTTTTTTAAATAGCGCAGTTGGTAACACTGATAACGCAAATTACGTGCTCCACGTTTAGGAGCGTTTCGAAAAGAATTCGAAGTTACGCGATTTTTTTTATGGGAATACCTTAAGAGCCGCATTTACGAAACACGTCGTCCACGAGATGTGGAACTCCTAAAAACTCGGATTTCTGAAGAAATTTCTCAAAAATTTGGCGACCTATAATCCAAAAAAGTCTTCGAAAATTTTTTAAATATTTTCGATTTAAACTACGATTTAAATAATGTAAAATCAGAACACCGGAACACAATCATCGCAGGAAAAATTAGTAAAATTACACACGCATCTTCTTTCTTCCTTAATTTTAAGATTGTTACGTCAATTGAATCCATCCCATCTATTTTCTAATATTTTTTGTCCTTTATTAGTCACTGGTCTCGCAGATATTGAAAAAGTTGATCGCCGTTTCAATTACGTTTTTTTTTTTTTTTAAATAATTCCAACTAGTCCTCCTGGACTAACCAGTAATTTTGATATGATATATAAAGTGAATAGGTTATCCATCTAGTGACAAGAAGCTTCAGAAGAAATGAATAAAATGATAACTAAATAATGTCATAAGGCTTATTCCGTTTCAGCCTTCTTGCGTTATTTAGGTTGTCTAATATAATAATCGCTTCCGTATTTAGATGTCTAATCTGTCTTCGCGAGAGTATTCAGAAGAAATTATGCGATTAAAATTTAAATTATGTCAAGTTTAAGAAATATCTTGTTCATTGTTTTCATTTCAACTTAATTCAAACGTTATCCCAATATCAATAATATTGAGTCTAGCATGGTCAGCTGCTTTACTTATTATTTCTTAAGTCTTTTTTACTAATAATGGATAACTCTTACTGGTTAATGATTACATGTATATTCGTTTATTAAGATGATACTCTGTTTTATAAAAACAGTCTATTTATATAGTTATGTTGTGTAAGTCATTGTTAACAAGTTGTTTTTATTTTTTCTTTTCTTTTATGTTATCTTATATTATTTCCTTTTAATAACAGTTATTCCTCTATGTAAGCTTGTAAGTCACAAGCGTATACAGTAATTTATTATTTATACTATGATATAAGTTTATATCAAGATTTATTATAATTTAATTCAATATTTTATAAATCACAAAACTCGTTAAATGATTTCTCGGTGGAATACTATGTATTTTTCATCCCTTTTCCATCACATATTATGTTATTATAATGTGGAGGTCTTTGCATTTGTTCATGGACCTCTATATTTACGTGTATATTTTTCTCTTTTTTTCAACAGGGGGAGGGGGTTTTTTAGTGGGTAAAAATCCCACACGCTGATTTACTCTGGAATTCAGCAGCACTTGCTGAGTACATGTGCTGCTCTCAAAAATATATATGGAACTTATAAATATATCAGTGTCTTTTGAAGATTTTTCCCCCTCCCGCTTCAAAAAAAAAAAAAAAAAAAAAAAATTTCTGCAATTACAGCAGGAACATTTAGTATGCATGTCGTCGTTTCTTATGAACCAGGTCGCATTTGTTATTATACGACGTATTTTGTTTCGGCATCTTCGAATTATTTCGATGTTGGGCGCCGTAGTACCGAGTCGGTTTAATAATCGCTTTATAACAATTTATCGTCTATCGTTAACGTCGAGTTTCCGTCAATGAGCTATTAATTTCTTTCTTTTTATCATGTTTCCGTGTAAGTCTCTAGCATCGTGCCTAAATATTTGGACCCTCATGTATAGTATTGGTATTTTATTTCGGGTTTATTGTAACTGTCGGTTTTTCCGTTTTGCGTATATTACGCGAGCTGATTTGTTTCTTCATTTAATAGTCGACGAAAAGTCATGTCCGTTTCAGCTGCTGTCAAACAGAACGTTTTCCCCCCGACACGCATTTTTATATAATAGAACGACTATAATTAAAATCGAAAATATCGTCAGCAGTAAGGTACTTTCCGAAATAATGAAAAACTACAAATTTCGAATAGAAAAAATTCGTTTATTATTACGGCCATTAATAATTTCCTAACATTACGCGTCGGTAAAAATAGAATCGAAGTTAATCGTATTTATAAAGAAGAAACTTATTATACGTAAAATTATAGGAAAAATAAATATCTTCTTTAAAAATAACAGCGTGTATACACATTTTCCTGACCAAAATGAATACTTAAGTTTATTCGTCGATATTATTAGGGTTTATAGCAGGAAAATGGGGCATGTTTTATAGGCACGTTAGCGTACAGATTAGTTAATCGTCTATAGAATTTACTGTCGGAATATACAAATATCTACAAACGTCAACGCACATATTATAAACTATATATATTACAAGTTTAGCATGGAAGGAGCCAATAGAAGGTTAGACGGTTAATGAACGTAAAGAACTGGACGAGTATAACCGGAAAATTGATGTAAGCAGCAAGAAATAGAATACTGAAATCGGTCAACGCGTCAAGGACGTGAAGAAGAAGAGAAACTTTAACTTAATTCATTTTTACTACGTCTCATTTCCGCCGGGATTGGAAAAAAAAAATTAAAAACATTAAAAAAAAAAAACCGCTTAATTATTAGGTATTATACACACTTAAGTAGTAGTCGATCGTTCAAACGTCGGCGGCTCTTGCGGTGAAAAAATCTAGCGGTTGACAACTCTTTCGCAACATACACGTAAAAAAATTTTTTGTTCCACACGACATCGCAAAGTAACATTTTAATAATATCGAAGTCAATTATAAGAACAGTCGTAATAAAAAAAAAAAAAAAAAAACAAAGTTAGATTATCAATCCGGCAAGATAAGAAATTGTATTACATTAAACGGAAATATATTAAAACTCAGAAAATTTTGTATAAATTAAAATACTAAAACAAAAAGATTATATATCGATAAACTCGAAGTTTAATAGTTATTCTTATTTTTTTTAACGTAATTTACACAAAACAATCCTCCGAAAATGAAATGATCAATTGCCGTGTAAATAATAAAGCTTCGCTGTAAGGAAAAAATTCTACCTATATTAACATCGGTCGGTCGTCGTAATTGCAGAGAATCGACGAAAATCAGTTACCAATAGAAATTCGAAGAAGAAAAACCGATCTCGACGAAAACAGATGAAATATAAGCCGCAGACGTTACGAATAACGCAACGAGAAAAACCTATTCTACCGCTTCAAGCGCGCGCAAGTACACTAATAATACAGCCCTATGTAAAGTCTACCACCCATAGTAGTAGTAGTAGTAAAATCACCATATAACGCTGTATACGAGACTTTCTGTGTGCTGCCTTCTTCAGGTCGCATCGAACGTGCAACCGCCAACCGTTGTAACTAATGCATCTTATTTTTTTTTTAAGATTTTTTACTTCCCCTTTATAATATATTCTACGAAATATATATATATATATATATATATATATATATATATATATATATATATATATAAAATTACAATTTACTTTTTTTTTCTTTTAATCTTTATAAATTAATACTTTTAACTATTTCACTGCATCGTCAATTTTTACGCTATTTCAGATAATATTTTTGACGATCGTGCGCAGTTTATATGTACGGCTCTCGCATATGAATAATTATTTCATTAAATAATCACACACATTCATACGTCGACGTTTTTCTAACATTTCGAATGTTACTAATACATCGAGATCATTTATTATATACGAAACTTACCTCGTTCATTAGATATAAGGCGCAATTAGAAAATGCCATAGCCATTCCTTGAGTGTTGTACTCGATTATAGAATCGTAAATAAGCGGTAAATTCAAATTCAACGTATTTTGACTAGTCGTAAACATTAATGTCGGCCTTCCGTTAATAGACCAAACGAAAGACCTGCACGCGAATCCGGATATGATAAAATCGTACAGCATGAATCTGTAGCTGATTAAATCGCTTTGCGTCAGCATCTAATAGCCGAACAAGAACCGAATTAATCAGTGTGTATATTTCCTCGAAATGTTCTAAAATATAATAATAACTACTAAATCAACCGGCATAACCAACTTATAGCGTATTCTCGAAATTTCTGATGGGTTTTCACTAATTCGTTCTAACAATTTTACGTTATTACCGTAATTTCGAACGATCAAACGGCTCTATAAAAAAAAAAGCACTTACTCTGAAAATTAAATCCGTTTTATATCCTTTCGTTACACAATCGGCAGCGTACATTTGTAAACTGACTGCGTGCGCCGAACTCATACGCAACTGTTCGAGTTTTTTAATAGCACTATGTACGTTCCTAGATTCCTAAAAAAATTAATCATTTTTTTTTTTTAAATTTTAATTCATTAATTGATTTATTAATTTGTTTTTATTTATAAGTAGAAGCATGGTTAATATTTAAAATATATCGATAACAATTACCTCTTTTTCCTTGTTCGTATAGCGTTGCCAAATAAACGCCGCCAACAGACATTTAATATCGTCAGAATTCTGAGATAGCCGCATAGCGTCGCCTAACATTTTTGTGCTAATTCCCCTACATAACAGTAATAGTAATAATAATAACAATAAAAATTTGAACATAATCCGATAATAAAATTAACATATATATATATATATATATATATATATATATATATATATATATATATATATAACTTTGAATCGTAAATCTCTCGTGGAAATATCGTGATTATGAAAAAATCCATCTGCTGTACACGATGTCGCCACGAGTCTCTGTTACGAGCCATCCCGACGCATTCTGCAAAACTTCCTCCTACTTCCGTCCGTACCATGTATGACAATCTTGTACGACCACGTCTTCTTTTTCCTTCTACACTTGCCTCCAGAATTCTCGCCTGAAATTCATCTGCACTTATTATACGGCCGAAGTATGCTAATATTCTTCTAATTACTACCGAGGACAATCTTCGTTTTGTTGCGCCAACTTTTTATAATATCC
Organism: Coronaproctus castanopsis; assembly: GCA_032883995.1. Taxonomy (NCBI): domain Eukaryota; kingdom Metazoa; phylum Arthropoda; class Insecta; order Hemiptera; family Monophlebidae; genus Coronaproctus; species Coronaproctus castanopsis. The sequence goes on from CM065054.1 coordinate 95,827,971, forward strand.
AGTAATTCGTTTTCTTGCCTGTCTACGGAATTCTTAACATACGCCTCTAACAATACATTTTTTCCAGCGCGTTTATCTTTTATCTGTCGCATTTCCGTAGTGCCCACGTTTCTGCGCCGTAGAAAAACACCGAGAAGACCCACACTATTAACCAATTTTATTTTCACTTTTGTCGATACAACGGGATACACCCATATACCGTTTTAAACGTACCATCACACTTTTTGTTATGTTTACTCTATGTCTAATTTCTTCTTCGGAGTCTCCTCGATTTTTCACTATCGAACCTAGATATCCAAATTGTTTCATAATTTCCACGATGGCGTGAGCGTACATACACGCACCCGGGTAAACTGATTGTAATCGCTTTGTCGTCACGACACGATGCAGCCCCGCATTTTTTTGTAGTGTATTATTACTAGCGCGCATACGGTGTTGTGCGTGATGATTTGCAATTCCACGCGATAATATTAAGATTATTTATATTTATATTTTCTGATGGGGATAATTTTTTTTTAGGTCGCCCGATCTAAATTAGAACTCGGTATCTTCCCAACAGAAGTGCGTGCTCTAGTCACTAGGCTAGTCCAACTACTTTTCTTATAGATATCAAAAAAATTCGATCAAAAGATTCCCTTCTTCGTCGTTCATAATTTTGATAAGTCTGTTCTTAGTTGTCTACGTATAGCGACGGTACACAACCGTTTCGGCGTAAATAGCTTGCATACGAGTTGGTGATTTAACCGAACATTACTCGCACCTCGTGAATTTCCTTCGTAGAATGATATTACGAAGTACATTTCTTTGGGTTTTTTTGTGTGTGCGTGTGTTTTACAACAAACTTCAACGGATACAACTTATACAATTGTGTCCCTCTTAAGTTTCAACGTGCCAGTTGAACATTTAATCGGCGCTGAATTGAATTTTGTACAGTTTATAGAGGTGATAGTTAGTCATTCCAAATGTAATATTCCATTAAGATAGCAGTGGTTGTTCGCTGTGTATAAACACGTATTAAGCGATCAGAAAAGATTAAAAAAAAAAAAAAAAAAAAAAAAAAAATAATAATTTACGTTTAACTTTAGTGATGCGTACAGCGAATGTGTCACCACACACTAGAATCCAATAGAATTCCGAGATATTTAATTTCATACACCCTATCTATTACTACGTCGTGCTTTGATCTCTATCTCATGAATGATAATAGTCATCATGCTAAAAATTAACTAATCAGAAAACCTACCAATTTCCAAATACGGCGTGAAATACACCGAATGTTAAAGCGGCATAACGATACGGACGCATTTTATCCGTACGTGATAGAGTTTTAGAAATCAAATCCAAATATTTCGTAAGATATTGCAATCCGACGGAATATTCCTTTACACGTAAGCAGTTTAAATAGGAAAGATAATACTGAAACATAAATAATTTTACATTAAGTAAAATTTATATATATATATATATCATTAATATATTATTTTTAAATATTACGCTCATACGTATATACGGAATATAAATATTAGATTGGATATAACATCGCATAATTTAAGGTATTTAACTAAAATAAGTTTTTCGAAAAATAAAAGCACTGTAAGATTAAACATGAACAAATGAACAAATACATCCTTACCACAATAAACAAAATTATCCAACTGCAAGTTACTCAAGTTAAACACGAGCAGAGACTTCGACAGCGCACTAATGTCTATAGCTACTCAACATTCGACACGACAATCGGCGCCTTAAACGTCGACATCTACCTGACCCTGTTCTATAATTAATACATCGGATAATCAAGGTTGTACACCGAGTCCCATCTTGTTCAACGTATACAACGATTGGATTATTAAAGAAGCAATGGCTGGATGGGATGATGGAATAAAAAGAAAACTTGTGTCAATAATTTACGATACGCTGACGATATCGCCATATTTGCCTCGTCGAGCGAAAAACTTAAAGCCTTGTTCCCAGAGAGTGGAAACGGTCAGCAAAACAGCAGGGCTATTAATAAACAGAGCTAAAGGTGATGGTCATCGACCGTAATAAATTTGATAACCTACAGTATGTGGAGACAACCTCCAAGTAGTTGATAGGTTCGTATATCTAGGATCGATAATTGCAAGAGATGGAATCTCGACGGAGGAAATTAAAAGAGGAATAGGAGTCGCTAAGCTCGTCAACTCACAAAAATATGGAACAGTCACGACATTACGATGGATACCAAAACACGTCTTATGAAAACACTTGTCTTCTCTGTTTTTTTATACGCATCGGAATGCTGAACGTTAAAAACGACAGACATCCAACGAATAAGTTCGTTTTGTTCTGCTGGAGTAGGATGCTCAGAGTCTCGTGGATCCAAAAAAGAACAAACGTCTCAATCCTAAATGAAATGCGTCTATGTGATATCGTGATGAGACGAATAGCTCTACATACTTTGGCCACATTATACGGCAAGATAGTTCCGAAAAACTACTTCTGTCATGGTCGAAGGAAAAAGGAAACAAGGAAGAGCGCCCATAAGATAAGCGGATGTAATTTTAAAAAATGACAAGCGCCACGTCGATTCAGCGAGTTATTCAATACGCGGAGAACAGAAACTCATGGCGAGCAAAAGTTCGGCAAATTAAGGTTCACGATTTCACGATGCTCGGATCGAGCAAACGATGAAGAAGAAGATAATTAACGAAAATATATGGGGGATATGAATGAAATGTTATAAACGCGAATGCTTAGCCTCTGATAGGTAAAATATTTGTCTAAAATACCCATTCTAAAACAGTTAAAAAAAAAAAAAAAAAACGAATAATTTATTACAAGAGGAAAAAACTATTAAGTAAAAACCTGAAAAGAATTCGGTTTATCGATTACAAGCGTGACATATAGAGAAATCGTCGTACGTTTTGACTGCGAAATAAATAAAGTCAATAAATTTATAGAAAACAAAAAATTAGATCAATTTTTAATAGATTTACTCGTATATATTCATACATATAACGATATATATATATATATTATATATATATATATATATATATATATATATATATATATCTTAGAAAGATCGTGCGATAGTATTCAATATGTCGATACAATAGCGAACAAAATATTTAATTTATTTATTTAAGATTAATAATTCGACGCTCGCTATCGTAGCAGTTAAAAACGTTACATAGTCGTCATTGCGATTATTTTTGTCAAAACCTGGTTTGAGACGAGCGAGCTGCTGTCGTACAACAATAAAACAATAATGAAAATAATAATTGTAATAGTTCGAGCTTAAACGTCTCCCTATGATTACAAAGTGTCTAAAATAAAAAATTGCGCACGCTCAAGCCAACCCTATAAGTTTAGTGAGCAGAAAATCAGGAAATAAGTGGGAGAAAAAGATGTTCGAAATCACGGTTTAAGAAGAGATTAAGTTCGTTTTCCGAAGTTCAAGAGAATAAAGTTAAGTGAGTTCGATTTTGGGAGCTAAATAGTAAAATGGTCAACGAGTTCATTAACGTTGAAACCATCATCACAGAACACATCACAAACCACGTCAGTTTTCTGCTGAATTCGATTTTAATATTTTTTAATCAGTTAACGCACTTCGAACCCCAGTGTCAGTCATATGTGACTGACGTTGTTCATTCAGACCGTTTGATTGTTTTTTGTTTTTTGTTTTTTTTTTTTTTTTGTTTAAATGTGTGGTTAACTTAACATTTTTATATTTCTTTTAGAAACGGAATAAAACCGCCCCCCCCCAAAAAAAAAGAAAAGAAAAACACGTCAGTCATTTATAACTGACAACATTGTCTGTTCTTACATACGTTTATATTTATAAAGTTTTCATCTGAAACTTTCATTATTCAGTAAAATTATATTAACCATTCAATGCGCTTCAAATTATTTTACATTAATTAGAAGCCAAAAAAAAAAAAAATTCAACACACTCGGTTCCGGAATCGATTTCTGTATCTTATTTACAGTGTTCGTTCTGTTGAATCGTCGTTTGCCAAACCGTCGTTAATATATTTTTAGCCGAAATAAATACGAAGAATCGCGAAGTCGGCCGTATGAGAATGAATTTCGTTAGCAACTCGGTACGAAGTAAAGAAAAGTTATATACATATTTTTTATATATATATATATATATGTAACATAAAAAGTTAACAATACGAGAGATATAACGGATAAAAAATAAAGGAGTATATCGACCGGGTAAAGCGACGCATTTATTTAGGATGAGATATAATCGTAGACAGAAAAGAAATAATGCAGAGAAGGAGATACGAAACAGAATATCTCTACGGAGCATTTGAAAATTTAATTCCACGTCCAAATAATTCTTTATACATTCAAAAAAGAGTAAACTTTAAAAAAACAAAAATTAAAAATTCGTTCATTATTTGGTGTATAAATGGAAAAATAAATAAAATTTACAAACATTATAAATAAATAAATAAATAAATAAATAAATAAATACCACTTGCGAATAATTCGGATTAAACTGTATTATTTTCTGCAATCGTCTATTCAGTTCGGACGGTGGAAAAGCGGCGTTCTCATTAAAATGAATCAAAGTCGCTTGATTTGCTAAGAATAAATCTGTTTGTTTCCTAGACCAGGTTACTAATTCGAACGTATTACGGTTGTTAATGCTCGTGTCGCTGCAACATCGAAAATATTAATTAAACAAAATAAAACACTATTCGCCATTAGTACAACGAGAAAAAATATATATGTATACACTAATATATAGAAACTGTAGTTGATTTGCGAATATTTATAATCACCGCATTGGGATATTTTTATCGCGCATAAACAGAAATTCGATTCATTTTTATGTCTATCTGTCTGTCTATTCCGATTTAACTCAAAATCTATTAAAGCAATAATGATGAAATTCGCACAATTCATAGACCATATTATCAGATTCGTTATCACAAATAGGACAGAAATTACAATAATTTAAAATTTTAAAAAGAGTAGTAAACAACGATATCGCAGCCAATCCGTTTAAAATTTAATACGTTTTTCGGTAGAAATGTACCTTCACTACCAACACACGCGATACAAACCACGTTTTGTTGCGTTAGAAGCGTGGCCGAAGCTCAAAACGCAACGTCGCCACAGCAGAACATTAAAAAAAAAAACGCAATCGGGATTGCAGCTGTCTGTCCAGGATGGAGAGAAGGGATTACTTTCTCTAAGCTGCATACGGAAAAAAAATGGTCAGGCAACAAATGATATGTCCAAATCGCAATCTACCGATGAGTACAATTCCTTTACGACTAATCTTCTTAAAGAAATAGAACCAGGTGAGTTTACGGAGAGACGGTTGAAGTTGATCTTGAAGATGATAGTAATAAGTGAGAGGTGATTGACTAACGCTTCAGTGAACATCAGTTCCCAATATTTTCCCTATATAAAGTAAATGATATCTTTGTGAGAGAATAAGGAGAGTTCTACAACGCTAGATGACGCGTCTTTATCCAACGCGTCGACAAATTCGTCGCTTGGAATACCTCTATGACACGGCATCCACAAGGACAGAATTTATCGAATTTGACCTTCTGTATCTATTCTAATTGCGAACACATTCTATCAGTTGTTCAATTTCGATATAAATCACAGCACAAGAACGCGTAAATCTTCACTTTTCGACGATAATTACTAAAGTGAAACACGACAGCAGCAAAGCGGTTGGCGAGCGAACAGACGCATGCAAAATATTCTCGCCGTTAATATTGACTGTACGTGCATGGCACGCCCGATGACGGTACGGTCTCTAGTAGGCATACGCTTATATGAATTCGGGTAAAGAATATTTGTTTGAATTCAACACGATCCTAGTATGGTACGTTCTAGTAGGCAGAGAGAGATCTTTAACCGTAGTAAAAACTAATTTAATTTCAGATAAAAACACGTTATTAACTTGTTAAATAAACGTTTTTTTTTTTTATATATATAATAACGAACGATATTACGTTTTCTATCGCAAATTTTAATGAACGAAAATATATAATATAACTTTGGAATAATAAACACGTTTCATTTCCGAAACGAGATTACGATTATTATTGCACGTTTACGTTCTTTTACTAAGAAATAAGATAATATAATGTTCACCGTGCAATAGATAATTCGTTCGCGAATAAATTTAAAAATAATAATTACAAGCAACGAAAATTGTCTTAGTATATACCGCTCATTAATATTGCACATATACGACAATCGCATACAATGAAACCTCCTGTGTATAACAGACACTCGTAGGACCAGAGGAAATGTCCGTTATGGTATTCGCTATAGAAAATATCATAATATACGTAATAGACTTAATTTTAATCACGTATTTATATACATAGTGTGTAATTATGTAATTATTCATGTAGGAAACTTATATAATTTTTAAGAAAGAAGTTACTATTTATAAATGGCATTCCAAAAAATAATAATTTATAAATTGTACGCAGATGACACTGCCATATATTTTACATCTTACAGAGTAGATATTATCCAAAGAAGATTAATTGATGGTTTCCAAAAATTAAATTCTTATTTTAAGAAATGGAAAATTAAAATAAACATAAACAAAACGCAGGCTATGTTATTTACTAAAAGAATACCTTTCGCACCGGAACCTCTCGTAATAAATAACATATAAAAACCGATATTAAATATCTAGGTGTAATTTTGGATAAAATATTCGGGGTTTTTTTTCTAAGCATATTGACTATTTGACCAATAGGATAAATGGGTCGTCCCTTTTTAAAACTTTACCCTGTGTTTAGTAAAAAATCGTCCGTTAACACGCTCGACAAATTAATAATATATAAAATGATTATAAGGCCGATACTTTTACACGCGTGCGCCCTGTATCCCTGTATGGTCGTATACAAGTACTTCTATTCCAAGATACAGCGACTTCAGAATCAGCGTTGCAGAATAATAAATTACCATTATATATGCTAGATCTTACTGAATTTACCCCACATATCTGAAGTAATAAAACAGCATACAATAAATTATTTTTTCGACTCTCGCGTCGGCGGCAAATATTCAATAATCAGTCAAATTCTTTGCAGTTAAAATATAAGAAATATAAGCGCAAGAGGATCAAAAACAAATATTACTCTTAATGTATCACCGGCATCTCTCATATTTATAACGTCGTATATAATATTTATTTCATTCTATCTTGAACATATGTAGTCGGTGTAATTACTATACATATGTTTTGGCTGTGATCTGTAATCTATTTTATTGTATTATTATATACGGTTATTACACTCGTGGTATACGCGGTAAGAAATTTTTATGTTATAGTTAATTCTGTTTTTCGAAATACACTTTTTATTTATTTATTTCATTAATAATCGTTTGTTTTTTCAATTTGTATTTCTCCATTTCCAATTTGTAATTTATGATCAGCTCGATATCATGGAAAATGTCGCTCGTCACTTTTTCGTGAATAAAATTCACAAAGTCGAGTAAGTTCCCAACTTGATGAAGAGCTGTTCTTCATCAACATCATTTTGATGCGATTTAGCGTTATGAAAATTATGGTGGTTTTTTTTTCTGCTCGAATCATATTGAAAATGTCAGCTATGTCTTCTGATGCGCACTCAGTTTCTAAGTTCTCATCAATTTAACCGGGAGTCATCGATTAAAGCCGACCCCCCCCCAATAGGAGTTTCACGAGTTCACTCAAATCATTTGAGGCAATCAATTCATTGTCTTCTCCCTTTGATGTACTGGAAAATCAACCTTCACGAAACAGTTCCTAATTGTCGTACGAGAGATTTGTTCTCGTGACGTTTTCATCCAAATAACAGCCTTTGTATGGACGAATCTTGAGTACGACGCGCTACTAAATTTGCAATAACACGTTGCGATGCTACGGTAATTACTTTGAAAGTTTCGGTCACACCTTGATGATCGACCGGTTGTGATGAAGTAATGTTGAAGGGAAAGAAAGCGTGCTTAACATTTTCAAAAAATCGATGTGCGGATGGATGTAGCGTCGTCTAGAAACGATAAAATTTTTCTTCCTTCATTTTTCATTTGATTGTCCAATTGATATAACCACTCCGTCATAAAGATGGACGTTATCATCCGAGTCTTTTTATTCGCTTTATAATCTCGACTCCTAATAAATCGATCTCGATTCCTTTGAAACATCTTCGTTTCAAAGTTTTTCCTATCACCAAGGGTTTCATCTTTTCACATATTATTCATACACGCACACACTTATTATTAATTCTGCTGAGCATACTTTCTACAACGAGACCTAGAAAACGTTAAGAGGGGTTTAAAAAGCGATTTCGCTGTAATATCGTTGATGAAATATTTAAAAAATACATACGTAATCTTTTTTTAAAATAATACGTGTAGCATAACGACTTTTATAATAAAGTATTCATGTTAAATCCTGAGTGGAGAATTTTACTTATTAAAAATAATCATAATAAAAATTTGATCTATTAGTTTATCGTTTGTTTTGTTTTTGCTTTTTTTTTTAATTTTCCAGCGCAAAAAATTAATCATAAAATATCGAACCATGTTTCAGTATATCTTTGTTTATTACATGTGCAAACGAAGAAGCAGGCGTGTACGATTGTACACGTACGGGAAATCAATTGATGCGAGCAATTTATTGTGATAAATCCGAAACTTTAACTAGACTCTACTTTAGTATTTTAAATTTAATTTCTAAATATATTCGCAATATTTCACATAACTTACTGTAAATCCCCGTCAAAAGCAAATGTTTTACAAATTTCAATGCCCGGCCAGACAATTAACAATGTCTTATCTACTCGTATGATGCCTTTCCGATAATATTGTCGATATAAATTATGTATTCTGACTCTTTCGGCAAACTGCAAATTCTTGGCCATTACTACCATTCTTCTTATAAAAAGCCCTTTAAAATATAAATATATATATATATATATAATATATAATCACTTGAGATTTTCAAATAGATTTATTTTTTAATTGAACACGTATATATATATATATATATATATATATAGAAATTTTATTTCCTTGTCCATATATTTCGTAGTTATAAAATTTTACTAAACCAAGTAACATTTAACGCACCGAGCGGATATGCACCACTCATCATCCGAATTTAACTAAATTATAAGCCTCAATGTCAGTTCCCCTTATAGACACTTCTTAATTATATTCTCAGTGGGGGGGCTGTGACCATCAGCTGATAGTCCTACTGTGCTGTGATTGGCTGTTTTACCATCAGATGAAACTTCTTCTGTGCTATGATTGATCATTCTATCAGGCGATACACTCTCCTTGCACGCCGATTTGTCAATTATTCGGTAATCATTATTCCATTATAATTTTTCTTTTATTAACTATCAATACAGACCTCTAATAGCCTGAAAGTCGAAATCCATCTTCATTATTGAAATCTTCTCTATTTCAATTACACCTTCCGGGCGACTCGCTGTCCATATTTTTGTTCCCTTGTCAGTACCTTCGTTTGTTTGAAATCTATAAAATAACCCGCTTCGGTTAAATGTTCGGCTACAGTATACGCTTATATTTACAATCTGCAATATGTTCTTTAACATATAGTAACAGGTGTTCCGGCTTGTACGATGTAAGACTTCCGATATAATATAAAATTTTGTAAACTCCTGCAGTATAATTCATCCGGTACTTCGTTGTTATTATTATTTAAATGTTCCAAATACAGTTCTAATATTATTTCTACCCAACACTCTGGTATTTCAACCTGTTGCACCTTTTGGATATGGACAGTTACTTTATCTTCATCCTCCATCATTTTCTTCACAAAATTTATTACTGAAATTGCTAAGTTACATTTAATATAAAACAGGCCGCGTATTATTTATTAGAAATAACGCGTTAATGAATATCGAAAGGTTTATTGGCGTCACGTGACATCTATCTATGTAAAATGATTAATCCAATTAATTCGTAATTATCGCTCAAGCAGCCAAATAAATGTCAAAGATAAAAATTTCGCTCCGTTAAAACTACGCCGAGATGTATACGGGACAATTCTGGCCGTATATAAATAATTTACCAGTTCTTACAAATGTCCATTCTTTTGTAAATACGATTTTAATAATTCAACGTATGCGATATAAATCCAATAATCGAGACTTAAAACTAGTAACAGATCGGATAAAATCATTATTTTAATCCTAAAAATAAAAAAAATCACAGCGTATATATTTCAAAAAAAATAAACAAAAAAAAAAAAAAAAGAATTAAAATCACTAAAAAATTATATAAAAAAATATATAAATTATAAAAATATATACAAATTTATAAAATATACAATTTACAAGAAAAAATAGCGGTTTCAATTCCTTATTTTGTTATTTTTAAAAAAAATCACTACATTCAAAACTTTTCAAAGTATATACTTTGTATTAATTTTTCACCGTCGCCTATAAAATATACGCGCCTATCATTTCATGTATATCAAAATATTTTGCTATTCTCCGCATTTACCTATATAGGGTAAATAAAAGTTTATCTATATCCTGTTTTGAATGTTTTTTATATTGTATCATAAAATTATTTACTACTCATACGTAATTCACGATTATGTTAATCACTAATTTCCAACCACTTCGTTTGAATGCAATAATTAAATTATTTTGTCAGTATTTCAATGAAAAAAGTAACGTGTATCGTACAATAATCGCTTACATTATAAACTTGTATTACGGTTAAGTAAAATAGTAAAAATTCAATCCTCCTCCACGCGTTTTACTCCTTCATTCTCTTCCAAGATACATTCGGTTTCAAACACAGTCCTGTATATTAAAAAAAGGATATCTCCATTTTTCTCACATCTGTATACAAACTTCTGTCTTCGTAAATATAGGAAGGAACCAATGAAAAGTTTCTTTTAGATTTAATTTACATTAATTATTGCATTTCGATGTCGTTCTTATATTTTATCTTAAAATTCCTACGCAACCTACACGCACATTTACTTACATCGCGGTTTTTTTTGTTTGTTTTTTTTTTTTCGTTAAACAAAATTACCCACAGATAAAAACTATTGCGAATAAAAATTTTGAATTCATATATTAACCGTTCGATATTATTAAATTAAAATAAAGGTATTTATGAAAGTCAGTTAAGTGCAATAAAAAAAATAACCAAATTTTATAATTAAAAAAATCCTACAAACGTTTTTCTAACTTATTAACAAAAGTCCTACTTCCCATTCGCGGAATATTATACAAAATAATTAAATTTCAACTTCCAATACTACATATTAAATTAATACAGTCGTACCTAAGCGACAGAAAATTCTATCTTATAAACAACTATGAAGTATCTTGTATGAAAGATCAAACTATAGTTATATCACACGGAAGTATAATTGGACCATATTTATTCCTAATACTATTAAATGATCTTCCCAACATAAACTGCATTATATGCCGATGACCTAGCATTATACTGTTCTTCGCATAGAGTTAGCACGGTTCGTAATCGATTGCAAAAAGCGGTAAATACTATTTCTAAATATTGCAGAAGATAGAAATTGCATCTAAATGCGTATAAATCCGAAACAATTATTTTTACTAGAAGACGTCCACTACCTCCGCATGAAACGCGTATTAATTCCAAACAAGTCCCAATAATCAAAAGAAGTTCGTTATTTAGGTCTTGACAGATTAATATTTAATGAACATATTAAACATGCGATAAACAAAGCCTACAACGCATTTCTTGCAATATTTAACAGAAAATCAGACCTTACCAGATTAAATAAAAAATTACTGTACACAACTGTTATTCGTCCGAGATTAATTCATGTTCCTCCTCTGTATGCTATCTCTAATAGTGCGTATAAAAAGCTTCGGATAGTCTAAAATTGTTGTTGTAGAATTATATTAAATGCTACCCGTTAGACAATTTCATATTTACCTAAGCAAACAAGGATTTATTGATCAATTTCGATAATTTTTTTATCCGTCGTAATAAATTAATATCCGTTATCGGTAACTATGATATGGCGCATTTCCGTACACGATTAAGTATAAGCACCGTAGAATTAAGCATAGATTTTTATAAAAATTATTTTCTTATTTTGAATAACGTTACTACGATTTTATTATTCGATTTATTAATAAGAATCGATTGTAAAGTGTAATTATCCGATTTATGGTTAAGTATTTTTATGGTTTTCTTCTCATGTTGGCAGATTTTTTTATTTTGTCGTTTTTTTTCCCCTGTATTTCTTTTTGATCTGATTTATACTAAATATTAAAAATTTAATTTATTATTAAGTTAAAATAACTATTTGACGAGTTTAACTTGACCAATAATTTTGTGCAAAGTTAATTAATGAAACGAAGGTCTTTCTTCTTCTTCTATATTACGTATATAATTAAAAATGATTAGTAATGCTTTTTAAAAATGAACATGAAACAAACCAACTACGGTGATTCTTCCAATTCTATGAGGTGTACTTCGAGGAACATATTTCCCAGATAACAAGTTTGTCGAATCACAAATAAAATCAATCATAAAATTCAAACCGTTCACCGCAATTGATTCAGTTAATTTTAAAAAATTAACATAAACCTCCATATGAAGAGCGTGATCCAAATCGACTAATTTCACTATCATTTCATCAAACGGGATTTCAGGATTCTAAAAAAAATAATGTTTTTAGAATTATAACATTTTTATAGTATAAATTGTATGTTTCATAGAATATTCGAAAATATTACTGTATATTAGCAGATGTTATTAAAAGTACACAACAACAAAGTATTTTTTTTTCATCACCTCACGAAAAGTTGTTTTCCTAAAATAATTCAATTCTTACTTAAAAGATAAAAAATAAATACTTTTGTATTTTTTTTTTATTATTTATAATTTGATTTAATTACACCGATCATAATTTTTCAGTTGAGTTCTCTCAACTTTTTCTGTTGTATGTTATTATGATTTTACATATTATTAATGTTGCGAATTTATAATAATTTCATTCTCAAAAACATCATAGTTCATAGTTAAAATATGACTTTATATATATTTTATAAAATTTATTATTCTCTAATTCAAACACAATAGTAATATGTGATATTGTTGAGGGTTATATTCTAATAATTTGAACATTGTCATGTTTAATATTTGTCACATACAATAATTTTTATAGTATCCATTACTGAAAACGTACTAGTATAATATATTAAAAATTAATTATTAGATACTGAATTAAACGTGTTATCTCAAAATACTTATTTCACATATACCTTCACGGATTATCTAAATTTATTATCTAAGCGATTAAGGTTGAGATTATGAAATGCAACAAATAGTTCTAACACTTTGACTGTCCCCGAAAGAATTAGTATTCTATTTTTTAATACGTGGTAAAAAGTATTTATGCTTTGAAACACTTCCAATATGCAGCTATATTACGCATAATCATTCGTATCATTATAAACGAGGAATAATTAATTTTAAATATATACACTTTTTAAGCCAACATTTTTCATATATATATATATATACACGTACATGTACAGCTGTTCTACCTTTATTTCTAAAGACTAACGTAGTATTATGACCTACTTCTAAAATACATACGGTATAATAAAACAAGAAATTCAGAAAAATTTTACTTCCAAACTCCAATTTTGAGCACCTGAACTCACAGTTTACTTTTCATTATAAGATTTATAAATAAGTATTATTAAATATATTAGAAACTTGGTAACTTACGAATTATAAGAATTACTGTTATAGCGCGTCATTAATATCCACATTTTAAAAAAAAATACAACTTTTAGCTTAATACTTACCAGTAAGCAATCTCGTATAAAGAGGACCGTAACATTTCTATCATTTGAAAGCAATATTTTCGACGTCACGCCTTCATTATAACCCTCTTCAAAATGTAATTTAGCTAAAATAATTACATCATTGTTAATGTTGTTCTAAAATCAATGATCAATGTGTTTCATATTTACACAACCTTCAAGCTAATATATTATTTTAAAACAAATCAGCATGATACTGCGATATACACATTACGATTCCGCTTAAACTTAATCTTGGTAGGCTTATACAAAACGAAAAGTCTGTACTTTGTAAATATTTCTATATAATGTGTATAATTCGGAACGAATTTAGTAAAAATATTACAAATTGAATTGTGAACACAGAAAATTGCAAATCAAATTATCACTATATACATCAAATCGGCAGAAGTCATTCTAGCGTATAATTTAAATAAATTAGTACGAATTCTCTGGCATAAAATTCATGACCAATAAAAAATACCGAAATTTTAAAATGATCATTATAGATTAAATACATTAACGTCGTTTTACGCTGAATTGAAAATTACCGCCGCAGAAGCTGCCGTGTAATTTTAAACGGTAAAAAAAAAAAACAAAAAAAAAAAAAACAGCATATATAATTAACAAACCGCAAAATCAAGACGTGAAACATCGAGATTAATAAGAATATTTCTAAAACACATTCTTATGAGATGTTATACATTACAACCTAATCTACATGAATAGTTTTAATGATGTGTATTAGATGTGCAGACGTAAGGTCCTGTTAATCATGTGACCTATTACAAAACACGATGTAAAACGGAAAAATATTTAGAACAATTAAATTATTACACCGACCTCGGAACATATAGTAGGATTTAATCAGCGTTAGAACGGTTATATTGTACGGAGTAACGATGTCTTCATACTCCCTTTTACATACATTTTCGAAAATTTTATGAAACTTGTTCCTTATATTTAACATCTTAGGCGAGAACTCGATAAAAACGTTACTTATTGCAAATAGAATAATAACGAATAATCTATTATACACTGAAATTTACCGGCAACCTTTTCAATTATTTACAAAAAAAAAAAGTCGATAAAAAATATGCAACGAACGAATCGATCAGAAAAATTTCGAAAACAATACGATAACGGTTTAAAATTAAATTTTTTGATGATTTAAAATTAGTTTTTACGATTTTTCTTAAAATATTCTAAATATATAATTCGCAATATATATATATATTTACCCACTAATTTTTATTTATTTGTAATGTGGATTGACACTATATTTTATGGCTTTCAGTGAATCTGTCCGAAATATCGTACATGAACTTTAATGTTAATAAATATAATATGTTCGAGGTTTTTTAACATAAAATGATTTTCTACGATATTTCGCACATTTTACAAATACACATAGACCATAAATTATGTGTTAGATACTAAGCTAAAAAAAATTCATTATTTGTATACAGTTTTGATGAATTTCAGGAAGTACATTTTGGCACATGTTTAAATGTAAATTACTTAGTGTTCTAATTATCATTTGAAGAAGAAATTTATTTACTTGGTAAGTAAAAGTCCTATATTATTTACTTATAAATTATTTTTATACATATTTCATTATGAACGGAATATGATTTTTTTAAAAACTCGTGTCCGAAATTTCGCACAAATCTAACTCGTGAAGTGAAAATAGAAAAACATATCACATTTTGATTGAAATATTTCTCAGCATACAGATGAAATGTACAATTTGCATGTAAAAAAAATATTTAAAGAAGTACTAATGTAATTTTAACTAGTCTAGATAGAGTAAATAATATGAAACTATTGCCATATCTAAAGAAGTTAGAATTTTCAATACATCCGATTTACTTTCATTTCCGAAACACGATTTTCTTTACAAATTGTTGCAATTGTTCTAATAATAAATAATATTTTAGATACAACGGCTCTTGAGGAAGATGAAATTTATAGGATATTAATGGATGACAATACATCGGTGATTGGATCAGGTTCTGATGATGATTATAATGATGAACAGGCGCTTTTTGATGAAGGTAAATGTATAAATTTCTTATATACGTTTTTTGTTTGTAGTTTTTACTGAAAATACAATATAATTATACTGTAGGATAAAATTAATATGTACATATTTGCCCTTATGTGTGAATATTGAAATTAATTCTTTGTTTTCAATTTTATTTCAGATGTTGAAAATATAGATATAGATCGTTTTATTATCGAAGAGGAGGTCGAGGTGATTGGTAATAACAGTTCAAATTTGTTAAATCAGTTCATTGAAAATACTGAACTCACACCAAAAAATGAAGTATCTTGGAGAAAAAATATAACTTATATTGCTCCATCAATTGACTGGTACGAACGTCCCGTTGAAGAAGTGTATGATTTACCCGGACCGACGGCATTTTTTTGTAAATATATACCGGATGATATATTGACTTTGTCGAAATGACAAATTTATATACGGTACAAAAAAAAAATATAGCCAGATTCCCAGCAACCAATCTGCTAGAAATGAAGAAATTGATCGGCATGCACATTTTAATGGGGAATCTTAATTATCCACGTACAGATATGTACTGGGATTCTCATATGGGCATCCCTATTATCAAAGAAAATATGCGAATTCATAGATTTTTTAAATTAAGGCAAGCTATTCATTTAGTTGATGTTACCAACAAAGGTGATACGACAGACCGATTGTGGAAAGTCCGCCCGTTATTTGATCATATAAGAAAAGTATGTCATAGTCTTCCTCTTGAAGTGGACTTATGTATCGACGAACAGATTGTCCCATTTAAGGGGCAAATTAATATCAAACAATATATAAAAAATAAACCCAATAAATGGGGAATAAAAATATATATTCTTGCTGGAAAAAGTGGCACAATCTATGATTTTATTATATATCCAGGGTGTAACGACTGAGCTCAACCACTTATATAAAGCACTCGGTGTTACTTCAGCTACAGTAATGCAGTTGGCTGATAGGATAATAGAGTCAAACCACAGATTATATTTCGACAACTATTTTAATTCGTATTATTTGCTTCAGTATTTACATAATGAAAACATTTTTGCAATAGGCACCGCCAGAAAATGCAGATTTTTTAATCCGCCACTTCTTTCAGAAAAAGAAATGAAAAAAAAAAGGGCCTGGTTCATATGATTGTATTGTAAGCAGTGATGGTCAGGTAATTATGACCGCCTGGTACGATAATAAACAAGTTGTAGTTGCTTCCAACTATATGGGATCAGGAAATACTGATTCCTGTCAACGATGGGACCGGAAAGAGAAAAAAAGGATAACTGTTCCACGACCCGAATGTATTTCATTGTATAACCAAGGCATGGGCGGTGTAGATAAATTAGATTTTTTAGCCAGCTTATATCGTTCCCACATAAGATCAAAGAAATGGACAATAAGGATGATAACACACGTTATTGATCTATCGTTGATTAACTCATGGTTAGAGTACAAAGAGCAAATGCATTACATATACCAAAAAGCGCGTCTTGGATTTACTAAATTTCAGGCAACGTGTAGCTGAAGATTTCATATATCCACATATACCGACAAAACGAGGAAGACCAAGCATGACTGAAGTACCATTATCGGGACCTTCTAGTACTTTTGAAGTACAACCGATTCCACAAATGCGTTGTGATGGTGAACAACACTATCCACAATGGGATGACAAAGATAGTGAGACAAGATGTAAAATGCAGAACTGCAAAAATAAAACACATATTTTTTGTATGAAATGTAAAGTACATTTGTGTCTAATGAGGAAACGGAATTGTTTTTATAAGTTTCATAAATAATTGCATATTTTACATATAAAAAAATGTTTTTACTAATTCATTTGTAAGATTTTTTAACTTTCACTTTTATATATATATATATATATATGTGTGTGTACCTGTTTTATCCTAATTTTTTTATATATTTAGTTTATAACGATAAAAATTACAGTGTATTATATATTGTATCTTATTCTTTATCCTCATATGTAGTTTGTAAAGTGATGTTTGTTTGTTATAAAGTATATAATATACATTTCATTTACATATTTATTTTTCTTTATATACATATATCCAATATATTTGTAGAGAGATAGAGAACGATAAACGTTTATATGTTGTGCAAGTTTATGTATATATTTATATATATATATATATATATATATATATATATATATGTGTGTGTGTTGTTTATGAAATATGTGTGTGTATATATATGAGAATATGTATGTACATAATAATAAATTGTTTTAACAGATTGAAAAGTATCCTTTTAAAAAAAAATTGTTAAACTTTTATCTTCATATTTACTCCATACAATGATATTGTGCGACATGTCGGACATGATATAATTTGAGAACGATGATACATTACAAAATTCTGAGTGAATCGTTATGAGTAATTTAAACATTTGAAAGTTATTTCTTTTTAATTGTGACCAATGTTTTATTAAGACTGCTCGCTTTTAAAAACAAAATGATGATAATTGTTATTTTATAGTTTCTTATTGTAAATGTAAAAATACAATTTTTCTTTAATTTATAAGTGTCAGTAGATTCATAGTAAATTTGTATTAAATATAGTATTAAATGAAACTGTAACAACCGTATGTATTACAAATAGAATGTATTCCAGTAGTGTTTATTTAGTGAATATTTTTTAACTTTCGTCGAAACATTTTACTGTTACAAAATTATTACCCTACGTAAATAATAATTTTGTATGTGGAATAATATCTGAATAGCAGACATGATTAAACCAGTTAACTAGAATGCGTATATTAGTGTAGAATACAACGTATGATTATGTATTGAATTTATAGGTACAAAGATTTTTATTCTCAGTTTAGACCTAGAAACATCAAATATAGTTTCTTCTACAGCTGTATCAGGTTAAAGTTTAGCGACGTGTATGGCAAAAATCAGAAATATTCATTTTTCTTTTTACATTCACATCTGAATATTATTCACAGATTACTGTCATAATGTACGGCTTACACCTTATTTATTAAAATGATGAAAGCCGTGTTATTCGTAGAGAATATAAACAGTTTTAAATCCGTACTTATATAGTAAATATAAACAGTTTTAAATTCGGACCTTTATTAACGGACGTCAACGTACAACATTTATGGAAACATAAAGTAACTTTTTTCAATAGACGTAAAAAG
The DNA here is from genome assembly GCA_032883995.1 of Coronaproctus castanopsis. Lineage (NCBI taxonomy): Eukaryota > Metazoa > Arthropoda > Insecta > Hemiptera > Monophlebidae > Coronaproctus > Coronaproctus castanopsis. The sequence continues at coordinate 95,847,015 of CM065054.1, forward strand.
AAATTAATGATATCTTTTTCTAAATGTGACAAGTTGAAAGTTAAAAATAAACCAAAACTAACAGTTGAATTTCAATACGAACATGTGAAAATAAAAATTATCTTATTAGCTCTCGGCAAAAGTTAACCGACGCAACTTCCGCTGTAAATCGTTTATAAGCAAACCTATAAGTATTAAAAATAATTAAAACTAAGAGAACCATCATATTCTCATTATTTCCAACTATAATAATAGTTACGAATGCAGAGTAAACATTTTATTTTCAAGTGTACGATTTTCACGTAAATTACTCGACAAATAAACCCACAGTGCGCATTCCAGCAACCGTCTGAAAAATGTTATGTCAGGTTTTTTACTCCCTAGCCGGCAAAACCCAGGCTACGTCGAATATCTGCTTATTCGCTGTAAATTGGTATTCACTAATCCAAGTGGGACGTCTGTTTCACCAGCAACTTACTAATAATCTGCTATTGTTAACGCAGTAAAAGAAGTTTAATGATGCTTGTTTAAAGGGATCAAGAAATGAACAGTTTTGCCGTCGGTATATTTTTAATCCTTGGTTGTCTGCAAATGGGAATAATTCTATATGATGGTCAAATAATCACTAGATAACTCCAGTTAGAGTAACTTATGAATTGAATGGTCTTTAATAACATTTAATGTATAGTTTAAAAAAAAAAAAGAAAAAAAGATTTATGGCTGAACGTACACAAAAATCTGAAAACATTAATGTAACGTGTACTTATTATGATCAGTAAACATAGAATTCAAATGAAGGTACAAAAATGTTTATTTAAAAAAATTAACACCGGTTCAGTTTATTGAGAATGATTTTAAAAATAAAATAAAGCATAACAAATATTTTAGAAAATGTGATATTCACGTAACAAACATGTTTACACGCACGCGCGCATATATATATATATATATATATATATATATATATATATATATATATGCGCATGTATAGTTAACGGTAAAATTTAGAAAAATATTTTACTATTTTATGGTATTTAAATTATTCACACGTACATAATTGAAAATAATGTTATAATAAATACATTTGCGTTATAAGTAATAAAAGCAATAATCAAGTTAGTACAAAGGATTAACAGATACATAATGCACGTACGTATGTAGTTTATTAACCATCATAATTGTAGACTAACTCGTCAAAAGCAAAAATAAATTGTCACCGAATTTAGTCGCTAATTCGCGCAATAAATTATATATAACAGCAGCATCGTGTATATTCGACGCCATGGATGATTTCTAATTGTTGAACGTTTAAATCAAATAATACGTATATGTGCAATAATAGAATAACCATCCATTAATTAGGTCACCAACATGATCGCTATAACTACTGAGGATAAATAATGTATGTTAAAAACTTACTGTAGAAAAATTAAATATCAAAAGACAAAAATTAAAAACGAAATAATATTAACATTGTCAAATTTAATTCAAGTTACACCATAATAATAACGCAATTATTATTACGAATGAACGAGAAAATTATAATATATTTTCAAAATAATTTATATATCAGTCACAATCGCGGTTTTAACACCGATTAACCGTATTTTTACCTCATTATATTACCACGCAAGTCGGAAGTAGAAAAATATTTATGCAAAACAAAATTTATTTACTTGAATACACACAAAAAAACATAATACATTATATATATATATATATATATATATATATATATATATATATATATATATACATTATATATCCGACACAAAACCACGTTGTAGGAAACAATTTCCCTAGAAGTTTAATGTAAAATTCTAATCAAACAGAGGAATACGTCGTGTAGGGAAGTATATTAAATATGCCAAATTCCAAGCTGACAAAATTTACGAAATGTTTAGAAGATGAAATAATATTCGTGACGCGAATTTTCTTTAAACAATATATGATTCAATCTGTAAATCATATTTGGAATAATGTACACTAACAGTTTAACATATGTAAATGTATAAGGTACTCGAAGCACATATTAAATATTAAAGAAAATAATTTAGTTACATTTTTTTTATTTATTTAATATTATCAGCCAATAAACTATTTCAAATCGGATTATCGTACATGCCGAAAGTTCTGTAAAATACACGACTTAAAATTATTTTCTCACAAGTTTTACAAAATGAGCCATAATAAAAACGAAGTATTAACTAAAAACAATTGTATCGAAGATTGAAAAAAATAAAACCTTAAATAAACTGCAAAAATTAACAATATTTTAAATTAAATCTGTATATATATATATATATATATATATATATATATATATATATATATATATATATATATAACAAAAAGAAATTTAAAATTACACAATTTTATCACACAAAACTTTTCGGTCATTAAGCCATTATCAAGCGAATATAAATAAATTATAAAAATATATATAAATGTAAAAAAATTACTTAAATACACAATTTACAAAAATCATAGTGATAAAACACTATTTTTAAATAATTAGTGAATGTGGTATAAACAACACAATCAACGATCAGCATTATAAAATTTATACATAAACAAACACAGTAGCAATAAGCGTGTGAGGTTTTGGGATCCTTTTCTACATTAAATACGTTCATATGGTAGATAAAGTTCAATTTCTGTTGTTTTTTTTAAGATATTTATCTACCGTCAAACTGGTGTCTATTCTGCATTTTTGAGTGCTAGAAGAAAAATAAGGTGAGGTTCCAGTATGATCTTTGTAACGCTCGCATGGACGACAATTATTTATTATCTACAATTCTATTGATGGTTCCCAGTATTAATAGTAGGTCGCGCATGGTGTTTTCTATTATGCTCGTACAAATCTGAGGTTTATAATTCACCACTTCTATCGAAAATAACGTCTATATAATAACATACTAAACATTCATCCGCAGTTAGATGTTCATTTTGATGGTAAATTTATATATAATAATTTTTTTTTTTTTACTTTATGTTTCAATTCTTATTTTTCAGTAAGTTTGTTTTATACGGTACAACATATTTTAGTCATAAAAAAAAGTCCGGTTTATTGCCATTGTAAATTCCTATAGTGTCATTATGCGATTATGCGTGATTTCGTTTAACAGCTTCCTTGCGTGGGAATATATTTTTTTTTCTTGAACTTGTGAATAGGAGAACTTGTTTACATCATCAGTATATGATTAGTATTTCTGTTTTTTTTTGTTCTGTTCGTATGTATACTCGTATATATAGGTATTATATTTCATTAGAAACATTATTATTATTATATTTTTTTTGTTAATATAATATCGCATGCAAGGTGTTGCTTATACATCATACATGAAAGGCTGAAACCATATATATATACTACGGCAACTACCATCGGAACAAACAGGTTTTATCCCAGGTAAAGGAACAAGAGAGCAAATTTTGAACATACGACGGATAATCGAAAAATACGAAGAGTATAACGTCAAAGCATATTTATGCTTTGTAGATTACATAAAAGCTTTTGACTCTGTGCGGTGGCAGAAATTATGGCAAATACTTAGTGATTTTGGTGTTCCAGCACATCTAATTAACCAAATAAGATCTCTATATGGTTCCAATGGCGGAAGAGCGAAAATTAATAATGGACTCACGGATGAATTCGTATTAGAAAAAGGAGTCCATCCGGGATGTATATTAAGTCCCCCATCCTCTTCAATATATATATTATATATATATATATATATATATATATATATATATATTGAGTGGATTATGAGAAAGGTACTCGAGAGATGGGAAGATGGAATTAAAATTGCAGGAAAAACATTTAACAATTTGCGATATGGAGATGATATTGTAATAATTTCCTCGTCAAAAGAAAAGCTCAGTCATCTTTTCCAAAAACTGGACACTGCAAGCAAAGAAGCAGGCTTGTTAATAAATAAAGATAAGACTAAGATAATGATCCTTGATAAAGTGAAACACAGAACCGACATCTGAACGACCTGAAAATCGTCGATAAATTTGTATACTTAGGATCACTCGTTACGAAAGACGGAAGTTAAACGGCGGAGATTAAACGGCGAATAAGCAAAAACTGCATTAGCACGACTTACGAAAATATGGGAAAGTCACGACAATGAACACAAAAGTACGTCTCGTGAGAATCCTCGTGTATTTCTCTGCGCATCCGAATGCTGGAAGCTAAACAAAGTAGATATCCAGAGTATCGACGCTTTCGAAATATACTATTGGAGGCGAATGTTGAGGACGGACTGTAAAACGAACCAATCTGGAAATTTTAAAAGAAGCTAATGTAGATACCCGATTACGGCACATGGTGGAGAAACGTATAGCCACCTTCCTTTTTTTTGGCCATATTATGCCACGAGACAGCCTAGAGAAACTAATCGCAGTAGGAATGACGAAAGGCTGCAGACAAAGAGGAAGACTAACAACGCGGTACATGGCCAAAATCAAAACTATCACTGGTATCACTTCGCTGCAAGAGATTATTAAACGCACCGAGGAACGGGGGTACATGGCGGTCAATTATACGAAAAAATTATGATTCATAATTTCACGACGCTCGGAACGAGCACACGACTCCGATGATGAATATTAGTAAGTTATTTTTCCATTTCGAATATTATATACGTTTAGTTTTATTTTTGTTTATATTTTTATTAATTTTTTTTTTTTGTACGCGCGTACACTGTAATTGACGTCTTACCGTTGTGTACGCTATGTAAATAAGTAAAAATCGAAAACAATCAACCATACGAAATTTATACGTAAACAATATGTACAAAATTTTATATTGCGTTCACAATAATTAACTAGTTATTTAAAGATACATATTATCATTGTAATTTTTTTTTTAACTCGCGTATGTAAGTAATATTTTTGACATTTATATATATTTTTATAATTTATTTAATTATATATTCACTCGATAATGATTTAATAGTATTAACTTTGTCATTTTTCATAAAGAAGATTTTTCAGCGATTTTAAACTCTCATTTTTTTTTTAATTTCAAAAAAATCCGGACTTTTCAAATTACACGTATATATACTTCCGCGTGTTTTTGTTACGAGTCGAACTTACGCCTGATTTCGTTTTTTCGTTTATAACTGTGTAGAAAAAAAAAAAAAAACGAAAAAATTTGTTTCAATCGGCCTACGTATATTTTAAATTTGAAAGTAAAATATATTTTCTTTTTTTTTTTTAACAAATAACTGAATGAAAATTTATAATATACCTAAACACACACACACACGTACTATAAAAAAAACATATGATAATATACATATATCACCGATATAACTATAAATTAGTACTATCGACCATCGAATTATGTCGATGTTTGCCAATTAACGCGGATGGTGGAGGTGGTGGCGGTGGTAAGGGCCGTTGAACTCTCTGATGAGTACGATGGGGCGAAGGTAAACTACCTGTTTTAAATAATACGAACCTTATCAGAGAGAGAGAAAAAAAAAGCGATATAATTATAATACGGGTTAACGTCTGCCCGAATATCTTAAACTATACAAGCATGTAAATTCAAACGTAGGCATTAAGTGATCATCAATTCAAACCACTCGTTTATATGATAAATGCTCGTTTGTTTTTTTTTTTGTTTTTTTTTTTTATAATAACCTAATATGTTTCATAGTATTTTACGGAGTTTTTCATTTTTTTTTTTTTTTATTACGAACTGTACCAATGGACTGATTGAAATAATCCGCCCTCTCTTACGGTGCATATGAAAAGATTTTTGCCTTCTCGTCTTCCTTAACGTCTATACAGGGAGCAATTACAACGAAGCGGATAACAGAGATATCGTATTTCGAAAAATTGTAGCGTGCTCTCTAATCGAGTTAGAAAAGCGATTCCGATTTCATTCGAAAAAGAAAAATATTTATTTTAGTCTAGCAACGAATCGATAATTATACAGACACAATTCGGTCTTTTTAAGCTTGTTAGAAGATCGGCGAACATCAAACGTATGCGCGAAGATAGGTCCGAGTGGCTGCTTGCGTAAAACAAAAAAAAAAACTTAAAATTTATCGAGAAAAACGATACTTCATCGAGAACTGAGCTATCGTCTCTATACTGGATATTACGGAAAATCCAATCGAAAGAAATTCCACCAGATGAAATCTTTAATATTTTTCTTGAAACGCAGCGCTACATCCCCGACGGATGTTGAACGAGTCTGTACGGCTTGATTGTGATAAACTTAGTTCCAACAACATGGAGCGATGTGTCACGCGGCGAACTTAAAACGATGATTAATATTTAGAAGCCGTTTGTATTGAAATACTTCACGCTCAAACTAATTTATCGTTTACAACCTGTTTTTTGTTGTTGTTGCGCAATATTTCAAATCGAAAGTAAAAAAAAACTTGAAAATGGAGATTCAGGATCATACTAATTATATTCAGACGACTTATAATGTTGTTGTTTTTTTGTTTTTTTTTTTTAAACTGGTTGAATCGAATAAGCTTAATGAGCAAAAATCTGTACATGTCACCTTGCGGAAACAAGATTTCCATCAAGCAGTTTATATAAATAAACAAAAAAAATACCTAGCGCCGGCACGGCTAAATACTCGGGACTACATCTAGATGCCGAGCTAACTTGAAGAGCTCACATCGATGCGAAAGATCAACAAATCAGAGGAAGAGTACGACAAATTTATTGGCTTATTGGACACTCTAAGATGAAGCTTGAAAACAAAATATACTCAACTACCGAACCATCATACGAACCATTTGGACGTATGGCATTCGATTATGGGAGTGCGCCAAAGCATCAAACAGAAGAATTATACAAAAAGTGCAAAAGAAGATTCTTCGCATGATAACCAAAGCTAGATGGTTTCAACGGAATGAATTATTGCATAATGATCTTATGATTAAGAGTTGGTCGACGAAGTTATTATTGCTAACTTTGCTCACCGGCATGAAGGCAGACTCTAGAAAAATCCGAAACCGGAAGTATCCATCCTCCTCAAAACCGGCGAAAACTCAAGACGACATAAACGTCTCAAACCAAAGGACCTAATTCTTTTGTAAAATATTATTAAATGCGTACTTGTATGCTTATGTATTATGTGTGCACGTGCAGCGCATGAACTTGCGTGTATAAATAACAGTGTTTAGCTATTGAGCTATCTCTGTAAAAAATAATCTCAGTTCTAATCATAGTTATTACTTATTTATAATATATTATACGTTCTATAAACTATATTAAAAAATTAAAAACGAAGGTCGACATTTAAATGACGTCAATACTAAGAAATACCGATAATTAAAAACCATACCGTATATATCGATGTTATGTCCGTCGGAAAAAGCTCTCATATGACTAGAATTATTATTACGACTTCGATCGCAGATAGATTCCGGTTTTGGCGGACGTTCGGGTCTTTCTTTGGACAATTCTTTTTTATCTACATTAACCAGTAAAGTAATAAGTAATTATTAAAAATAAAATTAAAAAAAAAACAACTATAACCTATCGTCATTCGTAATTTTATATTTATATTCGGGATATCAAGAAGGTAATTGCAATAACAAAAATATTAAATACAAATATAATAATATATATATATTACTTGAAGGCTGTGCGAAAACATAAGTAAATAGCTTCAAATATATTTGTAAACAATGAAAAATTAGTAATCGAATGAGACTTATCCAACGAACGTTATAATATCTTCCTATACATATACAAAACTTATAACGGGCGCAATTATAAACGAAAAATAATAACTTTAACTCGGATATTTACAATCCGCGTATAATACCAGTCTTAACTTCCGGATCTAAAACTTGGCTATCGAACAGACACATACACCAAAAAAAAAAAAAAAAATTAATTATGAAAACGCCGAAAAGGATAATGCTGAATATAAGCCGTACAGAATATGCAATATAAAGATACGAGAGAAAAACAAACTAAATGATGCAGCAGAACAAACGAACAAGTTAAAATAGAATTAGATCAGTTGTGTAGCAAACGATCGCCGGAAAACAAAAGCGTATTCTATAATTGTAACTTACGAACAGAAAACGTATGAAAGACCGTTAATCAGATAGGTTAACGATATAATAAAAATCGTCGGCGGAAACAATCGGATATTGATTTATTACATCTTTACACGCAATTTGCACAAATATATATTCGAAGTCATAAAAAACGCCGGATAAGAGAGCTATTTATAAGAGACAAATAGGAAAAAACAAAAACATACGAAATGAAGGTTATTACAGTTTAGTGATACAACATGTCGATTATAAAAGAGAACGATTAACAGACTTTTCGGGAAATTATAAAAGTGGATACAACGTGTCGATTATAAGAGGCGACGATTAACAGACTTTTCAAGCAATTATAAATAGTGCAACGGGTAATAAGCGCGTCAAGTTATAAGAATAACCGATTGTTCAATTTTAGCTAATATGTTGTTGACACCTTCATCGAGTAAAATAATTTTCAAACATGGATCAAATAACCACGATTCTCAGAAGAATGAGCATATTATTCGATTTTTGTTTACTTTTTTTTTTTTAATTAAATTTTCGTTTAGAATGTGAATTTTTTTCTCTTACCTCGTTTACTGCTATCGCTGCTCTCTTCGAATTATTTTTTTTTTTTTTTTACTTTACATACGCCTATAATGTATTTTTCTCTTAACTTCCGTATAAATTAATACGGCGCATTAATAACGTTATATGTTACTGATTAAATTTTATATTTTAAGCATCCACGCATTTTAATAAGAGATTTTAAAAAATTCGCTTATAAGAGACAAATAACTTCCGGCCGATGTGTCTCTTATAAGCAACTTCGACCGTATATTACGTTTCATCCACACTTGTTGGGGGAACTAATGTATTTTTCTCTTAGTTTCCGTATAAATTAATACGGCGCATTAATAACGTTATATGTTACTGATTAAATTTTATATTTTAAGCATCCACGCATTTTAATAAGAGATTTTAAAAAATTCGCTTATAAGAGACAAATGACTTCCGGCCGATGTGTCTCTTATAAGCAACTTCGACCGTATATCAGTTTCATTTCCGTATAAAAAATAAAAATAAACATTATGAACGTCGATTAAAATGTAAATTCTTACCTGAAAAATAACCGGAAACCGGTCTGATTTTATTATTATTATTATTATTATTATTAACGGTAGATATAGGAGGCAACAAATGTGAGGTAACATTATTGACGGATACGGGACAATTTATCCCTACAGTCTGATCGGTAGTTTTGCCGTTAATATTATTAATAATAACAACATCAGTCGAAAACGCATCCCTACTAACGTCCGTGTTAGTAGTTTTATCTTCGTTTTTTTGAGCAACGTGTAAATCAGACGACGATTTAACCGCAGCCGCACTGTCAACGGTACTAAGCGATTCAGCTGATTCAGCATCAATAGGAACTTCTTCCGGCGAAGCTTTCACTTGTATTATGCTAACCTGTTGTTTGTCGACGCTATATAAATGAGTTCTTTCTAACGACGGACCGCCGCTTATTTTCAAATTGTTCTGAAATTTAAAAAAAAAAAAAAAAATCTCGCTAACATTTATATTTTTTTCTTAACATTCGATACAGAATTAAACGATTAATATCGTGTACAATATGTTTTTTTTCTTTTCACAATTTACATATCACGCTCGAACGATCATGAAACGCGTTATTTTGAAACATTTCATCGTTTGTTTACAAACCAATTGATACGCCACTTCCTTCCTATATACACAGAGTGACCCAGATAAGATGGACGGTTTTGTTTTTCGAATAGCGCAATTAGGAACACTGCTACAACGCAAACCGCGTGCTGCACGTTTAGTGTACATGCGAGAGATTCGTTTTAGTCTAGTTTCGTTTTTGCTTCACTTCGTCGTCGTTATCATTGTCTGGATCCGTACATGGTTTCTCAACAAGATGGTGCAACATGTCACGGTTCGGCAGAAACGATCGCAGTACTGAAACAAGCGATTATCGCGTCGCATTTCGTTTGGCCGTCGCGCTCGCCAAATACCGCTCTATTTTTTTTTCCGAGGATACCTTAAGAGTTTTACGAAACACGTCGCGAGATTTGTAAGACTTAAAAACTCGGATTTCTGATGAAATGTCAAAAATTCAGCCAACCTATGCTCGAAAAAGTCTTCGAAAATACTGAATGAATGTATCTCGCTGCAAATCATCTGAACGATATTGTGTTCCACAAATGATTGTAAACTAATCTCTCGTTTTACTATTTTTAAATGAAATTTCCTTTTGATCGAGTGAATTTTTTGAGTTATTCGAAAAACAACAAAATTGTTCGTCTTCTCTGGGTCACCCTATATGAATAAGAATTTTTATTTAATAGTCGCGTATCAAACACCTCAGTGCGTATGTATTTATTTATATGAAATATTATCGTAATTAGAACACATGAATCATTATCTTTAAGAGATGTGGGGTTGAGAAACGGGATTAAAATAGCGCTATTACAATTTAGAAGACCAAAAAAAAAAAAAAAAAAAAAAAAGCTCTTTTTGTTCCTCCATTTATAGACGATTTCAAGATACTTTACTGGTTGCATCGAACTCAAATGCTGAAGTTGCTATCTCTCACCGCTCAAACAACCTAGACAAACTGTATCAGTGGAGCCAAAAGTGTAAACCGAATATAAATCCGGAAAAGTCTCCGTACACGTGCCATTTTCTAATAAAGGAGATCACGATAAAGAAGTATCGATAGGAAACAGCGTGATATGAATAAAAAATAAAGTACCTAGCCTAGATAAAAAAAAAAAAAAAAAAAAAAAAGGCTCGTAAGATACAATTCTGAATTATCCGTACAAAATCGATTACTGGTATATAATAAAATTGTATTGAAACCAATCTGTAGTTATAGCGCACAAATTATTTCGGGATGTGCGAAGAAATCAAATCGATAATCCAGCTCTTCCGGAACAAGGCGTTAATGCCTTGTTATGTGTCGAATGAAGCTATACATCAGGATTTAAACGTAGGTTGAAGAAACTATCCGTAAGCAAGCTCAGAAGCATTTTAACCGATTAAGTGTATTCATCCAAATCAGTTAGCAACATCACTTGTGCATACGGATATGCGACGTATATACGACTAGAAAGAATAAACGATTCAGTATTATATAGTTTCGTAGTTCGTAAGATTGCATCGTTGGATGCACCTTCCAATCGCGATTATTAATAAAAACAATTTATTGGGGATAGCCTCTCAATTGGCTAGTAATAAATTAGCATTTGACACGATAAAAAAAAAAAAGTTCTATTTATTTACACCAATAATAATGTAACTCGAACTACACTTCATGGCTTAACAATAAACACTATTCATTTCCAGAGAATCGATACGTGCATTTGTTTAATTATATATATATATATATATATATATATATATATATATATATATATATATATATATATATATATATATATAATATCACATTACGTTATATTATTATTTGTGTCAGTTTAATTTATAAATAGCCAGAACTTCAAAATAATACGCACTTTCAGAATAGATTTCACAAAAAAAAAAAAAAAAAAAAAAAAAAAAAAAAACACTATGGAATTTCACTCGCGGAAAAAGTGGCACTGACTTAATGAAGGAAGACACGTATAGGAAAGTTTAAAAAGAACGTCGCGGAAAGAAATCTAACTATAGTTTTTGTAGAATTATTTTTTTAGAACACGCGATATACGTGACGTAATGATAAGAACTTGCTCGATCGCGAACAAATGATAATATATAAGAAATAATGTAACATTAAACAAAAATTACCTCTCGTTTCTGATCACTACTGTATGTATTATTACTATTATTATTATTATTACTACCGCCGCTGGCGACATCGATAAAATCGGGTAACTTTCTGAAAGACGAACTGCTGAACGGTCTCTGCAACGAAGCCGGTCTTTCTGGTATAATTGGTTTCCTTAAGATTATTTCTTCTTGATTGTAAGGGACGATATCCGCCGAAGAAGAACATAACGTAGTACGACAAGAACGTGGCGATTTCGTCGACAGTAACTTTTTCCCCGGAACAAATTCCGATTTCGAAGAACCATCGTCGTCGACGACGTCGGTAAAATCGTTAAACGACAATTTAGCATCTTCTTCATTCGTACGACGGTCGTTGTTATCATTGCGATCGTCGCGAAGTTTATTTTGACCAGAATCATCGACAGATTTTACACTAGTAGTAGTAGTAGTAGTAGTAGTATTAGTTGCTGTACTACTACTACTACTACTACTACTATTACTATTAACAACGGTACAAGCGGTGTCGATAATGCAACTAGCGCTAACAACGGGTTTACGAACGACAGCTTCATTGAGATCGTAACGAACGCAAGTAACTATAACGCATTTATTGTCACTAGCATCTTCATCGTCATCCTTTTGTACGATTGTTTTTCGCGTCGCATATGTTTCATCGGACGGCGATAATTCGACGGTTTTTCCGGCGCCGTTATCGTCGACCTTCGTCGTCGGACTATTATTGATTCTGTTAACCGGTACATTCGCGGTAACTGTACTACCGGTACTAACAGGAGGAACTGGAGCCGGTTTACTTTTACGTGTACGAGTAACAGGTTTCGGACTACCTTGAATCATCCTAAAAATAACAAATACACTATTATTATGATGTTACAGCCGAATGATTCGCTTGATAAAGGCTTAACAGTCGAAAAGCTTTGTGATTTTTCGTCAAGAAAAAAATGAAATTTTAGCGAACCTTTTTTTTTTGTTGTTTAATTATATTACGTTCGAATTTCATATGCCTTTTTTTTTTGCTTTTTTTTAATAAATCTGTACAAAAATGCGTTTACTTAAATTAATAAACAAGAAGTCGGATGTTTCGATTCGTAATATTTGTAATTATCGAAATACATTATTTCGAATTAAACGGTCAACAATTCTTACCAAAAAAATTTAATTTTGCACGTCATTAATATAAATTTCGATTAAGGCCCATTTGTTATATTAACACCAACCTTGTCTGCAGAGTGTCGTTAAATCCGATTTACTATATGTATTTAATTATTGAGTTTGTTTTTTTTTTTTTTGTTTTTTAAATAATTTAAGATAGTACATAAAAATTTTATTGAAATAAACTAACGCATTAGTAACGGTAGGCTGTTCTTCGACGAGACTGTCAGACGATTGAGTTCTCCGAACGGGTGTATTCGAATCCGAAATATTCGGTAAAATAACCGATGACGATATATCAGCGCTATTAGACCGTGTATGAGTCTTCTTAGTTATTTCCAACGTAACGTAAAATGGCTCATCTGCGCGAAAAACAAATAATTTAAATAAACTAATATATACATATATATATATATATATATATATATATATATATATATATATATATATATATATATATATATATATATATATATATATATATATACATATATATATATATATATCAAAAACAAAACGTTAAATAATATTTTATTACGTTATTGATATTTTTCGGTGTAAACCAAGTCAAATTTTTTATTCGGTAACGTTCGAAAACAATTACAATTTTCAATGAACACATCCGGATGTTGAACCGTAAAAGTTTAAATTTAATATTTCATTACTTTCATTTAAACAACATGTCGACACTGTATTATGTACGACAAACGGATTCGACCGAGTAAGTTCAAGAAAACATTATCAGATTTCATTCTTCGGAACAACCAACATCGATAAGCTTTTCTCCCTTTAAGTACGTCGTTAAAACTTTTAATTTTTTGTAACTACCGCGATAAATGGATATAGTAGTCGTCAAAATTTTTAACATCGAAAAGTCTAATCAAAAGGCGTAGATTCGTAAATGCGCGAAAACTACATGTAACGTGGTAGTCATTTCATAAAAACACTAAATGTCGGAAGCATTATTGAAAGAAAAATTATCTACAATATACATATATATCATCATTTAATTTCGTCTCCTTGTCAGGAAGTTGCACGGTCAAGAGACATTTACTACCTTATATTTTCCCGTATCTTAGATTATTATCTTTATTTTATACCGATTCCAATATTCGTAGTCACGTATTCCGTCATCTTCAAAGCGTCACTTGTAATCGTTACGTCTAAGTATTTAAAATCAGTTGTAAGTTCGTTTACGTCGTTACCGACTGTTTTCGATAAAAAAATGTCATTAGTTTAATTTTTACAGCAGTATTCATTTATTATTATTTATTCGGCGTATGAAGAAGAAAATATGATTTGTTTAAATTATAAACGTAAAATACAACATATTGTACCCTAAGCACACAAAATTACCCTCAATAGCTAATATAATAGACTATAAGGTAAATAATCGTGGCGACCCCTATATTTCGAATATTCCAATAGAGATTTTTAATAAGTGCTACGTAATTTTTTAAAATCTATATTACACTTCTATAAAATATAATGTTTATTAACTTCGTGTGGACTACTCGGTCAGAGCCTTTTCCATAGCATATAAAGCACGCTTATTTTGTTCGCGTACAAGCCACATTGAATTTTATATATATATATATACACATATATACATATATACATTATATATATACACATTATATATATATACACATTTTATATATATATATATATATATATATATATATATATATATATAGAGAGAGAGAGAGAGAGAGAGAGAGAGAGAGAGATTGACAGATATAAAATAAACATTAAATATAAAATAAACATTAATAATAAGAGATAAATACCTCCGGGAAAAAAATAGTCCGCATACGTCAGTAGATATTCAACAATGGCTGTATGTTGGCTGGCTACGTTCATATTATGCCTAAAAATGATAATAATATTAATATTATAAAAGTCCGTGTTCTTTATGCATATATATATATATATAATGAAAAAAATATAATAATATATACACAAGAACACAAACCCACACATGAATATAAATATATACACATATAGGTGTACTGAATGATTTTTGAAGCTATATAAATTAGTAGACGCATTAATTAAATGCAATATTATTTACTCTCGTACGTTTATCGTCGAAGCTAGTAGTGATTAAATCGGATGCACGAATTGAATTAATTGTATATTAATATATTATTAAATAATATTTATTATTACGTTAATATTATATATATTTTTATTTTTATTATATATATATATATATAATACTTTTTCTTCGATTACACGATTATGTTTTAATATCAAATATAAAGCATGTTTTTTTTTTTTTAAGGGCAAAACTGATTCACAGATTCCACTTACCGAGACGTAAAAGAAAAAACTACATAATGAATTATACATAATTTTGTATCGATTTATATGATTGAAATAAAGTAATATATATATATAATATATATATATATGTTAACTTCATACGGCAATTAATTACCCATATTAAAATTTGATCATATTATCAGTAAAATACAACGTAAGTAGCGATTACAAATTGCAAATTTTCCCGTACAAATAACTTCGACGAGATTACACAGGTATATTTACATTTAACGCGACTGCGGAAAAAATAAAAATTATTCGTGATAAAAAATAAAAAAAAAAAATGCAAAATAATTTTGCAGCTATTATAAATTAGTAGACGCGTTAATTAGATGCAATATTATTTACTCTCGTACGTTTATTTTTAATGTTTCAGTTCGAATTTAATTAATGAACCGAATGCCAGTGCGGAAATCTAAGACAAACAATGCAGCATATATTGGAAGACTGTAGTGAATATACACCTGTAGGTTTAACATTAGACGATGTTCACAATCTAAATGACGGAGCCATAGACTGGCTAACAAATTTAAAGTTAGACTCATGATGAGAATTTTGTGTAATTATATATAATCGATGATTATACGATAAGAAGAAGAAGTTCGAATTCATTAGTGTACGGCAAGATAGTAGTGATTAAATCGAATGCACGAATTGAATTAATTGTATATTAATAAATTAGAACGTAATATTTATTATAAGGTTAATATTATATATACTGGCATCCAGGAATTCTTTACAAGTGTAAAAAACTATTGCCGACTCAGTATTTCAATATCTTGAAATCTTATTTAACAGACAGGTATTTCCGAGTGGTAGTAAACGGAACTGAATCACAAATACAAAAAATCGAGGCGCAGGGAAGTGTACTCGGTCCACTATTGTATCTACTGTTAACCTATGATATGCCAGATGCTGATGATGCACTAACAGCAACGTTTGCTGATGATATGGCAATTATGTCAACACATGCGAACCCACAAAAGTCCACAGAAAATCTACAAAATAATTTAAATAATATCCTGACATGGTTGAATAAGTGAAAAATTTCAATAAATGAAAATAAAAGCAGTCGCATCATTTTCACAAAAAAGAAAATTAAACGTAATAATTACCATATAACTATAAATAGCAAAGAAATAAACACATGTTCATCTGTTAAATATCTTGGAGTACACCTAGATGAAACACTTACATGGCTGCAGCATATTAAAACCAAATTAACAGAGCTCAATCTAAAAACAAAGCAACTCCATTGGCTGCTTGGACCTCGCTCTCAATTACAGGTTGCAAACAAAGTGTTGGTATATCGCATGGTGCTAAAACCAATATGGCTGTACGCAGCCGAACTATGGGGATGTGCGTCCAAGAGTAATATTAGTAGAATTCAACGCTACCAAAACAAGACGCTGAGGTCTCTGGTGGGAGCACCTTGGTATGTATCCAATTATACGTTACATCAAGATTTACAAATCAAGTACGTTACAGAATTAATAAAATTAGCTGCCGCCAATCATTTGTCGAGACTGGAAGGACATGAAAACGTTCTTGCACTAAACCTTTTACATTAACCAGTAGGACGCAAGAGATTGAAAAGGAGAAACGTTGTTGATCTGGTGTGAATGATTCAATTAATAAAATCGAGATCGTGCTGATGGGCTGATCTTGATAATCATGATCCTGTCATCACTACTATCTAGTAAATGACTATTATTAGTCAGTTCTAGATGTGAAGAATTTAAATTTAAAAAATATATATATATATATAATTAACAAAACAAAATAAAAATAATATTAATCACTATAAAATTAAAGAAGTGATTAACATTGTATTTATTTTGTTTTGTTAATTCATAAAATCACTAATCTCCAATACATCAATATATATATATATATATATATATATATTTTAATAATATACTTTTTTTTATTGTTTAGAAATATTAATATAGTCATTTGTTGTATTACATTTTATCACGTAGAACATTAATCAAACATATATATATATATATATATATATATATATATATATATATATATATATATATATATATATATATATATTGCTATCGTTAACTTACACCTAACTAATGATATTTGGTAAGTTTTGTAATTTATATGCATACTATATCATGAATAGCATTCCATCCAGTGATGGATACTAAACCTTAACTGTATATATTAATACGCTTAGTTTATATTAAGTCCAGAGGTTTCGTTCTATCCAGTCGACGGTATTTAAGCGAGTTACCCAATAGGGAGATCGCCATGTGATTAGTGTGTTTTTCCAGACGGTTGACATTTTTTGGCAACGATCGCGATTTCCTCTTTTACGGATTTCACCTTAAGATCTTCGTGAAGTGTAAGATTAGTTACATACACCATGGAGCACTAGCAATATTTCGGAGGATTTTGTTCTGCATTCGTTATAGAATAGCAATATTGCTTTAATCCCCCATAATTGTCAACCGTATAGCCTAATTGGCTTCAAGACCTGGTTGTATATGTTTTCGATCGATAATTCTGATCGGAAAATTTGCGATAATTGCATGTATACACGTTAGTAATAATTCGTAATGGTAATAATAATAATAATAATAATTTACCCGATATTATCAAAATCTTTATCCGGGCTCCAGATTAAATTCGGTGCAATTACGATAGCGAGATTTTGAGAAGTCATTTTGTTAACATCTTGATTTTTCGTTAAAGCGGACAAAAATTTTATCATATATCGAAGATTATCTAAATTTCCTTCCGGTAATTTTTTCACCGCATTCCCAATGGCCGACAATCTATCCTGTTCCGAATTATGATTCCTGTACGGATAGGATCGTCGACGTTAAATTCGAATTGTTGATAAATAAATATACAAATATACGATAACGCTATAATTCGATATGCGCTCTATACCTTATAGACGACATCCATTCGTAATATAATTTATGAGTAAGTAACGGATCCGGTAACTCTCTTAAATAGGACTTTAAAACGCTGGCTATAACATGAATATCGCGATATTCTAAGGCGGTTTCCCACGTTATGCAATTAGCGTCGAAGCTTAACTTCATCCGACGAACTTTGGACGCCCCTATAGAACGACAGTCGAAACAATACACTCTTAAATATTAACGACAAAAAAAAAAAAAAAATGAATGCGTTGTAAAGTTAACCGCGTAGAAGAGAAAACATTTATTGAATATTTAATATTCTCGACGGTAAGGAACATATACGATAATAACCTTAACGAATAATTTTATACAAGACGCCGCTTAATGGTGAAAAAAAACTCATAATCTACAAACTAGAATTGAGCTGAACATGTCGTTCGAATGAAAACAAACAGATGGGCCAACAAATGCACTGAACGGTTTCCACTAGACAGGAAAAGGTTCAGAGACCGAAAACGAGATGAAGGGACAGCATTGACAAATAAGCCGGAAAGTTTTGAACGAGTAAAACACAGAATCGTCTGAAATGAAAAAAAAAAACTGCGAGTAAAATATGTGGACGTCTCTAATGGTTGGAAGAGGCCAATACTCGACAACGGGCTTCATTTTCCTAATATAAACATATTTTTATCTCATATTTAGTACAGCAAATTAATGTGCGTGCTTTTTTTTTTTTTTTTTAAAATATGGAAACACACCGGAAAGTTAAAACACAGAATTGTCTGAAATGAAAAAAAAAAACAGTGAGAAAAATATGTGGACGTCTGTAATGATTGAAAGAGACTCGACAACGGGCTTAATTTTCCTAATATAAATATATTTTTATCATATTTAGTACAGCAAATTGACATTAAGTAACTAGTCTGTGTAATATTATAAATGTACCTGGTTTGTTTTTTTAAATATGGAAATAAAGGCTATTGTAACTGTAATTGTAATATATATATATAACAAAGATAACAGAAAAAATCTCAAATTAATTCGATATATGTGAATTAAAACATACCACCAGCAACTCGAAATAAGCCTTCTTCTTCCATGCCTAATTCTAATAGAGTGCAAACACATAATTCTACAGGATAGGCTATTTTCCGTTGAGTAATACGTAAATGTTCTTGCAATGGTAACCCGAACACCCTTCTAATACTGCTGTTACCTACAAATTACAAAATATACGTACAATGTGCGCGAGCGCGCATATATTATTCTTCAAAGTATCCCCATTTATATAATTTATCAGCGGAATATATATACATATATATATATATATATATAACATATATGATTGCTACACACGAGTTATTAAAGAATATAATAAAGAAAATGAAAACATTCCAAAATCACATTAGACAGATCGATATACTATGAATAAAAACAGAACAGTATCAACACGAAAATATTGAAGTTAAAGTAAATCATTGTGTATTTTTAGTAGATTAATGAAAAGTTTAAAAGTAGTATCGGACGAAACACATGTAGAGAATGGAAAACATAAGATAGACAAAGAAAATAGCTGAGTAATATAACGAACGAGGGGAAAAAAGGAAGACATTATATAAATAAAACGAGATGACGATATAACCAATCGTGAAAAAAATTAATTGAAAATAAGGTAAAGCGACGCGCCTCTATTGACAAGTAATGAATATAACGTGAAATGATTTCGTATCCAGTCACTAGGTCCAGTTTGAAACAACCGATTCTGTATATAATATATAAAGATGTTCATCGTCTAAAATTTTGTTCTTACATAAGAATCTAATAAAATACGTTAAACCTTTCGATCGCACGTGAAATTTTAACAAAAAAATTAGTTAATTTCATACATGGTAGACAACACCACTGCTTCTTATACTAGACGCGATTTTCAATGTTTTTTTAATATAAATATTATTCGAATTGAGACATTTCATGGTCAACCAGAACATATATATATATATATATAATCGCGTTCGTATTAAAATGTTACGTACTCGTGACTAAAAACGCTAACAGCTAAACAAAATATCTTAAAAGGGATAACTAAAAATATAAACTCTTACACGCGATTACAGATCGCATAAACAATAGAGAGTTCGTCCGAACAAATACAATTAAGGCAAATTCACACATTTCCGTCACCGATCCGTTCCGGTACGACAAATCGAATGAACATCGGTGAAATAAAATATTATTTAGAGTAATTTGGTTAGAATGTTCGCACTCCTCCGGTTTAACGATCCGGTTTACCGCCAGTGTTAGTTCAGTTAAAATTCAATATCGTTTATTTTTATGTCTACCGGATCAGTGTTTTCGTTTGTAGTTGAGAATGGATACAGAAAAAATTAATAGAACTTCTTGTTCGAGAAGACGAAATTTTATACGATTTATCACAAACGAAGTATATGGACGTTTGTTTAAAACGAAACATTCGGGATAATATAGGAAAACATTCAGAGGTTTCTGTCAACAGATACTTCCGTATTTACGGATATGTATGCACAGATGATACTTAATATCACGGACACCAATGAAACTGAACTGAACCGGAACTGATCTGGAACGGATCGGAACCGAAAATATGTGAATGGACCTTTATGCGATTTCCTGTTACAAACGTCGCAATTATCTCCCCAGAAACAGTTCAACCGATTATTGTCGTAAGTAATAAAAAATAAATAAAAATCTACAATTTTTAGGCAAAATTAATAGTTACGTAGTTAAATCTTTAATTATTATTATTATTATTATCTGCAAGTTTGTTCCCGAAATTGATAATACGTTTGGCATATTAACGGATAATGAGAAGATTCGGTCAGTAGGTACAACCAAAGCGACAGTAGTCCCTCATTATAATAAGACAAGAATAAAGTTGCAGGCAATTTATGCCAGAGAGCAGCCGAACTAAAAACTTACCTAATTAATTAAAAAATCGAATGAAACTATTAATTAAATAAATATCTGCTACAAAGACGAGAAAAGTATGTGAACTAATGACAGTTTTAACTAATTAATTATCGAAATTTACAAAAAAAAATTAAAATGAAACTTTACATTCGTCAATACCTAATTTCGTAGTAGCGATAAATTCGCACTGTTCAATTGTCCGCAAGTGTTGTGATTAACTGTTCATCTTGCGGAAAGTTATGTACGTAGGTTTTTTTTGTATATATATATATATATATATATATATATAAAGACTATACGGATTTCTAATGATTAAGTAAGTTGGGATGAATATTTGCATTGTTATATATGAGTTAAAATTATAATCGTAATAATCTATCCGCCCCGCTCGCGAAGCGTTAATAAGCATAAGCGGTTTTATCCCCATTTATTTTAACATCTTATACGTAATTAAAGAAATTCGAGTGTTACGTCATCATCCTTATTACGGATTATTATTATTAATAATAATAATTATTATTATTATTATTATTATTATTATTACTATTAGTATGTTCGATATAATTTGTGTATTATGTCATCATCATTATTAGTACTTTAGTTATTTCCTCGATGATATTATTAATCCGGTTTTTATTTTATATTTCTTCTTTTCATCATAGTTTAAAATGTACTGGTGCATCGCATTATGATTATTGATTATTATGATTATTATTCGTTAAAGGACGAAATCGTAAGATTTCGATTGAATAGAAAAAATCGTATTATTTCGAAATTTATATACACTTTATTGCATAATTATTGCATAATAAGCGTATATGATGGAAACAATTTATACAACTATCGATAATTGGCTCGTATTAACGCAAAACAATTTATGGGTAAGCATCGACAGAATAAATGTTACGCAATAAAAATATACACAACCATAGAATTATAGAAAAAATAAACAAAAATTCCAAACGAAATCGACTGCTTTGAAAAAGAAACATACAACAATAAAGAGGGCACTTTCGACATCAAACGCAATGTGTTTATATATATGTATATGTATATGTATATATATATATATATATATATATATATATATATATATATATATATATATATAATTGACAGAAAGAGTACGAATCTATTCTTTAACTCTCATCATTATTAGTTTTTTATAATAATATTATTATTGTTATTACTATTACTTTTAAAATCCAAATATCCGTGAATGGAAAGTATATTTTATTTTCTTTACAATGATCGTTTTATATATATATATATATATATATACATATAATATGTGTGTGTGTGCACACACGTATATTTTTATACGTGCTTTTAACTTCTTTAATCGGGTTTAATGGCAATTGCGTCATCGACTTTTTTTAGAATTCCGTTAAATACAAACACAACATCGTAACCATAAAAAATCTATAGAATTTCGCAATTCAGAGTCGTGTAATACCGCTCTCGAACAATTAAACAAAAAAAAGAAAAAAAAAATGGCTCAATTATTCGGTCTCTCATCGAGTGTTCGTTTACATTTTCGCCTTTTAAAA
This sequence comes from Coronaproctus castanopsis, assembly GCA_032883995.1. Lineage (NCBI taxonomy): Eukaryota > Metazoa > Arthropoda > Insecta > Hemiptera > Monophlebidae > Coronaproctus > Coronaproctus castanopsis. The sequence goes on from CM065054.1 coordinate 95,869,698, forward strand.
ATATTTATCGGCGCGTAAATTACAAATAAGCATCTGATAATTTTAGTTATTAGTATACGTTAATTCGTCATTACTTATGTAGGCTTCGATTTCGGGCACCATTTCATTTAAAAGCGTCAACGCTGTTTTGTGACAGGTTTGTTGATGTTTTATATAACCTAGAAGTAAAGCGGCTATTTCCGATTCTCGCGAAATAATTTGAAACATTTCGCTAGCCAACGCGTCCTGAAAAATTTAGAACAATAATAACGACTGAATTAAATATTAATTTTATTATATTCAATTTAACAACCCGGATATTTTTATGTACTGTCGGGAAAAACGAAAAAAAAATTAACAGTTTTCTTTTTCAATTAGACAATTCGTTTGAATTCTGATTAATATTATATATTTTCATTTCTATTTCACTCAAATCTTCTCCCCTATTTACTTCATTCTTTCCTTTTCATGATCGGCAATATATTACATATATATATATATATATATATATATATATATATATATATATATATATGTAATTAATAAACAATCGGCGACAATTGTATATTTCGGCGATTATTTAATTTAATAAAATTACAAAAATAGAATTAACTAACCCTACAGTACACGAATTTGTTTTTTCTTTTTTTAGAAAAAAAAAAAACTAATTAAATATCGTCGTGCAATAATTTAAAACTAAAATTATGCAACCGTATCAATTTAATATTCCAAAAACTATGCTATCACATATGTGCAACAGTATTCACTAAATAGTACACAAATATTAAAAAAATGCGACCTGAGTATATACATACATACATATATATATATATATATATATATTTACTAATCGAAACAACTCTGATAACATCCAGCAATGGCATGACTTCCAGGTAGTTGATAAATTCGTATACTTAGGTTCAGTAATTACCAAAGATAGAGGATCGACCGATGAAATTAAAAGAAGAATAGGAGCTGCAAAAAATGCATTGGCTCAACTGACAAGAGTATGAAAGAGCCATGACATAACGAAGAATACAAAAATTCGCCTCATGGACACCTTAGTCTTTTCGGTTTTTCTGTATACATCGGAATGCTGGACTTTAAAAAAAAAAATGAATGTCCGGCGAATAGATGCTTTTGAAACCTGTCGGTGTTAAAGGAAATCTGTCCAAAAATACGACTGCGAGATGTAGTAAGGCAGCGAATAGTAACTTACTTCGGTCATATCGTACGTCAAAATAGTTCGGGAAAGTTAATTTTGGAGGGTATGGTCGAAGGTCGGCGAAAACAAGGAAGAACGCCTACACGATATACGGATGGAATCAAAGAATTGCTAAACATTACATCATTCCAGCAAGCGGTTCGATATGCAGAGGACCGAAACATATGGCGGACGCAGTTGCATAAAATCAAGGTTTCATAGTATCACGATGCTCGGATCGAGCCTACGATGAAGAAGAAGAAGAATATATATATATATATATATATATATATATAGAGAGAGAGAGAGAGAGAGAAAGAGAGAGAGAGAGAGAGAGAGAGAGAGAGAGAGAGAGAGATAGAGAGAGATGTTTACGGCGAAAACTCTTAAGACGAAATATCGGTTAACACGAAATAACTAAACGGTCCTGATAAACTGTCATGTGGCTTCGTACACTTTTTTCTCTTCTGTACATGGAAAAAGCTTTTGTTCGCGTATGGCTGGTTGGAACTTTTATTTAAACTGAAACGTATTATTGCGCCCAGCGATTTCTACTGCTTGCTACGTTCATATCAAATCGCTCATTACAAGTCGAGATAAATTCTGTCATTTCTAAGAGCTATGACGTCGGGGTTCCGTAACGAAGTATACTCGGGCTTGTACTCTATTTACTGCAGATATTCCATTCGTACTGACCGCCTACGCTGATGACATCCGCGTCCTAACGGTATAATTCTTCACACGCATCTGCTCTTATACGAGAACACGTAGATAAAATATCTATAATCCCGTTCAGTCACACGCGAAATGTCGGCAGAAAATTATAAATCTTACGCAGGCTGTTTATTATATTCAGATAACTCTAGATGATTTTCAATGTTTTTACATAAATATAATTTTAGAATTGGGACATTTCATGGTCAACTGGAAAATACATAATTTTATTAGTATTAAAATTTCTTATTCGAACTTATAAATAACGTTAGATTTGCTCCTCCGATGACGTTGCAGTTATCGCTAGTTCTAGAAAAGGACCGATTCAAGATATACACAGACGCGCATTTCGGAATTAAACTTTAGTAAAACGAAATATATAAATATATCTAAAAATAATAATGGGGAAAGAGATGAAGAAATTACAATTAAAGGAGAAAGGATAGAAAAAGTATTATCATTCTACAGAGAGGAAATTCTATTTCTGAAAGAACAAATTCGGATATGGAAGTTAGTAGCACGGAAGACGGTATTCCGGAAATTCGAGAGAGCCTACTGTGCAGTCGCGGTATTAGTATGGAAATTGCGCCCAGTGAGATGCTATATACGGACAGCACAGAGTAACATATGCGGCTGAAACGGGAACGCTCACGTCGGCCACGTCGACGAAGATTGAATCATTTGAAATGCGGATTTATCGGCGGCTTTTGAAGATCAGCTGAACGGAGAAAGTAACTAATGCAGAGGTACTGCGGCGTTTACGAAAGTCTCAGGAACTGCATAATTAAAAAGAGAAAGATCGCATATCTGGGGGTCATATGATGAACGAAGATAAATACGAACTAAATATATAGCTAATATTACAAGGAAAAATAGGAGTACGAAAGTGCGGCAGACCGAGGATATCTTGGTTAGACAATATAAAAAGTTGGATATTAAAAATATAAACGGACGCATCACGCGACAGGAGATTATTATTGAACCACATTGGTCGCTAACGTTCGCTAAGCGGACAAGGCAAAATAAGAAGAAGAAGCAGATTAAAATTTCACGTAACACGGTGACGGAACGGGTTAAAGTAGAAACGTGTTAACATAATTTTTATTAAGTAAGTAAGTAAGTAAACGGAAGTATACAAATAAAAATTATATTTCGAAAACAATAAATTACGAAATTCTATTGAACGAGCGTCGTGATTAATTATTTTAATCGTAATTAACTGCAACGACGAACGAAGCTAATTATTAAATTCGCGCATCTATACTATAGAAGGTAGCTCGTTATTTATCGCTAGAAATTCGAATACGGTTCGTTATTATTATTAATCTTTTTTTTTTTTTTACATTTTCTAATTTATAACTAATCCAGATTGAGGCTATTTGGTAACTTCGAATAAAGTTATTTCATCTCCGGATGTTGAGTTTTTTACTTTTTACGTTCGGGATATGCTATCTCGATGACAGTCGTAATGTAAACTCCTACATAGTTCACTTTATTGGTGCTTCGAATCGTTTTATAGGTGATTAGCACCCGTTCGCTGTGTGATAGAACGCGATGTGTGATGACGTGTATAATATAGTAACTTTCCACCATTCTAATGAAGCCGATCTACGCTATTCTGCAATTTCGTAACGGCATTACGCGCTAAATTCAGTAACTTAGAGATAATCGGAATAAAATGAGGTTTAGATTAGCTAATAGAGATCGATTTTTATAATGGAAAAGGAGAAACATTTGGATTGAGAAAGACACACGAGGAATCGATAGCTTACGTTTTAAATTAAAAACATTTACCGCTAAATATATTCTTTATAAAACGTTCGTAATAAAAAAACAACGAAATCCAATTTTTGATAAAACTATCGGTTATGTAATCTTTCCACGAAATCCGGAGCAGAAGCAGCAAGTTTGTCTTCGCACTTCGCGTTCATAGTCCACGTTTCGCAGGCATATTTCAAAACGGACCATACATATTTCATTATCCGCTTTCGTAGGGTGAGGTTCATTGTTCGATTTCCGAGAACTTTTCTTAGGTTATTGAAGGCCTTTTTCGCCGTACCAATTCGTGTCTTTATTATTTCCTTGCGCGACCATCGTTATCTATCGAGATATCTGAATACATTTACATTTTCAATTTCGTGTGTTCTAATTTTGATTATAATAACCTTCTTGTCGTCATTCTTTGTAAATTTCATCACTTTTGTTTCACCTACATCGATTTTCATTCCGTATCTCAAGCCAGCGCTATTTATTCGGTCGACCATCTTCTGCGTTTGCGTTTCTGTTTCAGCAATTATTACCTTATCGTCTGCGTAACTAATTTCATTTATTCGTTCCCCGTTCATCTTTAATCTCATTTTTCCAATTCGCGCTTCTTTAATTATTTCGTCTGCATATATGTTGAACAGCCTCGACGAGAGAAGACAGCCTCGCCTACTCCTTTCTCTATATATCACACATTTATTCTTCGAGTACTCCGTTCCAATTTTTATATTAGCGCTTTGACTCCAGTACAGACTATTGATAATGTTCATCAATCACTCGATCCAGACATTGTAAATTTTAACAGCCAATCCGTAAGATGATTGCGCTCCATTAAACAGACCTGCTGTTTTTATCTAATATTATATACGTCTCGACGTTACGCTTCCGCGTTTTCAGACGAATTCTATTTTATCTTGCATAATTTGTTTCCCTAGATCATAATTTCTTAAAATTTATCCTACATAACTAACTACCCTCAGTCGAATTATGTCTGTCAGTTTCATATTCATGTCAAACTCCTGTAATTTTGAAATATTACTTATCTGTTCGCGATATATTCGGCATTCGTCGTCACCAGCAATGCATTTTAAACGCATTTATATTATGTACGTAGTTTTGTTTCTTCAACGTTCGACATTGGAAGGCGTGAATAAGAGAAAAAAAAAACATCACCATTATTAATGTATTGACTATACATATTTCGTATAGAAGTAGGTTTCAGTAAACTTTTGAGAGAGAAAATAGAAATGTCATAAAAATGAAATATACACGAAGAAAAAAATATTATTAAGATAAACCTCGATTTAACTGCGATAAGGTTGCTATTCATAAACGTAACAAGGCACCGATAACAACTTATCATCAGATAAAAACAAAAAAAAAATCCTGCTTATACGATATATATATATATATATATATATATATATATATATATATATATATACACACACACTCTTTCGAATGATAAATAATCAACTAGAAAAAATTGAAAAAGCGACCGTTCGAACATAGAAATATACATGACGACATCGACGAAATGCAAACATACCGAATGATAGGACGAGTTGGATTTTTACAATAGGGCAATTAAGATGTTTATCATATTAAGCATTAATCTATGTGAAAAATGCACGGTTTTATTAATCGATTGGAAAAATCGACTACGGCTTATTGTTCATTTTTATTATCGTGTATAAAATTCATTCAGCTCGAATAACAAAACGACAAATGGCCATTAAAGCAATACATAAAGTAAAATACCAGGAATAACTCATTTAATAACGGTCGTTAATATTTATAGTATCAATAATGCACACGACCTAACACAAAAACACATACACATATATATACATATAAATATGCGTACGCGTTATTTTGGCACGTTTAGGTTGTCGTTAAAATAATCTACATTGTCTTAATAGAAAAGCGAAAATAAACGTGAAAAACGGTCTAGGAGACTATACGGAAGGCGTAATTATTAATGATGGAAACGGTTTGAAGTTTTTTTTTGTTTTTTTTTTTTTTTTTATCTGACTATAGGTCGTTGGTTAATTATGTTAAACGAGAAAACGTATTGGAAATAATATAATATAATCTATATTTAAGATTACACTCCACGAATACCGTGTGACTAAGCCAAATTGACATCGCGGTCGTGTAAAATATATATATATATATATATATATATATATATATATATAAAACAAAAAACACTACTTATTTGGTTTTTTATTTAGTTCAGATTTACTTTTTATCAGTAGAATGTAAACAAAGCATATTAAATGAAAATATCCCTAAATGTATTTAAAATGAAGTTAAAAATTACATTTCAGTTGAAAAGATAATCTAGAATTGCATGAACTTTGCAAAGTAAATCATATTATAATCACGCAGATTTTAGGTCGATAAATTGAACATATTTTAATACAACATGAATATATGTAATTGGTGTTTTACGAAATCGATGATTTATTCGATTAAAAATATAACTAAGACTCACTATTTTCAATCGGTTCCAGCATATCTCACTAATATCGATATATATACATCGGCCTACTTTTAAACCTACTAATGTCGATATCTTCTGCGTTCCATATCATTAAATGACTTAAATTATAATTACTGTTAAACTTTTATTATTAAATCCGAAGTAAACTTTGATAAACATAATAAAAAAAAAAAAAACTACTCAATAGAATATTTCGGTCCAAAATGCGATTACTTTCCTTCGGTCGAAACAAAATAACCGAATAATAGAACCTACTAACAGATATTAATCGAAATGCAACTAAATTCAATCGGATTTACGTTATCCGATTTGAAAGTAGTCTGTTTTTTTTTTATTCTAAAGCACATCGCACCAATATGATGAACAAATTAAATAAAACATTAAATTTACTTATACGGACAAAAAAATAATATCTTTACAGGATTTATCAAACATACGTAAACATGAAATCAACCTAGCAAAAACGGCGTTTAATTAAAAGAAAAAAAATAATTCTCACTAACGTCGAAACGTATAAAATTGAAAACTAAGAAGCGATTTGTGAAAACATAAATATTGAGTATTTTACTGTACGGGTCAGAAACATGGACGATAAACAAATGCGCAATAGAATTGAAGCGTTCGAAATGCGGTGCTATGCAAATAATTAGTTGGACGGAGAAAAATAACAAATGAAAAAGTATTGAAACAAATACACGAATCGAGGAGAACTCGAATAAATACACTAAATAGTAGGATTAAATAGGACATTTATTCCGTCATAATCGAACGCTAATTCAAATAATTGAAGGCAGAATGAAAGGTAAACGCTGCACAGGAAGACGCAGAAAAAACGTACATCCAACAGATAATAAAGGATACAGCAGCAGCAAGTTATATATATATTTAAAAAGAAAGGCCGAACGAAGAGAATTCTAATGCTTAGTTTGATTAAATCATAAAAAAAAAAGTTATCCACCAATCTACGGATTGAGGACAAGAAGATGTAAACATCGTATATAAAGAGAGAAGAAAATTTAATCAAATAAATTTTTAAAAAATATTTTCAAAACCACTGATTTATTCGGTTATTTTGAAAAGCCGAATCAGAAAAACGGATTAACCATAAGTTATAAGATGCCCATCAGTAATATATATATATGTGTGTGTGTGTGTTGTGTAAGGTATACAAAAATTACAAGAATTCTATAGATAAAAAAGAACACAGACGAATTTGTCGTAAAATCTGAAAAGAAAAAAAAAATTATTAAACAGGATAACGGAGTTCGATGCTTACTCTACATTGTTCCACTTTCATTTCTACGTCTTCTAATTCATCTTTTATGGAATCGACTTTCGCAGTATTTGCAGCAGATCCTCCGGTGCTTGAATTGTGTTTCAAAGCAGCCTGATAACTACGAACATAAATTTTTACGGTTAGCTAAATCGTGCGATGCGGTAATTTACGGTAAATAATAATATATTTATTCGCAGATAAAACGGTACAAAGTGATTTTCGATGAAAACAGATTTACCGGTTGCTAATATTTAAGTTTAATAATAAAATAAGTAAATATTGAAGTTATATGAATATGTACATTATAACGTTGTGTAAAAAAAGACTAAAATATTGTTGTAATACAACAGATCCAAAATAAAATCCTGCGAACGACTCTTAGTATGTTAAAAGAAATTTCGAGTAAAATTCGTAAAAAAAAAAAAAATATATATATAATAATCTTCTTCTTGTAACGCCATCTCCAATCGAAGGTCGGCAATCATCGTAGCTACTAAATATCTCTAAACGCCTCTTGCAGCTGGGGTACTGATATTCCATCTTCTCATATCTGCGTCCCAAAAAAATTTTCGGTTTTCAATGGTCAATAATTTTACCATATTATAACGGATGACATTTTTCTGGATGGTCTATGCATGTGTCGAGATAGTATTTTAACTTTCTGGTTCGGACGATATCCGCGTTTGATTTGACATTTTATTCGACACGTGATCTAGGTACGATATTGTTAGCATTCTGCGATAAACGTTCATCTCGAAAGCTTCGATTTTCTTCTCCAAAGTTTGTGTAAGAACCCAGCTTTCCATAACGTATAGTAGTATTAATCAAATGTAACATCTGAGTAGACGTATAGTTGTAATTTGAAATTCTTCCGAGTAATCAAGTATTCCATGTTAAGAAAAGCTTTCCTCGCTTTCTCTATTCCTGCTCTTATCTCTAGCGACTGATCCATTTCCTCGTGTAACCGTAAGATGTTGACATTTTCAGACTCAATCTCTGTACGTTCTATAATTAATTTTTTCTTTTTTTTTTTTTTAATTTTTTATCCTCCATATTTCGATATACGGCCAGCTATTTGGTTTATATTTATGTGTAGTCCGTGTGATGCGCTGTTCCGCGTTTTAACATGTAATTCTCGAAGCTGTCTGTAGCTAAAACGGTATATCCATCAGCGTAACGGATGTTTGACAAGTGCTTTGTCCCGATAATATTACTTTAAAAAAAAAAAAGATACTTGAAATGAAAGCGCTATTTACGTTACTAAATAATTCTCTAGAAATTCGACGTCGTACGAGAGATATCGAACAAAGCTTTATTATAAAACTAGTATAGTCAATTATATCGTGCTATCCGGTCGATAGCGAATATCATTTGGTAATCTGCTGTGTTAACTGCACAAAGGAAACGTGAAAATTTCCAAACAGAAATTCCAGCGTTAATACTATAAAATAGTAATAATTATCGCTTATCTAAAAATAGTTAAATTTCGTTTTTGTTTTTTTTTTTATACACGTGACCGTACAATACTCACCAGGATGCAGCCGTACAGCATTTACAGAAAATATTGGCAAACACGGTGACAATGACATCACAGATATCGTGTTAATTTCGATTATAATTTTGACGATACTAATAACGAACTTACAAAAACCGTTTCGACACATTATCGTGACTAGAAGATTTTTTATTTATTTTTTTTTTTTAACTGTCTTACCGAAAGTATATCTCTAGGTAAGATCGCAGAAAAAATTATTCTCATCGGATATTTTTTTTTTTTTTGAATATACAGTATGATTTTCGATTTTAAGTTATGCTGATAAGACGGTTCCTCCGTTTAAATCGTGCAAACGATAAATTAGTGGCAAGTCGCACCTTCCGGAAAACGACAACGAATACAAACACCAGATGTTGTGACAAAATCGAAAAGATTTAAAGATTTTGTCCTTTAATAAACCATACTTAGCGGTATCAAGCACGACTGATTCACAAAACAAAACAGCAATTAAAAATTTCGAAAGTAGCGAAACAAAACAGGAAACGAACATATCCTCCAAAAAAAACACCAAAATTAATTATAAACAGATGTAAAACAGGATATCCTCCATATTTTAATCGTTTAAATAACCAGTCTCGCAAACCAATAAATAATAAACAAGGCAGTTTTAATAATTATACTGAAAACCTCATTCCCTGAATCTGATCGAGACTATTCGCTGTCGAAGGCTAACCCGAAGATTTAAAAACCTCTAGTACAAATAGCGCAAATTAAAGACGAACGAGAATATTGGCCACATAGCGATAAAGCGAAAACTCTCGAATTTGCTCTAAATTTAGCTTCAGTTTTTTAAAACACGCGAAATCAATTCTGATATTCATACATCAACTAATTATCAAACTCAACAAATTATTAAGTACGTTACAAATTTTAAAAATACACCCTCGTAACTGACGAAATTATTTCGGTAACATCGAAAGAATTGCCACGTAAAGGCGTCACTATGTTTACATATTTAATACGTGCTTTACCAAATCGTCTCGTGATAGATAAAATTATGACGCCGCTCAAACCAGAGAAGCTTGTTCAAATTTTTTTTTTTTATTAATACTTTATTATTCATATTAATATTTAACAGCTTACAAAAAACTCTGTTCACTATATATACACTCTACAACATTATTCCCATTAATCAGATACGTCGAACAGCAGGCAAGTGCAAACATATTTCGATGTGTACATTCGACTGAAATGGAAAACAAGTATTAAGATGAAAAAACAACAAATTATTCGTAAACCGTAACAAATGTATCGGTTAATTTGTCGAAATTTCAAACTCTACATAATAAACGACTCGTATACATTGCACACAACTTGGAGGTTGGGCAAAAATATCATTGAAAGCCTTCGAAATGTGCGGTCGGCGCTGTTTAATGTACATCTCATGGACACAGAAGAAAACAAACGTGAAAATACTATACAAACGGTCGAAGAAAAGAGGAAGAGATGAAAACCTGAAACCACATGGATAGATTAGATAAAAAAAGAAACGCAAAACGAATTATCAAGATATTAAGAACGCAGCTCAAGAAAAGAATAGCGAGTTATGCTAAAAAAAAAACACAAGCAAGGTTCTTAATAATAGCGATGATAAACTGATATAAGTATTCTCGAGAGACAATTGGATTTATTACTATTTGTATAAAGACGTAGTAATCTTCTTTCTGGATCGAGCTTGTCACATTGCCATATTTGACCCTTAATAATCGCAAGTCGCGCTAATTCCTAAACGTCGTAAGTGAAATGGTATTCAATGATGTCCAAAACGTAATCTGCATATCGTTTTATGTAGTCCCTCTTCTCTATATTCTCGTCCACATACCCAATTGTTGATATAGATCCTTAATAACTGTAATACAATCTTCCCCGATTTTGTTATATCTGTTTTATGTTATTCTGTTCACTTCTAGTCAGGCAATCGACTGTCTTGTTTCCATAATTTGTTTAAAAATTATTTCGGTCTTTAAATTTATTTACTAATTTCCTAATTTTCATTCATTATTATTATTATTATTATTATTAATAGTTTGTAGTTTACTTGCTGCTGAAAGAGTCTGTCGCCATTATGTTTCGGTCTCTACTTTCTTGTTACGTAGTTCAACGCTATCATCATCGCATATAGTTCTACTATATACGAACATCCGACATATTCCAACGTGTGAGCTTTCCATACTTCTTTATTTGTATAACAAAAAGCTGCGGTATACCGTCCTTACATAACTTCGTCTGTTTCTAATACAATCATTATTCTTTTTCACCTATCGATGGATCTAACGTTAATGTCCGCAACTTTATTCTTCTATTCTTCCTCATTTTTGCAACATGTTTTTATTATAAATAATACGAAACAACATCATGCTCGTCAACGTGCTACAGCCGGGTATTTATATATTTTATAAAATATAGAAAATTTTCTATTAAATCTCTTCGAGCTATTAAAATTATTTCTACTACTCGTTTTTCTTCGTTCTAACGTCCACTTCTATAGGGTGACCTAGAGAAGACGGACGGTTTTGTTGGTTTTTGAATAACTCAAACAAAACACCAACAAAATTTTTGAATGAAATTTTATTAAAAATAGTAAAACGAAAGATTAGTTTATAATCATTTGCGGAACACAATATCATTCAGATGACCGCCATTTGCAATAATAATACATTCGTTCAGACTTTACAAAAAATTTTCGAAGAATTTTTCGAGCACAGATCGCTGATTTTTTGATTATTCACAAAAATTTAACAATTGTCCAACCTAAATTAAGATTAATGCAAGTGGTACTTTGAAAGGTTTTGAACATACTTTACAACACATTATATATATATATATATATATATATATATATATATATATATATATAATATTTAATGATTATACTTGCCGATTTCTAGCTGAATCCATATCAAGAATTAATTTTGTTAGGTAACGTTTCTGTTTTAACACATTCGGTACGTCTACTTCCACAATTTGATTCAGAGGAGTAACAATATTACTTTCTATTCGCGCGTCGTAGTCGGCGAATGTATTCGCTAAACACATTTGTATCTTACTGCATTCTAATAATATATGCCTAATGAAAAATTACATTTTTGATTTTACCAAATAATAAAGAGTGTTCATCCTATTAATTTAATTATATAGATACTATAATTTAATTCACTATAACAATAGTAATAAAATTAATTTATATGCAATAAAATATATATATATATATATATATATATATATACAAATTAAATTTAGGTTACTATTTCAACAAGAAAAAAAATCAATATTACAGAAGTAAAGGAAGTAGTAAATATATACCTTAAAAGATCATCTTCATCACCGTTACTACTTTCTAACAATACTAACGCTAACAGGTATTCCGGGCATTTTTTCTGAAAAATTTTAAATCAATTCAGCAGAAACACAATTAATTTCTCGCAATTATTGCCAAAACGTATTTAGAGAAAGAAATCGTGACTTTAAACTTTAATCACATTTTTACTTATTCTAATTATTCGGTAAATTTTTAACTATGTATAACCACGAAAATTTATTAGCTGATTACATTCGTATGGAAAGTTACACGTAATAATTCACTTTATACATTAGCTGCGTTCAACTTTTTCCATTTTATACTGTTGGTTGATAATGACTAAGATGAACGTGCAAAAATATAATAGTTTCAAAGAGAGCTGGCTGGAGCACTTTTATTTTCTCCGCGACCAGATCGGATCTAATAAAAGAATTGCTCCGAAGGTTCGATATTTCGGTTGTTCTCGCGATTTTTTCTCCTTCTTTTAAAATTAATATTGGCTAATATTTTTCTCAGATATTTCAAGTGGTCTCATATTTTCTTGCCTTATCAAAGTTTCTTACAACGCGTATAATTCGGAGTTCCAAAAAAAAAAAATAATTCGCCCCTTCAGTTTAGAAAATCCTCGTACGTAACCCAATTTTAAGCCGCATTAAACGATAATATAATCTAGAAAATACACATTGAAATCTACCTGTACGATCATAAGCTAAGTCTCTTCATCAAAGTAAAAAATATATTAACTACAAACTCGTGCTAATTGTGTATCCACTTATATAACAAACGCTTAAAGGTCTCAATATTTTGACCTTCAAAAATTACACATTTTCCTAGTTTACTTTTTCCTAAAACTAGTAAACGTTCTTTTACACGAGATATTTTTAGATATTTTTGCGTATCACACAAATAATAGCTGGTTTAAATGTCAGAATCAAAGCGCAATAGCGAACACATTAAACTGAAAACGTTAAATTGGCTGAATTCTAAAAAAATCATGTATTATTTTCATCGAATTATTTAAGATTAAAAATAGGCAAAATTTACTCATCGATATGCGCGGACAACTTTTCTTAAAAAACGATTTTAAAATTAATTACAACCTTTTGAAACACTAGGTTAGGTTAGAATCTGTTAGGTTTATTTCGGCTAGTTAGAAGTAGAATTAGAGAAAAAAAAAAACGAGAATAACAAAATACCATGCTATACGTTAAGTTAGAATTTGTCAGGTTTATTTCGGCTAGTTAGAAGTAGAATTAGAGAGAGAGAGAGAAAAAAAAACAGAATGGCATTTCATATTGTTTCGTATGCGGTAAATAAAAAAAATTATTATTATAGATCAGAAAACGTAATACACTTCAAAAAGAATCGAACTGGAAAAATAAATCTTACCTTGAATTTTTATCGCCGTTTTCATAAATGAATCAAATAAATAAATAATGTGACTGATAAACAAAAAAACAGACGAGAAGCGAACACGTTTCGGCTATATTTATCAGACGCGCACGTTCGTTCGATGTAAAAATATATTTATTACATAACGGTAAACGTATTTCTTATCAGAATAATTTACATCATAGATTTATATTCTTTAATCGATTATTTTAAATTTAACGTATACGATAAAATTATAAAATTTAATTTACCAATCTCTTATCTTTAGCTTGAGCATCTTGACCGACCGCTAATAGCGACGTAGACAATCTTTTACTAATATTGCCGCAAGCTACTTTGATAAATTCAATTTTTTTATCGGCAGCTTGTAAATCATCGGACAACGCTTCAGTCTTACCAGCTCTGTAAATTCGTACAAAGTAAATCATAAATTTTTACCATTCAGAAACATCATATTTTTATTATCTTCCGCGAGAGGGGAACAAAAATCGCAATTATTATGAATAAAATATTTGTACATAATTAAAATATACGTAACTTGTAATTTGTTTTATATATATTTTTTTTTCAAAAAATATCATCCGACATGTATAATTATAGCAAGATTAAACTTATTTGTACATGAAGTATTTGAATAGATCATCTATTATCAACGAAACCGTGCAAAATCGTTATAATTTCCTTTTAGAAGTAGCAGAAGGAAAAGCCTCATAAATTAACCTACATTTCACAAAATTATTGGCCAAGTAACCTAACCTCGGCAAATAGTTATTTAACTTAATAATAAATTAAATTTTTAATATTTAGTATATAAATCTGATCGAAAAGAAATACAAGAAAAAAACGTGCTAAGACGAAAGAAAAAAAAAACAATAAAAATACTTAAGCTAAACCATAAATCGGATAATTGCTACAATCGATACTTATTGATAAATTATATAATAAAATAATAGTATACTCGAAATAAGAAAATAATTTTCGTAAAAACGTACGCTTAATTCTACGAACACTTAGTAGTATATCATGCACGGAGATGTGTCGTATCGTAGTTACCGATAACTGATATTAATTTATTGCGATGGACAGAATTATCGAAAAAAATTTTGGAAACTATGTTAATCAATTGATCATTTGTTTGCTCGTGTAAATATGAATTTTTCTATAAGGGGTAGCATTTCATATAATTTTCTAGAACAATAATTTTAGACTGAAGCTTTTTATACGTACTATTAGAGATAGCAGACCATACAGGGGGACAAACGTAAGTTAATACAAATAACAATTGTGTACAGTATAATTGTTTATTTAATCTGATAAAGCTTGATTTTCTGTTAAATATTGGAAAAAGTACGTTCATTTGTGAACTTTGTCTATCGCATATTGAATATGTTCGTTAAATGTTAATCTTCTGTGTCTAGAACTAGACGTAAATTTACTTCTTTCGATCATGAGATTTGTTCGTAATTAATATTTAATTCAGGCGGAAGTAGTGGACGTTTTCTAGTAAAAATAATCGTTTCGGATTATTCAGTTGCAATTTTCATCTTCTGTAATATTTAGAAATAGTATTTACCACACTTTTTGCAATCGACTATGAATCGCTCTAAAGAATAGTATAACGCTGGGTCATCGGTATATAATGCAGTTTCAACAAAAGGTATGTTGGGAAGATCATTTAATAGTATTAGAAATAAATATGGTGGTCCAATTATACTTACTTGTGGTACACTTATAGTTTTTGATCTTCCATAGAAGATATAGTTGTTTATAATACAGAATTCTCTGTTACTTAGATACGACTGTATTAATTTAATATACAGTGTTGAAAATTGAAATTTAATCATTTTGTATACACATTCAAGACTGCATCAGATATAGAGGAGATTTCAGATCATGTAACTGGCAATTTCAACTGCAAGAAACATACTGGAATGATATTCACTTTGAAAAAGCATACAGCATGGCATAACGTAATTTCCTTCTAGAATAATTAAAATCGCTATATTTTAAAAAACTATAAAACTTCGTTATTATTAATACACAAATTTACCTGGAAAATGTCTGATCGGCTAACTGTTTCACACGAAAAAACTGTTTTTTCATTGTTAATCGATTTCTTATATAGTAAAATCGTTATAAATATTATAGGAACCTATAAGAAAATTACCGCTATTAAAACTGTTCTATTTTCACTATGAATACGAATAAAAAAAACAAAATTTGTTACAGTTCAAATTTAAAAGTACGAGATGGTATTTAGAAATTAATCGTAAATAAAAATTAAAATAACACAAAAATTCCACGGTTGTACTTTACGTATCATCAAAAAAAAGATAAGGAAGCGAAACTGTAACGTTATTACAATTTCGATGTAATTACAGACTTGTCTAAAAATTTTAGCAAAAATGATTAACAACAAAATAATAAATATGGAAGCGCCTATTCTGTCTTGTAATTCTCTCGACGATAGAATATGTTAAACAATTGTCAATTTATTTTTCACAATTAATTAGTGATCGATTTACGAAGCTTCTGATTTTGAAAACAAAATAAAAACATTAATATTACGTGAGAAATTTAATTATAAATATACTTTATGGCCACTTCGTAAAATAAATCAAATAAACGTGCTAGATTTTTAAAAAATGCAACAGGTAAATTATGTACTATCGGTAAATACCACCCAACAAACTGTAAAAAGTGAAAAAGACATTTTACAAATTCGGTTAACGTAAATTTTTAAAAATGCCGTATTTATCTTACAACAAAATATCTCGTAACTTACTTTTGGTAATATTTCAGTTTTTAGAATCAGTCATTTTTTCATTGTGAACATCAAACCAAGAAATAATGAGACTCAATAAGAGTAACGAAATACATTTTATAGCAATAAAAAAATGTGAAGAATTATCGATGCAAAAAATATTTACTACTAAATACGAACACAAACTATAAGCTACATTACGTAAAATGATAAACACCACGAACAAATTAAGAAACACGGCGATCAATTAATTTTATCGATAATCTGAACTATATTGGGCGTGAAATAACAAACAATTGAAAATAATTTTACGATATCATTCGATCGAACAGCGGGCAATCTATACGGGAAAAGATTCGAACGTATTGAGCACTTGAGCAGAACGGATGCGCAGAAGGCTGAAATCATTATGCACTACACGACCAAATTGATTTATTTTTTATGTCGTCATAAATTTTCATGACGTCCCGTCATTCTCGCGGAGTGAAAAGTTAGTTGTTTCACAAAAAAATGTGATATTAGAGGACACAATGACATCATTGATCCCAAGAGTCAAATAGCTCAATATTTGAAATATATAAATTTTAACGATGTCTATGAAATTTTATTATTTTAAAATTGTAACACAAGTCTAACGCAAAGTTTTATACGCAATCCCTGTGGGTTTTTTTTTGTATATTTAGTTTGTAATAATTTTTCGTGAATTACAAATTATTAATCTACATGATTTTTTTTTTAATCTATTCCAAGCTAATGGGCTACCAGTGGATGGTATAGCAAAATATCATGTCGGGAAGGGTACACAGTCCAATGACTAGTACCAGTATCGTATGTTTTAATAATTTACAAAATTTTCATCCCTACGTCAGTTCATTAGTTCTGCTCAGCCGGCGAATTTGCATCTGTGGCGAGTTATTCATAAGCTAATTGTAGATAGCATGACTAAAACCGTTCCTGATGTTTGATTGCCATCTTTTTAATTACGTAAACTATATATTGAATAGTAATGTACATGAACGCGGTTTAAAAAAAACTTTAAATTCATTATGTATAATGGCCTTGTTTAACCGTTTCAGTCAAATATCGTCAATTTTTCTTGGACTTATTTTGATATAGAATTGTAATTTTAAAATTATTAGAACTCTATATTTTGAAACGATGATTAAATTTCATAGTTTTTGTGTAATTTTTTATCTAATTAATAATTGTGAAATTACTCAAATTATTGATGTCTGTAATCTGAATATTAAAAGTTTTATAATTCCAATTTGGAAAGTATAAATAAAAAATTGAACACTAGTATACCGGATGTAATTTAAAAAAGGAAAATCAGGAATACATGATAAAGAGCGGGTTCCAAACCACAATTACGAGGACGTATATGAATTTTTGTAAAATAGGTAAATTACCTTACAGATAACACAGATTCCTTTTTTTATTAATAGATTCTACAATTTAAGAAGAACTTGTAATACGAAACTTTGTATTCGTTTTAAATCCAATTATAGCTAACGATAAAATCGGCATTAAAAGTAATTTTTTAAATCGTTTTATAATATTAATTTAAATTTTAAAAGCAAAGTTGCTTATATGTTATCGATTTTCCAAGTTGTCGAAAACTTCAGGAAATAAATAATTACACGAAAATTATTTTACTAAAAATGGAAAACGTTGATTTTATATGCGTAGATACACATCTATAAATTATTATATCTAAAATATTAATAAATGCGTTCTATCAGTGAATATTAAATGGATTCTTCGGCGATATTTGTTATAAAACAGGAAAATATAAAGAAAAATATAAATTATTACTGGTAATAATCATTGGTAAAGACTTTGTACTATTGAATTAAGATATAACACGGTAACAATTTTCATTTGTTTTTTTGTTTTTTTGAATATGTGGTAATCTAAACAATAGTCATGACAGTTTTCGAAACGTCACAAAGTAAAAAATTATCATGATTTACACAGAAAAAACAAAATTGAATGCATGGTAATCAATCATAGCTTGAAATTGTGCGTGTTTTTAATTTTTCTTTTATTAATGTTCCCTAGTATTATAGTAAATAAACGTTAAAAAATAAACCGAGCATATTCCAAAAATAACACAATCGAAATTAGTTGTATAGCCTCTTTAAAAAGAGAATTTACACTGTTTTATAGTCTTCTTGGATGTAATTTCAATGAAATATTTTTTTTTTTTTGGCCTGTACCATAGGTCGCTTTGGCCATTTATATGATGATTTTCTTGTTTTAAACTATTTAAGTTGGGTTATTATATTTATATTTCTATACTATTCTGGGCTATGAACTTATATATGATTTTGACTGGTTCTGCATTGTTTAGGTCACTTAATATTGATTCTACATTTAGAGGAAGTGTGTATTTGTATTTTAATAGTTCCCGTATCATATTATTTCGATTTAGTTTGTATTTCTCGCATTTCCATATGATATGGTTGATATCCTCTTGACATTTATCGCATAAACTATTTTGGATTATGTATATTCGGGTTAGATGTGCCGGTGTTTTATTATGTCCTATTCTTAATCGGATAATTGTTGTTAAAAAGTGTTTACTATATTGTAATGAGTTATTCCAAAACCATATGGGGTTTTATTTTTATCTGAATTTTATGGTATTGTTTCCCTATTTCTTTTTGTTTATTATATTCTTCTTGCATTTGTTGATATTTCATTATTTTTATTTGTGGAATATATTCTGTATAGTGTCTATTAGTATTATCGTTCGATTTTGCTGCGTTATCTACTATTTCATTCCCATATATACCGCAGTGCCCCGGTATCCACATCAATATAATTGTTGAGTCGTTTTTCTGTATCTTTCCATGTAAGGTTTTTATTTTAGCGATAATATTGTTTTATTTTAATAGTAATCAGTGACTGTATTGCAGCTATGGAGTCTGTCATTACTAAAAATTTTCTTTGTTTTTTATTTTTAACATACTCAAGTGCTTTGTATATTATATTTCAGTGCTTGTAGATGAGCCAGCGTATTTTATTCTGTACGTTCGTATCAGATCTGTATTTTCATGATATATTGCTGCTTGATATCGGTTTCTATTAATGTCTATAGATCCGTCAGTATATATCTGTTCATGATTAGGGAAGTTAGTGATTAATATATATTGTAATATTTTATTTTGCATATTAATATCAGTTTGTTTAGAGAATAGATTTATTGTATTGTAATATTGGAGTGGTTGTATATAGTCTTCATATTTAATTGTATATATTGGTAATTTATAGTTTTGAATTGGTTGTATATTGTATAGCTTTCTAGCACTCACTACTAGAGGTGGTAAAGTTTTACATTGCCAGTAGAGTTTTCTGATCAAAGGTTCTAATTGTTTTATTTGTTTATTTATTATATGTTGTCTATTTCCTTTAATTTTTAACATATATTTATTTGTAATATATTGTTGTTGTATTAAAATACTTGGTTCAGCACATTCTGCTCTAATATTATTAACGGGGCTTGAATTCATTGCTCCTATTCCGTATTCAAGTTACACAGGTAAGCTCTACGTTCGTATCTTTCAAACTATATGGGTCGATGTTCCCACCAATTCTGCATTTCCTACTCGTCTCACTAAAGTTCACTCATGATAATTCTAAGATCTTTCTTTGGAATCTTTATTATAGTTTGTCATAATTTTTAATAGAAATTTTCTGTATCATCTTCGCTACTATTTGCCATTGGTGCGTAGATCTAAATAGCATTTAAGCAAACTGATTTTAAATGAAATTACAGTAACGTTATATGACATTGGAGTAATCTCTCGGACACAGCATTCTCCATTTTTCCTGCTTGATACATTGCGCGTTGATCCTACGACTATTAAAGGTCAGTCGTGAATTTAGACTTTTGGAATTTTTATTTTCAGTCATATTTGATTTACTAGGAATAAAAATATATGGTAGTTTTATGTTGCTTTTCATGTGTTGTAGCTTTGGATAATTTCGGGTAGTAAAAAAAATATATATATATAAAAATAATGATGATAAAAGAAAAAGTGATATAAATTTATATATATATATATATATATATATATATATATATATATATATATATATATATACATACAATAAAAAGTTGTAATTTTTATAACTCAGTGACTCAGTGACTGAGCCAGTCTTTTTAGAGTTTTTTTTTAGAGCAAAAGCTCCTGACGTTGATAAAATTACTGAAGAAATAATCTCGCGGTTACCATAGAGAGGGACTTTTGCGCAATTACTTTCCAAGATGTGTGGAAGAAGTCGGTAATAATCATGGTCTGCAAAATAAGGAAATTTTTCAGCTTACTCACCTGTCTACGAAAGTCTTATAGAAGCTAATCTTAAATGATATCGGCCCAATTATACAAAATCGATATGTGCTACCGAATCGTCAATTTGGTTTTCGCACAGAACATTCTACAATTCAACAGTGCCAGCGAATATTTGATGCAATTTCATTAACTCCGGAAAAACGCGAGGTTCGTTCCGCGATATTCCCTGATGTCACATCGGCATTTGATAACGTCTGGAACCCTGGGTTGCTATTTAAGTTGCGATAAATTCTCAGAGCGAAGATATTTATCTACTTCTGAAAACTTACTTGTCTGAATGCTCGTTCGTTGTTATAAATGATTCGTTTTCTAAAGTTCGCCGTTACCGCAAGGCGGTTTGCTGGATCAATTATTGTATTCCATTTATTCTGCGGACATACCAATTTTTAATCTAACGTTGCTAGCCACATTTGCCGATGATATATACTCGTATATGAATGTTACATATGGAAACGCTGCTGTTCAAAACCACCTTAATCGACTAGATAAATGAGCACGCCTTTGACGCATATCGTTCAACCCAACTAAATATCGGCATATTTTAACAAACCGGTAAAGTGTCCAAGTACAAATTTCATATATGCTAATTCGCAAATTTCACTAATAGATTACATTCGCTACCTCGGAATGCTCATGAGTAAACATTTAACGTGGCAAGATCATGTAGAAAATACGAGATCTACAACAACTAAGGTTGGACAACTATGGACGAAAATCAATTTCTAAACTTGGCCGTAAAGCGGAATGTCTATTTATTGATTATCGCTCCAGTATGGAGATATGGATTAGAATTATATATAACAATGTGCCGAAGTAACCTTCGCAGAATACAGCAACTGCCGTCTAGAATCCTATGTACAACGTTATCTGCGCCCTATTATCTATCGAACGACACACTGCATGTGGACTTTTCCATATGTAACGGATATCTGTACGGAATAGTACGAACGGTTCTTTGAGAAACCTCAGTTCAACCTAAATCTACTGGTACACCGAATGTTTACTATCGATTTTACAGACAGATCTAGCAGACGGCTGAAAAGGAAAAAGGACTGCCGCGATGCACTTCCAATTACCTGATTGGGCTGAGCCGTTCTCAGGGAATTCTTACATACTGCCATAAAGAAAGAAAAAAAGATAAACGAACAGTTTTCTTCTTTGTATCGAAATTAGGCAATTCGTTGGAATTTTTTGATTAATATACATTTTCATTCCTATTCTATATACTTTAATCTCTTTTTTATGATCGCTATTGTTTATTACAGGAAATTGTCCCGTTTATAATTGACACTGAACTATTCGTTATTATAAAAAATGGCAAATTGATATTAATTGTGATAAAACGGAGCCTATATTTTTCACCCGCAGGCGTCCCACGTTACCTGCTGAAGTTAAGGTCAACTCTACCATTGTGAGTTGGTCAAAACATGTTCGATACCTCGGGGTAGTCTTGGATAATAGACTAAATTTTTCTGAACATGTCAGTCATACTACCTTGAAAGCTAGCAGGAGTATATCTGCCATATATCCATTAATCAACGGAAAATCATTTCTTAATGTAACTAATAAATTAACTCTGTATAAAACACTTATACGTCCCATAATGACGTACTGTTGTCCAGCTTGGAGTTTTATTTCAAATACAAATTTTAATAAGTTACAAGTATTTCAACCACAAAATCGTTGACATGCATGCTACCTTAAACGTGTCTTATATTAAGGACCATATCTTAAATTTAACGCGTAAGTTCTGCGATGACTAGTCCACGATAATAGTTTAATTTCTACCATTGGTAATTACGATTAACTCCAATTTATGTATAGTAAATATAAACATAGGAGGCTCAAACATAACCTGTTCTAACGTTATATGGCGCTTATTTTAGAAATTAATATTTCTTCTTTATTTTTTTTAATGTCTCACGTGTTTTTTCTTTTGTTTTATTATTACTGTCTTAATTTTTTATTTTTTGCTGTACAGTTTTCTTTTTCAAATATTTTTTGCTATTATTATAAGTATAAGTATAATTACTTCTTTTATTTATTACGGGTCTTTGTATTATTTCTGATGTACGGCGAGCCATGCTGGGCGTTACGTAATTATTATTTAAAATTTTTGGTTTGTGTATACTCACTGTAAATTATGTTGAAATATACGTTGTTGTTGTTGAACTACGCTTCCGCTTGTTTGAGTGTAGCCGAACAACCATACCTATAGTGAAATGCACAGCTGCTCATTTTGTGTGCTTGTTTCATCTGCATGTAAGCAAGGATTCCGTTAAATGAATAAGTAGTTTTCTCATATAGACTTTAAAAGAAAAATTATTCATTTTTTACTCTCTCCTACACAGTAAGAAAAGTGTTTTGTTTTTAAATTTTAACAAGGGTTTCTTTTTTTTCAGATATTTTTGCTTTAAATTCAAAACATCCATTGAATAACTTGTTTTGTAATCTTTGTAATACCTGCTCCGTATTTTAAAAACCAAAAGTCAATTCTTAGAGGCAAAAAAACTGTAAAATATTGCTAACGAAAATTAGTAAATTTATATGCATACTCGAATAACATTATTAAACTAAAAATAATGTTTCAAATTTAATTTGATATAATACAAAAATAAAATACGAGTTATGAGTAAATTTAATTTATATCGCTTCTACTTATACCCACTGTTGCTAGGTATGCATAGGTCTCCTTATTCAGAATATAAATTTTGTGTAAACGTAGACATAAGAACATTGATTTTATCGTTGAAATTTTGTCGCGTATTACTCGAGGCGGAAGATAAAAATGAGATATATTGAAATTGCAAGTAATTTTGTTTTGTACAAACGTTTGTATTTATTATAATGTTCAGTAATTATTATTAAAATATACGTAAATTTTACATATCAGTTTAAATTAAAAGCATCATTCTCTAAACTTCTTGAAAACGTGCGCAATAAATATGGAGATATTATTTAAAAGAGACGTGTATTTTATCGCGTAACCTTTATCCTGAAGAATAGCTGCATTTCTTAGTGATCCCTTTTAAAAGTCATTAGCTTACATTAATCCTTCCTTTCGCCCGATTTTCCTTATGTCTTGTAGCCGTAAAGTGTATGAATATGAATCATGTTGAAAAATAAGAATCTATGGCATTCTTATATATTTAGATTCAAAAATACTGTCATTTAACTTACGTCTCTTATTTAGTGGTTGATGCATATAAGTCATTGTTGATAAAAAATATTCATTTTGTGTTTTTGATTCGGTCTTCCCTACCTGCGTTACGTTTAGTCATCATCTTAATTTTCACAAAACAAGTGAAGTACTTTTAAGTTTAAAACACTTGTTTAATACCTCCGAAGTACATAATCAAATTGTTTGTGACAATGTTCCATTTCGAAATTACAAATTTAAAGAATTTTCATAAGACCATAATTTTGAATTTTGTTTATTAGTGCTAAGTACTAATAAAATGGAATGCTTGAAAAAACAAACTATATGTGGCGGAGCAAAATTGGTGCATTTGTTAAACTTTTAGAATATCATAACACACCTTGTTCTGATTTATTATCATTTCCCGTCGAATTAATGCTTAATCAACTAATAAAAACAAAATTTTCGATTAATGTAAAAAACTCGAAAACTGGTAATTAATCCAAAAATAAAAAATGCCACCGATAAATTTTAAGCTGTTCAAAAGAAAAACCACAATAGAAGTCTAAAGGAGTTCATTGGAACTCGGTAATAATGTAAAATACTTTGATCGCAATCTTGAGATTTAAATTAAATACGCGGTCATAATTAAAACCAAACATGATAAAGATTAAGTAATATAAAAGGGTATTCTTATATCACGTAATTCATTAAGTATCAAACCTATCGTTAAAGATGATTTAAACATGGTGATAAAAACAGAAAATGTTACTACATACTAGTGAAATTTCGACTCAATCAGCTGCTATTGCTAAATAATAGTGATTAGTGATACGCTACATTATCATACGAGAATAGTATTGGACTCGTCGGTAGACCTGATCTTTTTATTCCGTAATTATTATGTGTGATAGATTTGTTAATTTTTGGGATAAAACGTGTGTATTCTTTAAAGCTGTATTTTTTAAAAATTTTCTTCATTGTTTTATATGAATAAAAACAAACAATAATGAGTAACGAACCTTAAACAATTTAAGTACTGGATTTGTTATTGTTATTTTCGTAATTTATATATTTTCTTATATCAACTGTTAGAGAAGTTCTATTTTCCTGAAATACTGCAACGCATCTCGTTAATGAAAACACATTTGTGTTTTCTCAATGTACACACACTGATTGAAAAGTTGATACAATTTTTGGGGGAGAAGCTTTTTGAAGGTGGTTGTAGTGGAATGAATGTGGCTTAAGTTTTAATTTGTTTCTTGAATTTGGATGCCACGTTTACAGGGTAGATGTGTTATTTCATGATCAATTTAATAAAAGAGGTCCAATAAATAGTGAAACTATGGCTTATCGATTATTAAAAACATTCTTTGATAGAAGAAGGTAAGTATAAATTACTTTATAAATTGTATTTTTACACCAAATGAATAATAACGTGTTATAAAATTGTTACAACAGTTATATTGCTTTCAATAATAGTTAGTTTTTATTTAATATTTGCTCACCTTTTAAATATTCCTTTTAAGGATAGTAGAATGTGGTTGTTAAATTGATTCTGTTTACACAAACAGTTTTATTAACAATGCAATATACCAAATATAGATTCAACGTGAAATTAAGTAGATGTTTGTTGATGCGCAACAATTATGTAAAATAAAGTGTAACATTCTAAAGCATTTGTTATTTTGCATGAAATTATTAAATATCGCGAGATTTATGTATTTACATTGTTTAAAATAATTTTTTGAATGTTTTAGTTCGTAATGGATCAGTTTGGTGTAGAATAATAACTGTTTATACGTATAATGTGAAAAATTTTCATAGTAGGTTGAATGTTAATGTAAAAAGTAATATTTCAGTAGTACACTACACCTTTTAGGACTGTGTCGAATATAAATATTTCGTTCCTTTAATATTGTACGACTTTATTATTAATGAACGGATCTGCAATGTTCACTCATTTTTTTATTATTACCATCTATATTGTTTTTATTATCGGTTTTAATCGTTCGTTTTTGCTGTTCATTTTAAAATGATTTCTTTGTTGTGAATTTGTAATTTACTTGTTTCGTAACTTTTAAATGTGTTTTGAAGTAATTATGTCGTACATACACGTTAAATGTATACAATATTTTAAGATTGTTCGGTGAACATATTTAAATTTATAACATTCTTATGTATGCCGGTTAAGTGCGGTATTAATAATGTAAAGGTATTTAGATGATATATATATATATATACATTTATAAATTACAACTATAACGCTAATGGTATTTTAAAGCTTAATGAGCGTATACGTAGAAGATAAGTGAGGAGAAACATATGACACTTATAATTTTTTTAATCGGTACTATGTTTTAATTAATAAAATATAATAATTTAGTCGCATTAAACTATGTTTACATTATGAAGAGTAGTAAACGAAAAACGTCATATTGTACGAAATTTAATATTATTAAAGTTTCCATTTCATTCATTAATATATTTGTTTTTTAAATAAAACGTGAATTTTAAAAATTTCAGATTTACAGGTGATCGGTCGGATTTACTCTTATTGTTTCTGTACATGCCAGTTGGTTTGCTTATCCTTCTAATGCGACTTACTTTGACTACGGTCATTTTCTCTTTGTTGTATCTATTTTCTGGCATCAGTTTCATTCATCGGTATAAATTATTCTTATATAAATAACAATATTTACCGTATTCTTGAATGATAGCATTAACAAATTTTATTTACTTTGAATAATTTATCTTAAAAAATATATATATATATGTTTATATTATATAATGTATATTTTCATATATATATAAAATACAATGCGAAAAATTTTGATTGCAGCAATTTACTGCATCTAATGTTCGTTACGTGGGGTATAGTTTATTCAGTTGATAGAAGTGTCACAGGAAGAAAGCAAAAGGCTCGTCTTTTGGTAGCCAATCATGTTACAGCTTTAGATTATATACCGCTTTTAATGTGCACTGATTGC
Organism: Coronaproctus castanopsis; assembly: GCA_032883995.1. Lineage (NCBI taxonomy): Eukaryota > Metazoa > Arthropoda > Insecta > Hemiptera > Monophlebidae > Coronaproctus > Coronaproctus castanopsis. The sequence goes on from CM065054.1 coordinate 95,896,640, forward strand.
GAATTGGTATATCGTTTTAAACAAAGTTATAAAAGTAAATTTAGGTTAAAAAATAAAGCATGTTTGATTTGAACACTAATATTTTCCTTTGTACGTAACTGAGATTAACATTATTAATCGCGTTGGTAAGATTATTATTTCATCAGGAGTTTATGTTTGAAATCAGTCGACACAAGTTTCGTAGTAGTAACTATACATGTTTTAAATGCTAGCCAATTATGATTTGAATTATAAGATTTCTTTGGAGTTAAAAAAAAAAAATTATAGTTTTTTATATGATTCAATGAAATAGATAAATTACAGCCAGTATGTTGAGACTATTTGTACGTCTAGAACATAAAGTTAAATAAAATTTATAATTGATGACGAAAACCAAGATACTTTAATGCGGTGTTAGACAGTTCTAACGCTTATCTTTCAAATTGAGTTGTTTTTTTAAATTAGTTTTTTCGTACATATTTAAATGCTATTTTTTTAATTGCGCACAAGTTTTATAGGTTTATATACAAAAAGTAAATTTACACGTATATTTAATTTTCACTACTAAACCTAACGCAACAAAATATATAATTATTTTTATATTCTGTAATTCGCATTAGAAAACGCAACATTAAACTACGGTTTAAAAAGGTATTATTGAACAGTTCTGTCGTAATGTTTAAAAAAAAAAAACGTGTTTTTACTTAATCTTCGTCAGTATCTTAATTCCTGTCGTTATTAATGGCAAATAGCGGCTATGTTGAATTTACTAAAAATAATTATATGCTGCGTATGTAAATGATCCTACAACCAAAAGATTATCAAGAACAAGGATGGCTTTATGTTACAACGCGATGAAGATATTAACTTCAAACGGATGGAATATTATAAAAAATTATTCGACGAAAACAATGACGTCAATTGAAATTTACCTTAATTAATAAAAATTCCGATTACTCGATTAACGTCGTACAACAGCAGCTGTGGAAATTTATAAACAGGACCTACGTCTAGCGTTTGTATAATAAAGCATTTTTTGACTCTGTTAATAGAAATGCGCTATGGATAATTTTTAAACAATTTGAACGTCCATATAATTTAATCTCGTCTTTTTACGTTAATTTTATAAATAATATTTTATCCGGATAGCAGTTGACATCGTTAAGTTTTCATGTAAACATCGGGCTTAGATAAGGTTGGTTTTTGACATCGACTCTATTTACATGTTCTTGCAGATCAAAAATCGGTATCAAGTCAGAATAAAACCACTCGGGGCAAAGTCAAAACGATCGTGGTTTAGTAAAATGACGTTAAAAATTATTGATAAGTTTACGGTTTGAAATGTTTTTAAATTGCATAATTGCATATATGTTTGAAGTTGCATTCATTTTATTTTAAAGATTAACCACTTAATGTTTATCTAAATAAATCTAATGCGTTTTCTAAAATTTGTCGTTCGTTTTTTTTCCTTTCAGGTTATTCAAAGTGATATTCCTCAAGAACTATGTCGTTTGTTCGGTATAGAAACAATACCTCCGAATGCATTGAATTCGAATTACTTGGCAATGCTGATTGGATCGACTATTTCGACATATTTGCACTTCCCGGAAGAAACTATCACTAATGGAAAAGGATTGTTAAAGTGAATTTTAAAAGATATCTAAAAATTACGTTATTTAGAAAGTCGTGTATTATATATTATAGTCGCTGAAACTTTACAGCATCATTCGATCTACTTTACGCAAAGTTTTACGCTCGATATAGATTTAAATCTATATGAAGCATGAATACAGCAAGTCCGAATTCGACACTAACAGTTTCATTTCCTTTTTTCTCCCCCTTTTTTTACGCCACACCGGTCCTAATGATCACAATTGATGTGTTGCAGTCTTCGCACACTTATATATATATGTAATACGTGAAAGCATATTTCTACGTATATATATATATAGTTTTGCACATATATACATCCTCCGGCGGAATATAACAGCAATTTATAATGGTTTTATATATACGTACATTAAAATACGCGAGTAAATAATATTTATTATCTGCAGCCATCTATAATAAATTATAACGGACAAAAAGCCTTATCGCTTTTAATGCATTAGCATCTTCGTTACCTCATATCATCCGAGTTCGAGATAATAAGACGAATCCACTTTTATTTATATAGCTGCGCGATAATTTTACCGACGTTAGTCATCTTTTAAAGCGAGTTCTTAATCATTTCTTGGAAGTTTTGGTTGCTCGTTTTTTTTTTCTTTTTTTTTTTTTTTTTTTTTTTAATTCAAATTTAATATAAGATGCGATTCAATTTATTTATATATTTCTTTTTTTCTAGATTTGTTAAAATATTATTTTATCGATTTTTGCAATTTAACCGCTTAAATCGGAATTAAAATTAAAGAATCTGTTGATAACATCGAAATAATCGACCCGAGTTAATGATTGATTGAACGTTTTTCTTTTAACTTAAATTAAAAAAATAAATAATAGCTTCATTTTGCTACGCGTTTAAAAATGAAATATAGTCTTTCAAAAACGTTCATTGAAAATTCGATAGAACGATTATATCAGTGACGTTTAAAACAATTTTTGGATATATATATATTTTTTTTTTTCCTGCATTCCTGTTTGAGAAACATGAAGTAAACGATAATATTGTATAGGAAAATTTTAACGTACACTCCCTCGAATATAAACACCTACTACCCTGGAATACGGGCGACTCTGTTTCTTAATTTTAATTCGATCGAAATATAAATACGATCCCCGTTTTAAATCTTATCTATTACTGTCGAAATAAATTTTATCATTAGCCGATTTCCTTAATTGAGTCGATATTTTTCGTGTCATTAAAAAATTTTACAGACTGTCAATTTTAAATACGAAATCGCCTCGTGTCGATTTACGAAATAGTTAAAAACTGCTAAATAAAATGGAGTTTATAAAATTGAAATATTCTATGTCAAACAAATACCCTTTATAATAAAGATGAACAATTTTCTTACGTAATGCTGCTAATGGGAACGTAATAATAATGTTTATTTATATATATATATATATATATATATATATATATATATATATATATATATATATAATATGTAAAACGGTCGTCGCGACTATAATAAAATTTTATATTTTTTCAAATACGTATGAAGATTTTCTACTTGGTGGTGCAATGCGGCGGATTATATTCAGCCGATAGCTTTAACCGTATCGACGCCGTTTCCTAACATTAATTTGGCACCTTTAGGTTCGACTTGGCGCATCAATTTATTATTTCATATGTTCGTGCCATTCACTGCTTATAATATCAAGTAAGCGATAATTCGGTGTATTTATATATGTGTGCGTGTGTTTTGTACTGTAATTGTCAAATAAGGTACGATTCGTATAACGTAATTCTACGATGGTGTCTATATATAAAAAAGAACAAAATAACGAGTAAAATTAAAATTTTCATACACAAAACGTATCGATACAACCTTAATACCGATTTTCAATGCAATGACATAACAAACAGACGATTTGAAGGTTACAAAGTGTATCTTAAATAATTGATAATAGTTAAATAAATATGTACATTGAAAATCGACCTCGTTAGAGTAACGTTGGTTTTTAATAAAAACTCTCGCTACCAGATCGATAGATATTTAAATTAATAAATTACTCGATTGCGTCGTACACCAAATAGTTAGTTTCTATTAATAAATTGTTCGGTTGTGTTGTAAAAATTATTATTTTTTTTTCGGTACAAAATAATCTATAATGTAGAAAATGTTTCGAATCAATACGCAACCTATACATAAGTCTTCTATATCTTCATCGACTGTCCTTTGTATTCCTTACTCAGGTAATCTCTCAATCCTCACTTCCTCTTCAGAGATGAATACTCTTAACTAACCTAATCGTGTTCTTACGTCTGTCCCGTTTCTACTCCTTGATTTAACTTGCTCTCCCTCGTGCCTCTAGCCTTAGTTGCTGGACACCGCACGTTAATTTAGATTAATGATAATATATATATATATGAATCGTCTTCCGGCTCACATGTTTTGTATTGGAATTTCCAGTTCCCCATATTGTCCCCATCCAGCCGATTCACAAATTATCGCCGATGAAAACCACATCCTTTTCAATTGCAGTTTTCACACACCTGATCAACTCGCACTCCTGAATTCCTTAATATCGATCGGTTATCGTCCTCCTTTCTCTATCACTTCCTTAATTTTTTCTAATGATTCCCGTGTTTTCCTCCTTCTTTACAAATTCCTAACCAATTGTAACATCAATATATAATAACTATTTATCAACACGTTAGTGGGTTGTGATTGCTCCTCAGCAGTGCCCCCCCCCAAAAAAAAAAAACAAAAAAAACGGATAGTAGTTCTAAAATAGTAAAAAAAACAAAAATTAACCTTTCCATCTTCGACACATTTCTTGCCTTTCTTCTTCATCCGTCATTTATTTTCCTTATATTCATTTATTTACTATTTTTATTCCCAACCTTCTCGTTTACTTTGTTACGGGTCAATCAATCTTAGATGACCTTTCTTTTTAATTAATAATAATGAAATCGTAATTAAAAATTAGATGTATATATATATATATATATAATATTTAGCTGACACCCCGGCCTATTTCGTATCGCCTTCGTAATCAATAAATGTATTAACTTATTAGCTGAATTAAATTTAATTGTTTATTAACATACGAACTAAGTTCGATAAATGTACAAAAATCAAAATAGAAATAATTTTAAATACATGGAAATAAATGTAATCTGACATTCTCGCGTTTGTGATTGTGCAAACGTTCGTACTGCTTCGTTATGTAGTTTTAAATTATTCTTTCTATTATCTATTTGGCAAACTTCATACTGCCATAGAAGTAATAAATGTTGCGTTAACCTATTGGCTGAATTAAATTTAGTTCTTTATTAAGATCAAATGAATGAAATTCAATAAATGTACGAAAAATAAAAATTAAAACCTACTTTTTAATTTATTGAAATAAATATAATTCATTAACTTTGCGATTGCGCAAACATCAATAATAGCTTTATTATATAATTTTTTTAGTTGCGCGGTTATATTAAGGAAAATAGCCGCGCAAAATTAATAATCGCCCAATTTAAAATTACGTAATGAATTATTAATGTTCGCAAAATTGGAAGAAGAAAAAATATCGTTCCATTTTGATTTTTACAACACGATTGTCGAACGTAATTCATTCGGAGAATTCGCTTTAACCTTAATAAAATACCAAAATTTAATTCTTCTAATAAGTTAACGTTTATCGATTCTGCGGGAATATGAAGTTAATCGCGCAATTCATAATTACGTAACGAAATATTTATCCGTATTTGTACCGTTATCGCACAATTATAATTATATAATGAAATATCTATCGATGTTTTCACGATTATCGCGCAATTCATAATTACATAATGAAACATTTAGCAACGTTTTTTTTACGATTAGAAATAGCCTGACAAAGTAACAAATTATCGTTTACACTAGAACGATTAATCGAAATAAATAACGAATCTAAAACATATCTACAAATTAATTGTGCTAAGATTTTTGTTATATTTTCCAACAAAATCGCGCTTAGCCATTTGATCCACGGCATATTTAAATTTATTTTCATTTTTTTTTTGCTAATTTTTCCGACGTTTTAATAATTATAATGCTATTCCGGATGAAAACAAAACAGAGATCATAAAAATCGGTCCAGCCGTTCTTCTTGAGATATAAATGATGTAATTAACAGCTATATATATATGTAATATAGTCTGATAATTGACTAATGTTTTCTTATATATTATTGTTAGATACCTGTCTGTTCTGAATGTTCAAAGTGGACGTCATCCAGATAGTTTAGCTAGTCGCGCAGAACGAATGATTTCAGCCGCTTTGGATGTTGGGCTTACTAGATTTACCGCCAAAGATAAAGTATGCGTTATTTATATAAGTCGGTTTAACTTTAACCTTATTATGTATTCCAACAGGACATATTAGATTTCATTCACGTATTCGTTCGCCGAACATCGTGACTAGCTATTGTACGTTTATTTTTACGTACAAAATGAGCTAGCATTCAAGACACTATTTTATATGCGCGCGCATATGATGTTATACAGAGTGGGGTGCCACTGCCATCTCCGTGATAATTAAGAATTAATTAAATAATGATGAAAACTTCCTATGCGGCGTACAGTTGAGCATTCTAGCAACTACGGCACCGCAACAATTTATACAGGATGATCCAGTGAAGACGGATGGTTTTGCTTTTTGAATAGCTCAGTTGGTAACACTCGTTAACCACGTACTCCACGTTTTGTGTACACACGAGAGAGATTCATCTTTGTTCGGTTTCATTCGTTATCATGACATCCTACAACGAGAAAGAGCGCACGTTTTGCGTGGAACGTTATTTTCGACGTGAATTGATCACGACAGTGCAATTCCGAAAATAATTCAAAGTTACGCGATTTTTTTTTTTTTTTTTGTGGGATACCTTAAGAACCCCGCTTTTACGAAATACGTCCGCGAGATCTGGAAGATCCGAAAACTGGGATTTCTGAAGAAATTTCAAAAATTCACATGCTTGAAAAAGCTTTGGAAAATTTTGTAAAGACCGAATGAATGTATTATTACAAATGTCGTCCATCTAAACGATATTGTGTTTTACAAATGTTTGTAAGCTAATCTCTCGTTTTACTATTTTTAAATAAAATTTCATTCGAAAATTTGTCGGAATAGTTTTTGAGTTATTCAAAAGATGACAAAACCGTCCGTCTTCTCTGAGTCGCCCTAGGGTAAAAGAACCGTGTATTCGATCAAATTACATGCGTGCAATTATTTACATAGTAGAATTGCGGCGTGAGCCTCACCTTGTTCGCAATGATAATATTAAAATAACAACACTATAGTTAAATGTATGTTAAGCGCGGTGGAAAAATGTTTCAAACGCCGCAAACGATAAAAAAAATAATATCCATAACTAAAAAAAAAAAAAACATTGTTTTTATATACTGCTGTAATGTTCGCTTTCGTTATTGATAAATATTCGTTAGTGTTTAATCATCGAAGTTTGCCATTATTTGGGAAGTGTGGTTGTTTAGAAGAATATACCATGGGGGTAGATAGTTACCAATAAAGAAGTATCGATGACTATAGTAAAACGAAGAAAAACGGCGTACGTAGGTCATATAATAAGAAGTAATAAATACACGCTATTACAAATTATCCTCCAAGAAAACATTGAAGGGAAATGGGGAAGAAGAACACATTGGATATGAAAATTATACAAGATTGGTTGAACATCGGGAAGGCTTCAGAAATCATAAGGATAGCCAGAAATCGAGATCAGTTTCATCATATGACAACCTCCTTCGAGGAGAAGTCACTTGAAGAAGAAGAAGAATTATTATGTCATTTTTGGTACTAACTAAAAATCTTCAACTATTGGGCTTTATTTGTATCTACATTGCTCGATGACTCATTATTTAAAAAATTTCAGTTATTCGAAGCTCGGAGAAATTTAGTAGTCGTATCTTTTCTACATCCTTTTTTTTTTTTTTTCGTAACTTGAGTATACTTGACAAGTATATAGTGATATTTATGCTCGGTTAACTGCTTCAGTGACTAAATTACTAATGTTGTTGCAACTATTAAAGCTGACTATTTCTTTGTCATGATTGTTCGAACATGATGCACAAAATGTAATACTTAAGCGAGGCTCACTTATAAAAAAAAAAAAAAAACCAAACGGATAAATTGAACATATAGTTTTGTTAGAGCTTTTATAACAGCGGCATTAATGTGCTTAGCAAACGCCAATTTTTTTTATAAAACTTATACCTATATAACGAACACGATTAGACCACTCATCGAGATCGCTATTAATATTAATTTTATCTGCGGATAAAACTGATTATTCATAAAGTATCGATGTCAATTTTCCACGTAGAGAAATATTTCAAAACTCGTGAAGATCCTTGTTGTAATCTATTACTAATTGCGCGTGGTATATAAGAACTAAAGAATAGAGCTGTATATCATCAGCATAGATAGCAATCTAGATGTTATTTAATTTGGGAAAATCGTAAAAATAAAGCGAAAATAGAAACGTCCCTAAGTCGCTGCCGGAAGGTACAAACTGCTGGAAGAACGCGATTAATTTCAACATAAAATATCCTCTTACTTAGGTAGTAAGTTTAACCGTGTGTGGTGGTGGAAAATTACAATCATTTTATATATAATGCCATTAAATAGTATCGAATGCTTTACCGTTGTCATTCGTAAATCATCCAGTATGCTAATTCTCTGTAATTATATTTCGCGATTTGATGATTCTTGCCGGGTTCGAAATTGTTCTTTAAGAATAACATTCTTGCAGAGCATACTCATTTAGCCGTTTTAAAATGAATTTTTCGGGCGATTTTAAATTACCGAGTAAAGTGATGGGTCGTATATTACTGACCTTGGAAGAATCTTTTCCCGGTTTAGGAAGCGCTTTAATTTTACAAATTTTCCATTTACGTAGATAGTGTATCCGTATTTAATCATAGCGTTTATAATATCGATTTCCTGGACAATAGCTTTTATCTTTTAATTAAAATAGAGGAAATATTATTGTTACCTACTGAGATTTTATTTTTTAAAGATTTTATACGATCATAACCTAAGTTTTATATATAGTTAATATCACCAGATAAAATTTGATTATCCTTCATAAACTTATATACTTATTTCTTAGAATAACTAGTTCCCATGAAATGCGTTTTGCCTATGCACTTTAAAATCAATGGTTAGCAAGTAATTCTACCTTTATCTTTGTAAGCGTAATAACCGCGTCATGAAGTGCAGGAAAAGCTGCGTATGGTTTTCGATAGTATTTGCACATTTTTCAGAAAGTTAGATTAAACTTATTATTATTGCGGTGTTTTAATATCGCCTTAACTGATTTATTTAAAAATTCGTAAATTGCTTATAATAATCGCAACACTCACCGCTCGGTGAGTGTTGCGATTATTTGCATAAATTCTTATCACGTAATTTTTGAATTTATGCAATGCAATGCCGAAGTTAATGCATATTTTTATTCTCCTATCAAGTAACAGTTTATTCAGTTGCAGTTTTTTGTGGGTTTTTTTTTTTCAGGTATCTTATATTAATTTTAGCCTGCAGTCGTATATTTATTTCATCATTAATTTTTTCTTTTATTTATCGCGGTAAGGATGTATCCGGTACACAATTACCTACTTGTTAACGACATTTTACCTAATAAAATATTCGTTCATAATTGTTGCTCGTGACGACTACTCAAAAATTTACACAACAACTCAAAAATGTAATAAATTCTTAATTCTATTCATGTAAATGTACGTAGATAGAGAGCATATATTCTATCGCGTAGATGCTTTATTATTAAAAATGTGAAACAAGTTACACATCTCGCGCTGTATTTTGTAAATACATCGATTAACATATTTTTGGTTAATGTACTACCAAAATCAGGAAAGGATGGAAGTAATATAAATAATTTTAGATTAATAAACCGGTAACTTAAGTAAAGGCGGAGAAAGTTATATTATTTCGCCTGCAAAATTTTTCAACATCACACAGTATTATAAGAGACGATCAGTTTGGATTCGGACTTAACCATTCAACAGTGCAACAGAATATCCAGAATATCAGATTACGTGTAACTGACAATTTCAACAAAACATACTGGAATGGTATTAATTGACACTGAAAAAAACATTCGATACAGCATGGCATAACGGAATATTATACAGAATGATTAAACTTCAATTTACAATACTATATATTAAACTAATACGTACCTAAGCAACAGAAAATTCTATCTTATAAACAACTACGAAGTATCCTTCTGTGAAAGATCAAAAAAACTATAGGTGCGTATCGCAAGTAAGTATATAATTGGAACATATTTATTTCTAATACTGTTTAAATAATCTTCCGAACGTACCTTTTTTTTGTCGGAAGCTACATTATATGCCGATGACCTAGTATTATATTTAGCACCGATTCATAATCGATTGCAAAAAGGTGGTAAATACTATTTCTAAATATTACAGAAGATGAAAATTACAACTGAATAATCCGGAACGATTATTTTTACTAGAAGACGTCCACTACTTCCGCCTGAACTAAATATTAATTCCCGAACAAATCTGACGGTCGAAAGAAGTAAATTTAGTTCTAGACACCGAAGATTAACATTGAACATATTATGCGATAGACAAAGTCCACAAATGAACGTACTTTTTCCAATAACAGAAAAGTCTTACCAGATTAAATAAAAATAAAAAATAAAAAAAAAATTACTGTTATTTGTCTCGGTTTAACTTACGTTTGTCCCCTGTGTATGGTCTGCTATCTGTAATAGTACGTATAAAAAGCTTCGGATAGACTAAAATTATTGTTGTAGAATTAAATGCTACCCGTTGTACAAAAGAATTTCTTATTTACACGAACAAACAAATGATCAGTGTGTATTAATGCCTTCGATAATCATTCTGTCCGTCGCGATAAATTAACTATCGATAACTACGATATGGCACATCGTCATTCGCGATATACTGTGTATAAGTGCCGTAGAAAATTATTTTCCTATTTCGAGTATACTATTATTTTATTATGGACTTTATTAATAAGTATCGATTGTAAATTGTAATTATCACCGATAACTGAAGTACTTTTATTGTTGTTGTTTTTTTTTAACATCGTACCAGCACTAAGTGCTACTAACAACGTAGATCACGGATAAGAGAGGGGTTTAATCAAGTGCCTCCATTAAGGCACAAGACTGCGATGAGGGAGAAGGAATGTACATTATGGGAATGAAATTGGGACGAAATAATGATAATAGGAATAAACAGGTACAATAATAGGAGAGAAAGACATACGCTATCGTCTGAAAGGAGAAGGGAAACTGAAATCAATTAGGTGATTAGCATCGCGACATCACTTTCTTCTCAAACGTCTTATTATCTGGAAGGCACGATGTGTGCATTCTACGGATGATTGGATTGCTGCTAACCTCGAACTTGTCGAATAATTTTTTATATTAGCATGTTTTTTTTTTAGTTTGCTTTTTTTTTCTATATTTTCTTTTTCATCTTATACTAAATATATGAAAAATGTAATTTATCAAGTTAAAATAACTATTTGCCAAAGTTAAAAGTGGTACTTGGCCAATAATTTCATGAAAAGTAGGTTAATTAATGAAATAAAGGCTTTTTCTTCTTCGTGTTTAATAATAAAATATCATGCGACAGAATATTTTCTCTGTCTACGTACATTTACAAGAATAGAATTAAGAATTTGTTGCATTTTCAGGTTTTGATCTAACGTAATGTTTACATCATCATCATCTGAGTCGCTTCCCCTTTACAGGAGATTGCGTACATCCTTTCTCATATGCTACGATTTCTGGCGTCTTTAATGATCTCCGTCAGGGTTCTGCTTGGCGAGTCATCCGGTGGATTTGCCGTCATCAACTCTATCCGCTTTCTTCCTCTTGCTGGCTTTCCCTGTATTTTTCCTTGTACTGCCAGCAGAAAGACTCCACCTTCACGGATTTTATGTGCTATGTATTTCCTTTTTCTGTTCTTAACATCATCTACCATGTTTTTCCGTTTTTCTCCTATTTTTGATAAAACTGCCACATTGATTAATCTTTCCATGAAATCCGGAGCAGTCTTCGGTAACACCACATCTCAAAAGCAGCTTCTCTTCGCACTTGGCGCTCATAGTCCGCGTTTCACAGGCATATTTCAAAACGGACCGTACATAACATTTCATTATCCGCTTTCGTAGGGTGAGGTTCATCTCGTTCGATTTCCAAGAACTTTGCTTAGGTTATTGAAGGCCTTTTTCGCCATACCAATTCGTGTCTTTATTTCCTTGTGGTCTCGACCATCGTTATTTATCAGCGTGCCAAGATATCTGAATTCATTTACATTTTCAATTTCATGTGCTCCAATTTTGATTATAACTTTCTTGTCGTCATTCTTCGTAAATTTCATCACTTTACACTGATTTTCATTCCGTATCTTAAGCCAGCGCTATTTATTCGGTCGATCATCTTCTGCGCTTGCGTTTCTGTTTCAATATATGTAATATATATTTATCTTAGCGTAAAGTAGATTTTTCGTTAGATTAAATATATAGTAATTTTACTTTTTTTTTAATATTAATTTTACGTTTTTTGTTAAAATGTTCAACTAGTTCGTTTACTGCATTCGCGAATCGTCGACAAATCGGAAGGTGGTGTCAATGCGACAGCATGTTGTAAGAAGCGCGCGGTGCTATCGCCGACCTATAACGCGTTGAATAAACGGAAGAGATCGTTTACGTATATAATTATATGTATAATTTAACGCGAATAATAATAATAATAATAATATTTTTCCGACAGGCCCGTTACGAAAAGATCTATCTGAATCGTTTAAATGGGGGTGCAGTTATTCCTGAAACCGACTCCGAAGAAGATACGGTAAATATTAGTAAGATGGTCGCTGAAGTTAGAAATTTATTACCGCACGTTCCCAAAAACGCTATCGTCAAAGATTTAGGTAATTATATTGTAATTATAGGAGAATTACAGGTAAGCCTATTTATCTCAGGTTGTTGGACGATTATCGAGACGACAAACGAGATAAATATGTGACGGAAGATAACTGAATAGACACGCATAGCAGAAATTCCACTACAAATTACACAAATATATAGAACTATACTAGATTGTAAATCATTTAAGGAAGAAATTTAATATATATATATATATATATATATATATATATATATATATATATATATATATATAGAACAATAATGCCGTGGGTTTTTTTTTTAGTTAAATGAGGACAGACAGAAATAAAAATTTTAATAGCTCAATGTAGGTCGACCTCTTAAAGCTATGGTTTCTTACGGCGTCACAAAACGTTCATAGTGGAAACGAACAATCGTGTTTTCTTAATGTTGTATTAAAAAAAAAAAAAAACTTTGAAATAACTGGTTAAAACTTTAAATTCTTGTAATTTCTGTCCTATTTGTGATATCAGTGTGAAACAAAGCTTAGAACGAATCCGATGATATAGGCTACGAGCTGTGCGAATTTCGTCATCATTGCTTTAATAGTTTTTGAGTTAAATCGAGACAGACAGACGACAATAATTTAAAAAATAGATTTTCTGTTTATGATAAAAATAGCCGGATGCGGTGATTATAATTAGAATATTCGCAAATCACAGACATTACACAGTTTTAAATATTGAATATATTGATCATAACGCAGTTTAATCGCTAAAAGCTTTGCAATAAAAAACTGATTTAACTAATTTTTCAAATGATTTTTTAATAAATTACAGTTTTATATGTTAATATAGATACAGTGCAATATAATATAATTACCTAGAAAAATTGTACGTCAAATTGTTAAATATCTTAAAATAATCGGTAATTTTCTTCCGTTTTTTTTTTTTCGCAGCTCGAGCTTTCTGTATTGTTCCGTATTTTTTCTAGAAGTAGAATCGGTGTAAAGTTTGCCTTCTCTTGTCTTTCAAACTAATCGATGCGCTCTTGCTGGTGGGAAAACAGTTGTTACAGTTTTGCATTCTTTTGATAGGGGAAAAAAACCCGGCAGTTATTAGAAAGTATAAACAAGATTTATTAGTGTTTATTGTTTCGATTGCATTATTTTTCTAATTGTTCGATATAGTCGTTTAGAAACAATAAAAATAAGATAATTGACATTAACAATCATTCTTTCGGCTCGACGGTTAAATATCGAGTGACAAACGAAACTACTTCAATCGATAAGGCTTCACTCTACACGTAATGTTGAAATAATGAAATAAGAAAGGTGACTACTTCGTTGGGAATTAAGTAATTCATATTTCGGATAATAATCTGATTGTCGATATTTATTAATTACTATATGCATCTATTATAAATTTAAATTTTATTTTGTTTTCTTTCAGAAATAACTGACGACGTCGAAAATACTGTACAGTATTTAATTGTGAAATTTCCGAAAGAAAAAAAACCTTTAACTGTAAGTTCGAAATTAATTTCCTTTAAAATTAAGTTAGGCGTGCTGGCCACCGAGTCTTATCTATAAGGAAATTTAGCCTATTATTTTGGCACCATTATCGATACACTCCTTCCATTCTTAGGTCGAAATTCGGTAAGCGGGTGTACTCTCGAATTAATAGGAGGCATTCAGAAATGTCGACGTTATGAGCACACCAAATCATCCGATAACTTTGATTTTGTGTGTGTCAAATGCGCAGAAACTCGTGTAAATCGCCAAAATGTACTAAAAGTACAAATTCAACATCAATTTACGTCCATTATAATGGCCGGCATACATCAAATTACGAAGGATGTGACGTTTATCAAGCATTCCTCTAGCTAAATGTTACGATGAAAATAAAACAGGGATCGATAAAAAGCATTTCAATTCTCAAAAAATCCGAATTTTCATCCCGCAAACATCTCTACCTCGGCTATTAAATAATCAAACTTTTCGAAATACGCTACATTCGACAGATCAAAACTCAACAGAACAATCTTCTCTCGATAATAAGATGCTGCAAAAACTAGAATTAAGGATAACCATATAATGATAGAAAGGATGATATAATGATAAAGAGCGCGATGATGTTATTACCAATATATATTAAACTCCTCGTCTCTCTTCTACTTCTTCATCTGTGTACCGTGTCCTTGAAGAACGTTGGCGATCGTCTTCTTGACTTGATTCTTGTCCATAACTTGACACTGAATATTTCGAACGTACTTACTTTGAACCGCTTCTTTAGTTTTTTCATCACAATTTTTTTTTTTTTTGCCCAGTTTTCACCCTTTGGCCAGTTTATTGTTCAGACTATAAACTTATATTATTAGCCTTAATAAAATTATATAATGTACGCGCATCTAAGGAGATAGGATCCACAATAAGTTCTTCAAGTTGTATTGGAAGCGTATTCCTTGTCGATAAAAGTTCAGAAATAAAGCTGTTTCTATTTTTGTATTTTGGGCAGGACCAGATCTGATGTTCAATGCTATTTTCGATATTACATATCTCACAAACTCCCATTCTGATGATCCCCAATTTGGCAAGATGACTAGGTGAACAATTATGATCACTCCTTAGTCTGACAAACACAGATACAAAATCTTTATGGAGAAGATCCTCATGTTTAAACCAGAGCTCTTTTGGAATTGTCTTTTGGATAGTGGCGTATCTTTTACCTTTTAACAAGCTTTGAAATTCAAAACACGATTGAAAAGAACGGTACAACATTTAAGCTTCGGTATTAATTGTCTCCATTGTAGTTTAACGTGCTTCTCAATAGCTGGAATTAGATCTGATCGAGTAATCGCATCCGCTACCTCATTTCCACGGACACCACAGTGGGCAGGGACCCACTTAATCTTCACCTTAGTTCCACGCTTGTGAAGTTGCCAAACCCACTGTCTTATTGATATCTCTAATATACTCATTGAAAGTTCCGGGAGTCTAGATAGTTGTAAAAGAACACTCATGGAGTCAGTAAGTATTAATATTTTTTTTTTTATATATATATAATCTAATAAAAGAAACAGCCTCGTATATGGCATACATTTCCATAAAAAATGATGAACTTGCATATGGTATGCGGAACAACTTAGAGATATGTTTCTACTGTGGTAAAAAAAAGCGGCTGTATATCTCTAGAATGTTCAATAGAGCCATCGGTGTAAATAATTTCATAATCGTTGTACTCCTTCTCCAATATTGACTCGACAATGGAATTTTTAACGCCATTTGGGAGACTCTTCGATGTATTGAAAAAACTAGTATCTACAATTAATCTAAACTGTAATAATTTAGAAGGCAGTCTTATAGAAGGGACCTAAAGACGTCTGTACTAAACTTATCTCGTGCAGTTTGTTACGACTATGAATGAGTGGAGGTAAATTTATTCTGGTCGGCCATACCCACAATTGCCATTATCTTGCTTCGTATAGCAGCCCATATTGTTTCTCATTAAATTACCGATAATTCTAAATTTTCTTTTTTTTTTTAGCCGATGCTATAAAAACTTCGATAACGTTTATAATTGTGATTTTCGAACGGTTGGTAATTTACAATGTTTTAGAGAAAAAAATTCCGTGAAATTCTGCAATTTTCATTACTTCGTTATTATTAATGGGATTCATTGGCTCCAACAACGTTTTCGAGATTTCAGAATTCCTGTTACATTTAAAATTATTACGTATGTTAATAGTGTTTATACCAGTTTCTATTAAGTTTGTATATTCAGTGAAGGATTTTGGTGTACACCCGTGAGGCTTGAGCCTAGAGGGTGGTAAAATTTAGGAAAAAACGTTGAAAATTCAAAATTAAATGAGTTTTTGTCGATTGTTGACCTTATCGAAGTACAATTGCTGCAAGAAATTGACTATGATATTATTGATTTTTTGGTCAAGCCGAAGGAAGAAAAAAGTATAATATGAATCTGCGACTAGTCATTCGAATAATTTAGATGTAGTTCTCGAATATAATTTATTTTTTAATTATAAGTTAATTATTAACGAATAACTTTCACGTTAACGGTCATTGTATATATGTATTTTTCTTTTATATATATATATATATAATTATTATTATTATATTTTTCGAAATGAATATATTACTTATAATTTTTACAGGAAGATAAATCATCATTCTTGGCAAGCAAAAAAATTTTTTTACAAAATGCTCGTCAACGTTATATCGAACGTCATAATTTGTAAATTCAAACATCTACCTGTGAAATTTCAATATGACCTACGCTTTTCTTCAGGATGTTCAAAATTTTATTATTGTGGATTTCTTGCAAATCAAATAATAATTCATAAATGATTATTTATTATTCTATGAACCTATATATGTTGTAATACATACATATATGTATGTATTGATTTATATATATATATATATATAATTCTTCAGTCTATAAAATTGTTTTAAATGTAATGCTAATTTGCGATGGAAGTTAATTTTAAGTATGCTTTAAAAATGCGTCATTGCTGCTGAATAACTTTTTAGTAACATAATTTTTATGTTTTACAGAATTCATCTTTATTTTCATGTTGCTTGTGTGTAATTCATTTAATATATTTTTATTTTATTTTGTAAATTTATAAAAACTAAGGCGTGCAAAACTATCTATCGAGTTTCATTTTAATCGTATACATAATGTTTTATTAGTTTCAATATATATATATATATATATATTTAAAGCCAGTATACATAATTTATTATTTAAAGAAATCAGTAATGCAAAAAAAAATTTGTTTAATTAGTAAATAGATATGAAAGTAACTATTCAATATTATATTATTTTTTAAATAATATTTTGTTGATTAATTTTTCTTTATTATAGAAAATGGCCAAGGAAACCAATTTAAACGTACTTTGAACGGTGTGCAAATAATACTATATGGTTACCCTCATTCTTTTGCCATAATACTGAAAATTCGCCATCATGTCGCTCTTCTTCAGGATGTTGAGGTTTCCATTAAGTTCGTATGAATTCTCGGCCACTTTTCTCGCTGATTACTATGCTCACTCTCCTTCTCTTCTTGGACTGTTTATCGCTTATTCGCCGCATATTGATCTTCTCTCCGTTCTTATTAAACTGCCCACAAGGAATACTGGAAAGTGGTCTGGAATAATTCTTATACTGTCTCACATTATAAATTGCTTCAGACTGATCTTCCACGCTTACACTGCTTTTACAATGTACAGATGCCAGTTAATCAAATTCGTCCATTCATAATCGCCATATGCCGACTACGATTGGGAAAAAATCGTCTCCCTTCTTCATTATTCCAAATGAACCCTTGCTATCTCTCCCTACTGCTCACACCCTGCCAATGCCGACCTTATTGCCCACGCGAATCACATATTTTTTTAATGTTCCTATTATCTCTCTTTCCGTAATACAATTATACAATCAAATCAGGTTCTTATCAATTCCTCTCCCTATAAACATGTCTTTCTTACTTGCTATTCATAATGTGCACATTTATATTTGTCGATATAAGTTTATTCGGGAATGTAACTTAACGATATAATCACTATATATTGTAACTTTTTATGTTATAATTTGTAATGAGAAAACCTCGTGGAAGCCCATAAAAGAAATCTGAACTGTCATTTGAAATAAAAAACAAATTTAAACATTATCTATTTGATAAAAATATACCGTACGTACTTAGAAATCAACTCACACACACACACACACACACACATATATATATATATATTATATATATATAGTGTATTATCCACTTCGATTGTTGGTAGGCCACGTTGCCTAAGCGATCCTCGTCAACCCTAAAACTGATCGAGAATATAGAAGACCGGCCAAACGACGCTCCATGGCAAACAGTACAGGATAATTTGTCATTTATCCAACTTATTTACTTTCCCAACAAGCTAGTACTTACTTACCGACTAATTCGATGGATTAGCTAAACGGTTTTTTTTATTATCACGAACAATTATCGTCCCCGATAATATTAAAAACGATCACATTTAAGGAATGTTAAACAAAGTATGATAATGAGGCTAATGGTAGATTAATTTAAAATTTTGTTCACTATTACTCAGCATAAATGTTAGTCAGTTGCATGTTACTTACATAAACTAAAAATAATTTGCTAGTGTCCGCGCGGTGTTTAAAGTAATAGGTTGTGTGTTTCTTTTTTTCTGTTTGTAATAAATTCCTTGGCATGGATATAATACGTGATTTGGGCTTGCTTGTCACGCATCACTGATAACGAGTATTATCCGGAAACAATTCGCCGATAAATGATTCAGTAAAGTTCAACGAATGACCGTAGCGGATACATCAGCTGATATCGGTACGCAGGTTATGGTAATATTGTTTAAAGATTTAGATGAGACTAGAAGTTACCCACGGCTTCGCCTGTGTAATTATTTTTTTTAATACAATATCGCCTGTTTCTTTTAACAGGTTTATATATATATAAGTATGGTATTATTTATATATATATATATATATATATATATATATATATATATATATATATATATATATACGTTAACGGTGTGTCAATTTCATCATTATTACTTTAATAGTTTTTGAGTTAAATTGGAACAGACAGGGAGAAAAATTAAAAAAAAAAAATAAGATTTCCTGTTTATGTGTGATAAAAATAGCCCAATGCGGTGATTATAATGAAAATATTCGCAAATCACAGACACTACAGTTTTATATATTAGTCATAGATTATTAATAGTAAAACGAAAGAGCTTGACAAAAGTAATTCTATATCAACGGTAACGTATCGTCATTTCTGAAATAAAAATCGTTCTTTGAAAATTAGATAATTGTTAAAACAGATAACGTCACTGATTATAGAGCTGACCAATAAAATATGTCCTCTTAAGTCGAAGATAACTTTTTATTAATTTAATAATAATACTGTAATTATTAACTATTTCTAGAGAAGATTTAGCTAAATTATGTAATGAAATAAATAGCATCCATGAATGCAAAGTAATTGAACAAAAACTAAGCCCCCCCCGACTGAATTGTTGTTCCGAACGAATATTACGGAACGGGATGTAGTTGAATTTTTTAAATTAACAACTGGCGAAGAGCCAATTAATGTTAATAATATTCGATTACGCCTACGTCAATATGCCGCTGTCTGTGGAGCATAAAATCCGTATCAAATGGGAAACTCTTAGATTTGTGGATGCGATTAATGCTCGTTGTTGTACCAGATGTGAAAAATATGGACATTCGGAAAAATATTGTAAGACAGATTTGAGATATGCAGAGTTCCTCGCGTCGGTTAAGAACTATGGATGTTGTTCAAACTGTTTGTTTACCAGAGCATTATCAGATAATACAAATTTATTCGTAAACTTAATGAGGATATATTATCTAAGTGTATGGGAGAGGTGGATCACGTTACGCACAGTAGAGAATATCCTGTGCATACTTAAAAACAGTAGAAAACATTAACTTAAATACAGATTATGGCTATTAGTTTAACTTATTTAAATGTTGATAATAATTTTGCGTATCGACTACTTTTGCTGCGTGATTTTATAAAAAATATGATTTCTGTATTATATCTGAACGATTTTTTTTTTCTTTTTATTGACAATTTGTACCTAGCCTGGTAAGGCTATCAACAAATGTGTTTGAAAAGAGACTCGTGTATGGGGAGCACACCCATTGGTGTGTTCTACCCTATTTGTTTACACTATCTTGAATTTTTATCCTCTTGAGACGTGTTGTCACTGGTTTGTTCGGGATCGCTGCCGCTAGCTGATTGGGGCGTCCATACAGACGCATCATGTGATTTTGAGTTCGTCTATTAACGACCTCGTCAATGGTATGAATCCCTAAATCTCGATGGATCAGTTCGTTGGTAACCTACCAAGGCATACGGTATATCAATCTGAGGGCTTTGTTCTGGAACCGTTGGATGATCATCCGATTCGATGGTTTCGCGCATCCCCACAACGGTGCAGCGTAGGTCCATATTGGTTTTAGCATGGTATTATATATATTAACAGCTTGTTTCGTACCGATAGTTACGACTGATATAAGCCAGTATAGGTTTCTCAGCTTTAGGTCCAATTCCTTCCTCTTCTTCAGTATATGAATCTTCCAATTTAGAGCGGAATCCAAATGTACACCAAGGTATTTCGTCCCTTTGCTTCGCGGTACCAGTATATTATTTAACGCTAATTGTTTATTATGAACCTTTCTATTAGAGAATGAGATGTGTGTAGATTTTTCAGGATTTATTTGGAGGTTCCACTTTTGTGTCTATTTAAGTATGGTGTTTAAGTTTGCCTGTAAAATGGCAACAGCCTTATTAGCATCTTCATCAGATGCAATTAACATCGTGTCATCTGCAAATGTTGCTACTACTTGTACATGTTCATCAGTTGGTAAGTCGGCAGTATAGATAGAATATAAAAGGGCCCCAATACACTGCCCTGCGGCACACCAGCGTGTATAGGGTATATTGCCGAGTGCTCATCGTCATACTTAACATGAAATAAGTCTTTTCCTGCTTATAATGAATATATATCTTACATTAATGGCAGAATTGCTCTAGTTATAGGGGAAAATTTGCCACATAATCTAATCGTTTCTGATGAGAATATTATCTAAATTTGCTTCGATAAGTATTGGAGAGGCCACCGTATTTATCAGCAAATAAATCTAGTACAAAATATATTTAATGTAATCGAATTTTAAGAAACAAGCCACAACATAGTGCTATTCTAATAGAAGTCTCGCCTTTCATGCTTCGAAAAACATGTAAAGGATTCTAAAGAAGCTTTTTAAAGAGCTAACTTATAGTAATGATTTGTAAGTTCAAAAATTATAATAAACCTACTTTTTTAAATCGTAATGGGCGAAGTGTTATATAGATGAATAATTTCCTCTAGTATAGCTAATTCTGTCTCTTTTAATTTGCATGATTTTCACCTAACACCATAAGCGGCAAAAGTTTAAATAATTTTTCACGACTTGTTGTTGTGAATAGCGTAGACTCAAATTATTTATATACTGAAAGCTTATCTCAATAAAAAGATGTGTAATTTGAATATCTTGCAACGTATATTGTACACAGTCGGGTGTCGAGGAAAATCCCCGTTGCAGATTGGTGGAAGGAGAAGTTGTGGTTTTTGAAACATAAAATTAATATTGTTAAGCGTAAAAAGTCAAAATGCAAGTATGAAAATGTATTATTCTATATTAATGCTATTTTTAGAACACGAAATCGTATGTATAAAAATTTAATAATCAAATTCAAGTTAGATGAAGTAACGTGTATAAGTGAAAAAATGATCAAAGAACCAAAGAGAAAGAGAAACACACGTAAAACGTAATTATAATTAAAGTTAAAATGTTAATCATCTAAATGAACACAGAAAGAAAGAAAGAAAAGAAGTATATTTCGATTAATTAAATTTTACAAGAAAAGAATAACTTATTTCCGAAAATAAAAAATTTCTTAACCGATAAACTTAATAATAATTTTTAAAAATATACACGAGTGATGGTTATAAACATTCATTGCTTAATGAAATTTACAGGAAAAATTAAACCTGCAACGTGTAATTCGTGAGTAAATTTTAAACACAATGGTTAAAATAATTTATAAAATTTAAAAGAGAAAAGAATACAAAAATAAATCGAATAAAATTTATCTATAATATCATCGAATATTAAATACTACCCTAGTAAGATATGTTTAATTCGTCTATGTTTATATTTTTTATACCTGTGTCGTAGAGACTGCTAATCGTAGTTTCCAATTTCATCGACATTTTAGTCGGCAGACATTATGCATTAAAAAATTTTAATGTCCTGTTTTTTATTATTTCTCGTATATAGGAATAGTTTAAAATGTCGCGCATTGTTTTAATGGGCGTGTATCTGGGTCTGTTCGACACTATTCTTAGGCAAATGATTTTGTAATCGTTGTAATTTGTTTATATTACTTAGTCAGGTGTTCGACCATACGGGACTAGCGTAAAGAATTTTATGTTGAATTGCCTGATTATAAATCAAAAGCTTGTTCACCGGTGATAGCATAGATTTCCTGTTAAATATTGGAAACATCATTTTTTTATGTCCTCCGTAGATACACTCGTTTATATGTTTAGTAAAAGTTAGCTCACTATCTAGTATTACACCTAGATAATGGACTTTAGATTTCCAGTCTAGATACTCATTATGAATTCTAACAAAGTCATTTATAGCGGGTTTACGAAAATAATAGTCTCTGTTTTACTATCATTTAATTTTCCACTTATGAAAATATTTGGATATTTTGTTAATTGCAACGGTTAATCTGTTGCTAATCGTATCAATACGGTATGATGACGTCAGCAGAGTAGGACAATATTAATACGTGACTAGACTTGTCTAAAATCTTATGTACAAGAACAAAAACTTTACTGAAAATAAATACAAATATAATTTAAATATAAATATGTTAAGTATATACAATATACTCTATACACACACACACATATATATATATATATATAAATAAATACGTACATATATGCGTGTGTGTGTATATATATTCCTATGTATAGGTATATGTAATCAAATAATGTACGAAGGTATAATAATTCTAGGTAAATCATGTTGAGAAAAAACTTAAGCGAAAATCAAATGCATATAAAACGTAATTATAATTAAAGTTACAACGTTTATTATCTAATTACAATGTTAATATGTGTATAATCTTACCTAAAAAATTATGAACAATAAGAATAATAAGAACTTTACTGACACAAATATCGTTTAAATATTTAATTTAAACGACCTAAGTACATACGGTATATCATATGATTATATATATATATAAAGAAAGGTATATAAAACGTAATTATAATTAAACTTAAAATATCAATTATCAAAATGAACAGATCATAATGTATAATGTGTCATAACTACCAACTATTCTAATTAAATCAAGTATTATGGATACACTTAATCAATCATTAAATAATTCCTGTTCCATATATAAGGACTTAATTCGACTATGGCATTCATTCAATTTTGGTACTTTCGCCAATTCATTATTGGAACTTATAGTCACACCCTGCTTTACAGAAATCAAATACAAACTCTAAAAGCTGTACCTCACGGAGTTCTGACGTAGTCAAAAAGTTGTTATTATAAGACGGATTATTATTACCAAATATCAGTTTATTTACTAAAATTAGCAAAATAGATAAAGTCTGAATATGAAAACTCGCAGCATAATTACAGTGCATTATTCCGTAAGAAGCAACCGGTTGGTACAAAGTAAGATACAAGCGACAAAAGATGACTACGTGAAAAATACTGTAGTAAATAATAATAATGCTCTAAAAACATCAATAAACTCCCGTTAAAATAAAAATAATTCTCACTAATACGAACATAATCGATACTCGTGTGCGTCATAACAATAGATACGAACTAGAAGAGCTATATATATATATATAGCTATATATATATATATATATATATATATATATATATATATATATATATATATATATATATATACAGTCGAATCCGCTTATAAGGGACACATCGGGCGGAAGTCATTTGTCCCTTATAACCGGTTATCCCTATAAAGCAAATTGTTTAAAATCTCTTATTGAAGCGAGTGGGTGTTAGAATATATATAGTTTAGTAAACAATTAACGTACTTATAACCTTATTAGTGCGTAATATTTATTTATATGGAAATTAAGAGAAAAATACAGGAGGCATACATAAGGTAAAAGAACCTGACTTGATATTTGTAAAAATTGTTCATTTACTGTAAAAATGTGCTATAGTTGTTTGGTGTAAATTCTTCATCTGCTGCGCAACATGGCAGACTGGCGTCAATATTTGAAAATTGTTCACAGTTGGTCACACGTAATAATTCATTCGGTGTTTCATTACTTTCCATTTCAACAATTTCATAATCAGGCTCCTTGAAACCACAATGAGCAAAGCAGTTCTGAATTGTCATAAAAGTGACTTTTCTCCAGCTATCAGCAACAAATTGTATAGCCTGCAGTATTGTTATTGTGGAACTGATATCTTTTGCCATTGTAGAAACTGTTACCAGGTCGTCTTCCATAGCTTCTAAGATATGCTGTATCAACATCTTCCTATATTGCACTTTTAAATTTTTTATGACACCCATATCAAGTGGCTGAATTAGTGAAGTAGTGTTTGGAGGTAAGAATTCAATTTAAATATTCTTCAGTTTAACGACAGTGTGGTGCAAAGTTGCATTGTAAATAAGAAGTAAAATTTTTCTAGAATCTATAATTCTATATCCCAGTTTGCTAGCCATTTTGAAAAAAAAATAGTAACAGTCATCCATGCATTTTTGTTTGCGTAATATGTTACTGGCAGATTACTTACATTAAGATTTTTAAAGCAACGTAGCTTTTTAGTTTTACCAATAACTAAAAGGTTTTTTTTGTCACTTCCAGTTGCATTGCAACAACATAGCACTGTGATACGATCCATAGCTTTTTTCGAACCAATAAGTTGTTCGTGTTTGTATACTAATGACCCATCTGGAGTGGCTCGATAAAATAAACCAGTTTCATCCGCATTATAAATATCATTCAGGCTGTAACTTTGAAGGAATTTGGAAATTTTGCTCGAACTCCGTTGTTCAGCTCCTGTAAAATCAGCGCTTGCCTTTTCTCCGTGAGTTTTTTTGAATTTGATATCGTGTCTCCCTTTACACCGAGCAAGCCGACCATTCGTAGCTGCAAAGTCTTCATAACCCATTTTTTTCGCAAACTCTTCAGATTTTAATTTCAACATTGGCCCACTGACACGAACACCTCTTTGTGTTACTGTGCTAAACCGTAAATTAAGAGCTTCATCAACCTCTGGGTTTTTACCTTCTCTTTTTCGTTTCTTTTCCACCACCTGACTGCCCTTTTCAGTACTACTCCATTTTTTATGTAAGTTCTGTTCGTCTGTTTTTAAACGGGAGACGGTGTTTTTGGAGACGCCCATGATTTTTGCTTACTCCCGAATAGACATATTGGGAGGTTGAATTTCGATTTTGTCTAAAATAGACATTTTTTCCTTTAACGATAAACATTTACGCGACATTTTATTCATACAAAAAATTCACCAGAACTAAAAAAGGAAAGAAAATTTTCGTAAGAAAAAACAAATAAATACAGTTTTTGCAGAACTAAACTAAGAACATAATAAGCTCTTGAGAGTGCATAATTAATAAACGTACAGAGCAAAAAATAGTATAGCGCCAATGAAAGAATGTCAACACAAGGACATCTCAAACAAAACGAAGAAAAAACAAAAACGAATTGTAAAAATGACTAAAACATTTTTATACGATTTTTGTTCGTTTTATGACCAGAAGTGTCATTTTATATCGGCTGGCTTATCGCCCGTCTCATTGCCTTGAAAGTCTATTAATCTTTGTCCCTTTTAACCGAGGCGTTGTACCACTAAAGTGAACTAAAATAACCTTCATTTGATATGTTTGATTCGGGGTTTTGCTGATTGTCCCTAATAAACGGTTGTCCCTCTTATCCGGAATCCCTCATAAGTGGATTCGACTGTATTATATATATATATATATAATCAGTGGTGGCTGGTACATAAAGGTTGCATGGTTGCACAACTACCAGAAATGTCCAGAATAGCGTAAAAATTGATGATGTAATAAAAGAAGTTAAAAGTACTAATTATTTTATGGAGATTAAGCAGGATAAGTGAATTTTAATTATATTTTTCATCGAATACAGTCGAATCCGCTTATAAAGGACTCCGGATAAGAGGGACAACCGTTTATTAGGGACAATCAGCAAAAACCCGAATCAAACGTATCCAATGAAGGTTGTTTTAGTTCGCTTTAGTGGGACAACGAGTCAGTTATAAGGGACAAAGATTAACAGACTTTCAAGGCAATAAATAGTGAGACGGGCGATAAGCCAGCCGATATAAAATGACACTTCCGGTCGTAAAACGAAAATGTTCACATAAACAAAAATTGAATAAAAATGAGTAAAATATTAGAGCCATTTTTACAATTCGTTTTTGTTTAAGTGAACATTTTTGTTTTTTCTTCGTTTTGTTTGAGATGTCCTTGTGTTAACATTCTCTCATTGAAGATACTGTTTTTTGCTCTGTTCGTTTATTAATTATGCGCTCTCCGATAGCTCGTTATGTTCTTAGTTTAGTTCTGCAAAAACTGCGTCGTGCGGTTTTTTTTCCTTATGAAAATTTTCTTTTCTATTTTTAGTTCTGGTGAATTTTATATATGAATAAAATGTCGCGTAAATGTTTATCATTAAAGGAAAAAATTTCTATTTTAGACAAAATCGAAATTCAACCTCCCAATATGCCTATTCGGGAGTTAGCAAAAATCATGGGCGTCTCCAAAAACACCATCTCACGTTTAAAAACAGATGAACAAAACTTACATAAAAAATGGAGTAGTACTGAAAAGGGCAGTCAGGTGGTTGAAAAGAAACGAAAAAGAGAAGGTAAAAACCCAGAGGTTGATGAAGCTCTTAATTTACGGTTTAGCACAGTAACACAAAGAGGTGTTCGTGTCAGTGGGTCAATGTTGAAATTAAAATCTGAAGAGTTTGCGAAAAAAATGGGTTATGAAGACTTTGCAGCTACGAATGGTCGGCTTGCTCGGTGTAAAGGGAGACACGATATCAAATTCAAAAAAACTCACGGAGAAAAGGCAAGCGCTGATTTTACAGGAGCTGAACAACGGAGTTCGAGCAAAATTTCCAAATTCCTTCAAAGTTACAGCCTGAATGATATTTATAATGCGGATGAAACTGGTTTATTTTATCGAGCCACTCCAGATGGGTCATTAGTATACAAACACGAGCAACTTATTGGTTCGAAAAAAGCTATGGATCGTATCACAGTGCTATGTTGTTGCAATGCAACTGGAAGTGACAAAAAGAACCTTTTAGTTATTGGTAAAACTAAAAAGCTACGTTGCTTTAAAAATCTCAATGTAAGTAATCTGCCAGTAACATATTAGGCAAACAAAAATGCATGGATGACTGTTACTATTTTTTTTTCAAAATGGCTAGAAAACTGGGATATAGAATTATAGATTCTAGAAAAATTTTACTCCTTATTGACAATGCAACTTCGCACCACACTGTCGTTAAACTGAAGAATATTCAAATTGAATTCTTACCTCCAAACACTACTTCACTAATTCAGCCACTTGATATGGGTGTCATAAAAAATTTAAAAGTGCAATATAGGAAGATGTTGATACAGCATATCTTAGAAGCTATGGAAGACGACCTGGTAACAGTTTCTACAATGGCAAAAGATATCAGTTCCACAATAACAATACTGCAGGCTATACAATTTGTTGCTGATAGCTGGAGAAAAGTCACTTTTATGACAATTCAGAACTGCTTTGCTCATTGTGGTTTCAAGGAGCCTGATTATGAAATTGTTGAAATGGAAAGTAATGAAACACCGAATGAATTACTACGTGTGACCAACTGTGAACAATTTTCAGATATTGACGCCAATCTGCCATGCTGTGACAATAATATTGAAGATTTGGATAACGAAATTATGGAAAATATCACGAAGAAAAAACAAATACAAGAATCAGAAAGTGATGATGACACGGATGACATTTCCTTACCTCCTGTATGTCTACTGCAGAGGCGAAAAAATGTATTGAAAAGCTCCGGCGGTATTTTATGCAACAGAATAATGAAGGTGCTCCTATGGCATCATTAGATAACTGTGCAGATTTTGTTCAAACGCAGCAGATGAAGAATTTACACCAAACAACTATATCGCATTTTCACAGTAAATGAACAATTTTTACAAATATCAGGTCAGGTTCTTTTACCTTATGTATGCCTCTTGTATTTTTCTCTTAATTTCCATATAAATAAATATTACGAATTAATAATGTTATAAGTATTTTAATTGTTTACTAAACTATATATATTCTAACACCCACTCGCTTCAATAAGAGATTTTAAAAAATTCGCTTTTAAGGGACAACCGGTTATAAGGGACAAATGTCTTCCGCCCGATGTGTCCCTTATAAGCGGATTCGACTGTATATTATAATAAAAAGTGAATATCTTTTAAAAAAGTGCTTTCAAATGTCTAGTTACAATGCTAGGTGGTTGCTCGCTTGATGCAAGCTGAAAAAGGCATCGGAAAACAGCGTTATATGGAGATTTTGCTCCTGTTACTATGTGTGTAGAATTTACACAGGGCTATATTAGTGACTGCTGGTTGCTTGCTTTTGAAACCAGCTTCCTTGAAGTACATCAACTTGACGCGGCAAAATAGGTTTTTTTCGTCACGTCGTTTATAACACGCGGTTGCGTGCGCATACTACCGGCCAACAAACGAACTAAACTAGGACTTATATTTCATCTCTTTCCGATTAGTTTTTCTTCTTCTTCGAATTTCTATCGGTGTTTCTTTCTTTTAAAGTACACATTTCCGTGTGTAAATTGTTTCATCACCTCCCTCTTCAGTTTATGTGTGTTCATATTATTGCTGACTGATGTTAATATATGTAGATTTTTTTTTTAGAAAAAATAAGAGTACTTAGTTATTATACGTAGAGTTTATAGAATTGTTTCGTTTTAGTATTAATAAAAATTTTTCTACTTTTTTTTTTTTTTTTTTTTTTTTTCCGCGCTATGTACAGCAGCGAGGCTAGGAGCGCGGCCAGCAAATTTAAATTTTGTTAAACAGGTTTACCGATCTTAGCTTAACAAGAAAGGATGAAACGGATGGGGAATCTTGGGCCAGAATTGATGAAATATTTAAGGAAGAATGTTTTGGGATTTTTGGACATTCTGATAGGAGGTGGTGGATTGTAATCGGAACGTCGCATCTATCACAGGTTGGTGGGACTAATTTTTGGAATATGTGTCCATGTGTAAGTTGCGTATGACCGATCCGGAGTCGACACAGCACCACCTGATCCCTTCGGTCTTCAGGTTGAAACTTCCATTCGCGAACTGACGGTTTTATTGTGTGCAGGTGTGATGTACTTTGTTGTTCCGTCCATCTTTTTTGCCACAACCTATAAAATAGGCCCTTGGTTTCTTCCTTGATATCACTGAGTGGAATCTTAATACGCAGTGCTGGGCGCATTTTGGAAGCTTCTTTTGCTGCTAGATCGGCCATATGATT
The DNA here is from genome assembly GCA_032883995.1 of Coronaproctus castanopsis. Classification (NCBI taxonomy): domain Eukaryota; kingdom Metazoa; phylum Arthropoda; class Insecta; order Hemiptera; family Monophlebidae; genus Coronaproctus; species Coronaproctus castanopsis. The sequence continues at coordinate 95,926,422 of CM065054.1, forward strand.
TCCTGGTATGTTTGCGTGGCCCGGAATCCATACGAAGGTTATCGCCGTTTGACAGTTCTGTACGATTGTGTTTATGGAGTTTGCAACCGGATGATTTGATTTCCGTTGAATGTGATGTAAAGCTGCCATGGAGTCCGTAGCTATCGTTATAATGTGATGGTAGGATTTTACCGCGTGTTCCAACGCTAGTAGGATTCCGTATAGTTCTGTGGACAGAGCGGAGAATAACGGTGGAAGTGAAGTTGAAAAGATCACATTTCGATTAAAGACCACTGCGCAACCAGCGGATTCTGCGGAACTTGTACCGTCGGAGTAGTATATCTTTTTCCTTTGGGGAGATAATAAATTGTGGATGATGGCAAAGTGAGAGTGCTGTAAAATCGAATGCGGCGTCTTTCGAAGTCCATGGGGGAAGGATTTTTGTAGGGTTGCTTTCTATGTTGTATAGCTCATCAGCTTCTGATAGATCGGTATGAATTGATTTCGTAGTATCGGATATAATTCTTTTTACTCTTGAACCTAATAATCTGGTTTCAGATGTACTCTGAAGAGATCGTTTTATACTGTTAGTTGCTGGGAGCTCTGGATTTGCAATCGTGCGTAACAGAAGATTTACCGTAAGATGATCTCGTCGAAGCGATGGAGGCCATTCTGAGACTTCGCAGTAGATGCTTGATATTGGGGATGTTCTGAGCGCGCCTGTAATTAATCGAAGCGAGGAATTGTGGATAGTATCTAGTTTTGAGAAGTCTCTCTTGGATGCTATGGAAAAGAGGGGGATTCCATAGTCGCATTTTGAGCGAATTTGAGAGCGGTATATCATTAACAGTGAAGAACGGTGAGCTCCATACGATGTGTGTGCCAATTTTTTTTAGTAAATTTAATTTGGTTGTGCATGACTTCGTCAGTTGATTTATGTGCTCTCTCCATGTTAATTTGTTGTCGAAGAAAAGGCCCAAGTAGCGAATATGAGATGTAGTTTGAATGGGTGTGTTGTTTAGTAGGATATGTATGTTACTTTTACAGGATTTGATTCTACAGAAGTGAACAGCTTTTGTTTTTTCCGAAGAAAACGTCCAACCACTGTTTTGCGCTCTTGCTGTAATTTTATTGATTCCTTCCTGAATGATGTGTTCGCCGTGTTCTATGTTTGCACATGTTAGGAAGACTACTAAGTCATCGGCAAAAAGTCCCGTTTTAATTGGGAGTTTAATGTCTTCGATGATATCGTTGATGGCTATATTGAATAGAGTTGGACTAAGAACTGAGCCTTGTGGAACTCCATTTTGCAGTTGTTTAGCTTCCGACACTCTATTTTTAATCTTCACTTTAAAGAGACGATCTGCTAAGAAATTTGCGACGAAAAGTGGAAGTCGACCCTTGAAGCCCCAGTTGTACATGGTAGTCAGTATTTTTTGCTTCGTTGTGGTGTCAAATGCTTTGGAGACATCGAAAAAGACCGCTAATAGGTGGTGCTTGTTATTAAATGCTTGTATTATTGATTCTTGTAAATACAGAGCTTGGTCTATCGTTGTTCGATTTTTGCGAAATCCACATTGATATTTAGTTAATAAGTTTTGTGATTCTAGCTCCCACATTAGTCTGTTGTTGACCATTCGCTCAAATACCTTTCCAAAAACTGACGTTAATGATATTGGTCGATAGCTCTCTATTTGGTGTGGGTCTTTGTTCGTTTTTTTGATTGGAATAGTTTCTGCTAATTTCCAGCTTGCAGGAAGTTGTGAAGAAATCCACAGTTTGTTTAGAATATCGAGCAGTAGGTTTTGGACGTGTTCCGGCAGATTTTGGAGCATTGAGATATGAATTCCATCGTGACCAGGAGCTGATGGTTTCGAATGATTTATAGCTTTTTTTAATTCATTCATAGAGAATGTCGCATTATATGGTTCTTGGTTATTTGAATAGAAATTTCTTAGTTGAATTTGGTCCCGATTTTTTGTGCACTGAGGGTGTAAGTTTTCATCGCTGGAGGCGGATGCAAAGAAATTTGCAAATTTTGAAAGAATTTCAATTGGGTCAGTTTCTATAGTTTTGTTTATCATAAGAGCCGACGGTGTTGCGAGTGTTGGCGATCCCTCTATGGATTTTACTTTCCTCCATATTTGGCTTGATGGCGTAAATGGTGAGATTGTAGAGACGTAGTCATTCCAAGAAGCCCTTTTGGCTTGTTTTAATGTTCTCCTTGCTTTGGCCCTCAGTCGTTTATAACTTAGTAGATGTTCTTGTGAATGAGTTCTTTTGACGATTCGCAGCGCTCTTCTCCTGTTTCGGATAGCGTTTGCACATTCTGAGGACCACCATGGGACTACTTTGCGTCGTGTTGATTGAAGACGTGAAGGAGAGCATGAGTGTGCTGTCTCTACTAAAGTCTGGGTTATATGTTGTATATTCATAAATATGTTATTTGTGGATGTGATTTTCATTTCATCAAGTTTGTCCAGTTTATTTTTGTACTGCGTCCAGTTTGTTTTTGACGGGTTCCACTTATGAGTAATTGTGTTTTTAGGATACTTTGAACCTGGATTTTGTTCGTATATGATAGTTGGGACATGATCACTTCCCGCCAGGTCCGGATGATGGAAGATATTGAAACGACTGATTAATTGAGGTGAGATAAACGTTAGATCTAAAGTCGACTATTTACGATGCGAAAAGTTGTAGTGAGTAGGGTCACCGGTGAGTAGTTGTGCCAAACTAGCTTTTTCGACTATCTCCTGCAGGACCCGGCCTTTTGCATTATATTTTCCACCTCCCCAGCTTGGTGAATGGGCGTTGAAATCGCCAGTACAGATTAGCGGTGAAGGAACGCATTGAAGTATGTTTTCCAAGTCGTCCGTTTGTATTTTCTGATCCGGAGCAATGTAAATAGTGCAGATTGAGAGGGGTTTTGGTGTGAAAATGGTAATCGCTATTGCTTGCATATGAGATGGAAGGGTAATACAGTTGTGTATTATGTTGTTTCGAACAGCCAACAGTACTCCTCCGTGAGCACATCCACCTGGAACTGGATCTGATTGGTATACGTTAAAATTTTTTATCTGGAAGATTTGGCTCGGTTTTAGATGGGTCTCTTGAATGCATAATACGAGAGGATTGTATGTATTGATCAATAATTGTAGGTCTTCATAGTGGGTATAGATACCGTTAGAGTTCCACGAAATTATTGCTTGCTCCATAGAAAACAGTTTAAATTTTTATTGGTTATTTGCTGGTGACGAAATCACTAGTTCTAATGTTTTTATTATTTTTGTGACCCTAATTTTTGTTCGTCGGTAGTTGATGTGAGAATGACAGAATTTTAGTTGCTGAATTAGTCCGGGAATGTCATTTGTGAATTCAGCCGCTATGAGGTATGCATTTTGCGACTTGTTGCACATATCTATGAAGCAGATTAAGTTTGTTGGCGTTAGTAAATGTTTTAGGTTTTTCTTTTCTACTTCTTCAACATAACCTCTAAAGATGTCGTTTAGGGATAGTTCTGCTTGTTCCTCCGAGGAAATTTCTTCTCCATTTTCCTCTGAGTCACTAGCATTTTCTTTTTTCTGTTTTTTTTTGAGTTTTTTGGTTTGTTTTTTGATTTTTCCGATTTTGGTGTTACAGGTGCAGTTTTTCTAGTGGAGTTTGATGAGTAATCGGTACTGGTAGACGGTGCTGGGCGCTTTTGACTGATTGGTATTGAGGTGAGGTCAGGGAGAGCGGGAAAACTTTGATCTATTGCTGTGTTAGGGTGATTGGTTTCGGTGTCGTTTGGAATTTCTGCAGGTTTCAGCGCATTTATATCGACTGAGGGGCGGATAAATTGGTGTGCATTGTAAGTGTTGTTTACGGAGAGACTATGTTGATCTATTTCAGTGTTTAACGAGCAATCATCTCCCTTGTGTCCCGTCTCATGACATCTGAAGCAAATGAAATCATCTAAAGTTAAAAATATTCTATAGTTTCTATCGTTGTAGTTTAACAGGAAGGAATCAGGGAGTTTGATCTTACTTGATGTGTTGGTGTACACTTGCCGGCGCCAACTTATAATGTGACCGAATTCGTCATTTTGTGGTTGTACTCTTAACAAGGAAATATGAGAGGCTAATTGTAGCTGGAGGTTATTTTTTAGGTATTGTTCTATGACTGTATTTGGGATGATCGGGCTTACGTTTGAAAGAATTAGTTTCCGCGAGGATGAGTTTAGTTTACGGGCTTTTATGAAGTGTTGTCCAATTGTGATTCCCTCATGAGTGTGGACTATATCATTAACCATGTTTTTGTTTGCTAGGAAGACTATAATTTTATTATTACTAACGCGGGAGGCAGCGATAATATTCTTTGCATCTTTAACGATCGATTTAATTGCTTGGAGGTAGTCGATTAATTTTAATTCCGGTATATAATTTAATATTATGCCTTGGTCTTCCGTTGGATGTTCGAAGTCTAATATCGGAACTATTTTTTTCTTTACTTTATCGGAGTAAGATGGCGTAGTAGGCGAAATGTTCGGGTTAGTTACATTACGATCTGATTTTAAATTGTTAGTAATTTCGGAAACACGCGGCGGTAAATCGCGATTATCGGAATTAACTATATTTATACGATTATCGTTGCAATATACGTTACTTTTGTTAGTATTAGTAAAAGGAATGTTGTTAGTATTTGTAGAAGGAATGTTGTTAGTATTAGTAAACGGAACGAACTCACCGCTTTCTGTTTGCTTCGACATTGTTCAGGCGGCTTTATCTCCGCCTGATAAGAAACGAGTTTGATATCTTTTGACTATAATACGAAGGGATTTACACGGAATAAATAACGAATAACGAATAACGAATACGAAACACGTTTAATTTTACAAAAAAGATTAACGCGGAATAACGACTATACACGAAACACGCCGCGGGTAAAATTGAATACATTTTGTACTTATTCACGCGGAAATAATTTTTTAATATATTTCAGTTTAATGTAATACAATTTTTGATCTTGAGATTACTTCATTATTTTTAGTTATTTTTTATGACGGCTTTAAATGGGTCCTTTATTTATATTACTTCGTCGACTCTGATATAATTAATGTTACTTTCTAATGTATCCGCAATTATTTAAGCGATAGATCTTTTTATGTTTGTACAGGTAGTGCGAAATCATCTTATAAAACCTGTTTAACGGATGTACCGCAAGGTAGCGTACTCGGTTCATTTTTATTTTCATTGTATTTACACGACTTTTCTCTTTTGCCTAATATGCAAGTCGCACTTTTTGCAGATGATGCTGCGATATACTGCAATTCGTATATACGCAGCAGACTGCAATTTGGAATAAAGCACATCAATTATTACGATAATTAGCGAATATAAATCCGACGAAATTGAGGTCATCTTTTTCATCCGTAGAATACCAACCTTGACAGACAGTATCCGGGTGTTACTTTATTGACGTTCACTAAACACGTAAACAATATTAGTTTTAAGACAAATAAAGCCATCTGTTCCATTTACCCGTTTTGTTTTTTTTTTAATCTTACCTTATTATTAACAACAAGACGATAATCTAAAAGTCATTAATCCGGATAACCTATGCCTGTCCAGCATGGAGCTCGGTATCTAAAGCTACTTTGAATAAACTGCAAATCATTCCAGATAGTTCTTGTATTTTAAACGTACCTCGTTACACAAAAAAGTCGATAAAATGCACGTTTACTTAAAATTACCACCCTATATTATGGGAATTTTATTTTAAAAGTATCGATCGATTTTTTTTCAATAAATGTTTTTGTATCACGATATTCCTCGATCGGTAATTACGATTCCGCGCAACTAAAATTTACGTATACTAAGTATAAGACGCATTAAGCATAATTTGTTACAAGTTCGCTTATAACCTTATTTATTATTTTGTAAAATTTTAATTTTTTTTTCTTTTTAAGATATAATTTTTTTCCCCCGCAGTTGTATATTTATAAATAAGTTGTGTATAACTATTTCCTATAAAATAGTTGTTCATTTGTTCACTTTGTGATGTGCGAAACGAAAAATTTTTTCGCGTGTATATGCTGGGGGACGGGGTAAAATTGCAAATGCTAGATTTTTAAACCAGGAACCGCCACTGGTACAAAGGGTAGGCAATTTAAAACGCAAGTGAAAATGTAGAGTTATATGCATGACCACAGAACAGCTGCAGGTGATCATTCAATGACATTACTGCCTTAGACTAACAGGAATATTGTCACAGGTGTCGATCTCCCGGTGTGATACGCAGCTGTCATTCAAATTCAGTTGTTTGTTCGGAGATTAAGTGCAATGTATGCCGTCGAGTAAAGAATTTTTATTGTTTTTGCCACTAGACTCCGCAAGTGGGAAGTCTACATAAAACAATAAAAAAAAAAAAGATATATGAATATATTATTTTAAGTATGCGTTCGTGATTATTAATTTTTGAATTTATATATATGTTACACGCATGTTTTCCAGCTTTCAAAATGTAAAGCCACCTGTCGATAGCACAATCGAACGGTTAATCGATAAATTTTGTGAAACAGGTAGTGTAACCAGCGAACGTCCGTCCACAGCGCAAACACCAGGAAATGAACGCACAGTCTAACCTTCCTCGAAGATTAAAATTGTGCTGAGACGTTCGAGAAGGTCACTTTCAACACATATTGTAATGTAAAATAAATTTTTAAATAACTTGTACTATAATTTTTTATTTCACTTGCGTTTTAAATAATGTTTATTTTTTTCATTTGCGTTTTAAATTGCGTTTTAAATGGCCCACCCTATATATATATATATATATATATATATATATATATATATATATATATATATTTATGGTTATTAATAAATATATCTTATTTTATTATTGTTCAGAGTCGAGATGATAAAACTGTATTATTCCGTATTTTTCGCATTGCATCCATTTTTGATTTTGACCGCGTAAATGTTCAAAAATATTGGCCGGCACGTCGGTAATTAAATCGGTCTTCAACAAACGTATTAAGAGAAAATTTACACCGCGCAACGGTAACACGTCGTACATCGAACTAGTCGGATGTACGATACGATCGCCGATTAATTTGTAAAAATTGTAATTACCTTTCGTAATTACCAAAGTCGTCTTTTTCAATCGTTCGTACAGTGATCGAAATTTGTCGCTCATATCGAACGACGTATACGGTAACGACCAAAACGGTTCGCGAACGGAATAAAATTGCCCTGTAGAAAAAAACGACCGAAATTGAAGAAAATAAAATTACAATGAATAAAATTGCCCTGTAGAAAAAAACGACCGAAATTGAAGAAAATAAAATTACCGTATACATATATTTTAATTTTTCGCATTTTTAAGCAAAAATTAATTCCAATCGCGACATTTTTCAATAATTACGCGAAAATAAACGATTTTTTTAACGAATATATTATAAAAAAAAAAAAAAAAAAAAAAACTATGCCTCGAGGCGACCAGGAAGAAGTGAAAAGTGAAAACGATATAAAATGCGATATCGTTGATTTAATTCAATACACTAAATCCAATGTGTACATTACGCACAATGAAAAGACACTTATTTAATAAACTCGCGATTTCCTATAAATTTCACAAGAAAAGAAACATACTGTCCGCTATGTTTAACATTGTGTGGCGATGACTCGTGTATTTTCGTTCTCAAATCTACGTCGTACTTACATCGTTTGTGCAGAGAAGATTTTAAAGCGAAATAACGGATAGCCGTGCGCGCATGCGTAAGAGAAAGAATACAAACAGGCAAGAAATGTTTACGCGTATATATATATATATATTTTACGTGCTATTTTAAAAGATGCGCCGATGCGTCGCTTCACCTGCCACTGAGATTTTCTGTCAGGGTTTACTCCCTTAGCCTTTGGGTAAAAACCCCGAACCGCAAGGCAACGATTTGCTATTGGGATTGCGTGTGAGGCGTATTATATAGACTGCCTAGACTCGCCAAGGTTAGTAAGCAGTCTTAGGAAGACAGAGTTTTATAGACAGTTCCTAATCTGCCTCTTTGTCGCCTCGTGCTAATTAACCTGTCGCTAAGGGTCAAATATTACCTCAGAGGGAAACACGCAATGGCGACATAGACTCCTGAATCCAAATAGCGTGGATGAAATGGAAGCAATTAACTGGGATATTCTGCGACAAAAGGATTACGATACATCTTAAAGGGAAGATTTATAAAACGGTTATTAGACCTGCTATGTTATATGGAACTGAATGCTGATCGACGACTGCAAAAATGAAACAAAAGCTCCACGTGGTTGAAATGAAAATGCTACGCTGATCACTTCGCTGCACACGCTTTGACCATGTCAAAAATGATGACATAAGGGAGCGTATATTGCACCTATACAGTCGAAATTGCGGGAAGCGCGCCTCCGACGGTATGGTCATATCGTGAGAAAGCTGACAGAAGCCCAGTAAAGACGTTAATGGAGTACGACCCCGGAGGAAAGCGGCCACGAAGTCGACGAAGAAGACGATGGATAGACTCTGTCAACAACGACATGGTGGAAGTTCGTGTCAATATACAGGATGTCAAGGATCACATGAAATGGAGAAGAACGTGTTATCAAGCGAACGCCTTAACGGGAAGGCGCTAGGAAAGAAGATATATATATATATATAAAAAATATATATAAAGAATACATATACATAAAACAATATACGCGCACTTACGCATGTCTGTCATAATTTCTGTACGTGTTTGTATGTATGTATGTAAACTGAATATACACGCATATGAGTACAGCATGCGGCAAAGAGTAGAGGAGCCCGACTACACCGTGAGAATAGACTTGCCTATGTGCCTATACGTGCGTGCATGCGCAAGAGAAAATACCAATCGGCTCGCTCGCTCTCATGTTTAATGGATTAAAACCCCCCATATACAACACGCCAAAAGAAGTTTCACTTAAAAAAAATACCATTTTGAAATATTTTCAACCGTTTATAACAGCGGCGATTTCCCGAAGGAATAAGTCCGAGAGCTTCCTTTATAAAATTTTTTGTTCTATATTACAATTTTTAGATAACACGAATTTAAATCGACGCGATAAATTATGAAGTATTCTCAGCAAACTCGTTTTTTTTTTTTTTGTACTAACGGTTTCAAAAATCACACGAACTGTTTAGTTTTATCGCGCTGTCGTTTTGCCGTTCGACCGAAACGAAATGGACCATCATCTTATAATCATGATAAACGCGTTGGGATGTGTGTATGTCTGCGTATAGAGTGGTAACATGTTATGTCGTTAACACTTACAACTAATACAATAACATTACCTATATTTAACCTTAATATATATAATTTTTTTTTTAAAAATAAATTATCAATTTTATACCATATAACGTTAACGTTATATTATCGATAGCTAATTTTATAATTAAACTTGTCATATCGTTTACCTTGTACTTTATCATTTATCCTCAAAAGCTACTAGATTAGTGAACAATTTATGCGGCTACTTACCTATACATATTTTGTTGTATAGTGTAAGTAGCGTACAAAGCGCAGTTAAACACACATATACACATCCGGAAGAACTGACTCAGCCCCGAGTGGGTTTTTGTTACTATAGTATTACTAGCGCGAATACGGGTTTGCCATTGCCATCTACACGATAATACTAGGATTTATTTATATTTTTATTTTATACGGGTTTGTCACTGCCTTCTATACGATAATATTAGGATTTATTTATATTTTTATTTTCTAAATGATATTTTTGCGTCGTCGATCGTATTCGAACTCGGCACCTTCCGTATGTAAGTCCGTACTTTTAGCCACTCGGCTATGCCGACGACCATCTTGTACTTATCATAATAAAACACCGTAATAACTCTATTCTGAATTTTTAATAATCGTTGGCTTGCCTAAATTTTCTAAAATTGCTACTGATTTATTATAGACGAATGCGTCGTGAGTTAAAGTATAATAAAGATGAGATAGGAACGCAATGAAATCGGATTACAGATTAGGTATATTGCCCTTTTCAAACTATACATCGCATCGGACTTGTATCTTATGTGGTTTTTTTTCCTTTACATTTTTTATACGTATCAATAAAAGAATTTTTAGACAATAATGTCGGGAATAAAGTTGAAATTGGGAAGAAATATGGCATTTCAGTCGGAGGAATACGCGTTGGAAACCTTCGATATGCGGACGACACTAAACTAATAACAACAAGCTTAGCATGACCAGTTTAATACACCAATTAGAAATAACCAGCGCTAAGCCTGATAATAAACAAATCAAAAACAAAGATTATGATAATAAATCGGCCCGAGAACAACACGCCAGAAATTATTCGTGAAGTTGTAGATAGGTTCACATATCTGGGATCTATAATAGCAAATACTGGTGGATGCGAAACTGAAATCCGTCATAGAATAACACGCAGTGCGATGGGACGACTGAAGAAAATCTGACTCGATTCAGCGATAAGTAAAACGTTAAAGATTACTTTTAGTACAGGCTCTCGTGTTCTCGGTATTTTTTATACGCTTCGGAAGAAACATGGACAACCGTAAATCGGATATTGCGTTGGAAATGTGGCGCTGGAGGAGGCTGCTACGCGTTTCATGGACCGAGAAAAGAACTAATGACTTTTTTCTGTTGGAAGTTGGTATACAGACAAGATTATCAACAGTGGTTCGCGAACGGATACTAAAGTATTTTGGCCACAGCATCAGAGCAGGAACGTTGGAAACAGCTATTATACAAGGTATCATGGAAGGAAGTCGAAGACGAGGCCGGCCTCCTATGAGATGGACTGACATGGTCTGCAAAGCAATGGATCGAAGTTTCCTTCAATGCGTTCGTTGTGCGCAAAACAGAGATCTACGGCGTAAACTCGTGTTTCAAAAGACAAAAAATAATGGGCACGATATCCCCGATGGGGATGAAACGGATGATTGATCAGTTTTAAAGCATTCGTTCCATCATCTTGTTAGATTTTATACTTCGATATAATAAAGATGAGACACGAACGGAATAAAATCGAATTATAGAGTATATTCGAATGTTCATTTCAAACTATACGTTCAAGGTTGTATCTCACGCGCGTCATTTTTTTATTTCTATTTTTTTTTAATTTTTGATACTTACCAGTTCTAAAGCATTCGTTCCATCCTTTTACTAGATTTTCTACTTCGGTACGCTTGTAAGATACAGCAATATCATCGAAAAATAGATCCCAGTTAGCGACTGATTTATGCCAAGGTATTATTTTGGCGTGAAAACACACGCGTTGCGTTAAATTCGCTTTCAGCAAAAATGTCGCTAAACACATGTCGCAAAATAATTCGAAACCAGCATTGTCGGTAACCAAAGCTATAATTTCATTAATACATAAAGTTTAATACGAAGTCGAAGAATAATGCTGTTTTTAAAACTAAGTATACTTCAAGTTACTATAAAAATTATATATATATATATATATATATATATATATATATATATATATATATATATATATATATATATGTATATATATATATATATAGAGATATATTATAATAATGATGTATTGAAGAGTAATGGTTTTTATGAATTAACAAAATAAAAACAATGTTAATCAGTATAAGATTTATTTTATTTTCGCGAAGTTTTTCGATTATTACATTGTTTTCAAGCGATACAAAAACTTTACAAATTAATTAACAGAGATATTATTAATAATATATATATATATATATATATATATATATATATATATATATATATATATATATATATATATATATATCGATTCATATTGATTAGCCAAATGTAATTTAATTTACTAAAAAATTGTTATATTTACAATAATTTTTTTATTACAAAACCGATTTTAAAATTAATTCTTCGTCGAAATTGATCATATTATTTAATAAACTGTTACTATTTCAATGTTTTATAATTTCTAGTTTTTCTAATAATTTTCTTTTTTTTTCAAATTTATATTCTACGTGTAAAATATTTATATTATCCGTAATGTTTTCTATAATATGTTTTTCTTCTCTACAATGTTTTCCATAAAGTGACTATCATCATTTTCATTTTTATACGAATTAAAGTGTTCTCTTAGTCTATTATTTATTTGTCGTGTCCTGTTTCACCTATATAAGTAATACATACTCTATTTAGCACGTCCAGCTTTCAATATTTTTTTTTTTTTTTTTTCATATCCAGAGCTATCGATAATTTCATCTTTTCCCTTAAAGTTTCTGATCTAACTAAATTACCATACGACAGCCCTAACAACTAAAAGCGACACTTTAAATAACTAAAACAGCTAAAAACGTACACAGTTTGGTCGATTTTCAAAATTAATTAGAAAAATATCGAAATTCAATATCGAAATTTTTCTATTTCGTTAAAAACTGAGAGAAACATTGACGATGCTTTTTAACCTATTTACAACTCAAGTATCATCCTATAAAAGTGTCCGTAATTAAATTATAAATCTCGTCAAATTCTGTTACAAGCGAGTTAGCAACGAAAAATATCTACGAAGACATTGGTTGCAAAGAAGAACTTCAAATGAAAGAACTGCGTTGTTACTGAAAGCCTATGCAAAAAAAAAATCCAGAAATAATTCACTAAAAGTAGAAAATTAAAACCCATTTTTTTTTTCGGATGCATCTATTAAAAATATTTCAACCACATAACAACAAATTTTCTATTCGACATCTTCTTCAAAATTACTGTAGTCACCGCTCAGGTAAATCAGATAATTGAAATTTTGGCAAATTAGCGGAAAACAAAATGAAAATAAAAACATTCCCAGAATACGATTTGATAACGAGCTATGGAAAGAACGATCATAAAAAAAACACTAGTAATATTAACATATGTTTATAATGAAATTTTAATTATTTTGATGAAATTGTAATTACGATTTTAAAAATATGTCTTCAGTATTTAACTTTTTTCAGTATTTGCGAAACTATTTTAAAAAATTACTTAATAAAAGAATACAAAAATTCATTGTTGAAAAGAAGATAATACGAAATTGTCAGTTTTAAGTTAAGGCTGGATACGTCAACAGCACAAGTCCATCAACTTAGAGGGCAAATTCTTTAAGCAGAAGACAACACATTCTGCAGCTTTCTCTGATCTACGGCAGGCATTCTATAAAATTCGCCATTCTGGACTGCTGTATAAATGTGTAAAAAAATCTTACCACCGAAAGAATACTACAATATTACAATAAGGTATTTTTACGTATGAGTCAACGATGAAAAATAAAATCCCAAGGATGTGTTCCTTTTCTTGTACTCGGTATTCATTCGCACGACACTCTATAAACAAATAATGAACTTGTAGCAACTTCTTTAAATAGAAACTTACAAAATCCAGTTGATGAAATTATTGAGAGGTCGAATAACCGGAAAAACTATCAATAAATGAGTACAAAAGTACACGCATCAAGTACCAAATGAATAATTTCCAGGGATAAAGACAATATTTTCATAAATGGTAAAAACATACACACTAAACTTTAATGTAGTTGCAGCACATCGAATGAAAAAAATTATTTTAAAGACGAAACAACTTTACTATAGTTACTTAGTTGTATGCAGTAAATATGCTCTACAGTACCGAAACCTGCATAGTTGAACGCCGCTAAACTGTGGGGATGCGTTTTCCAAAACAATTAAACAATTAACAATAAATCAAACATCAAAATAAGGTGTTACAGACGATAGTACAAGTTCTCGGACACATTTCTAAGTAGACTTTTATAAAAAAAAAAAATTTATTGCTATCGTTAACTTACACCTCATCATCATTCTCTTGTTCAGGAGGTTGCACATCGCGAACGCTATATACGTCGGCATCTGGCTGATTCAATTAATTCGACGAAATCATTAATTCCTGTATTTGTAGTGGTTAATTCCATTCTTTTTCTTCCTCTAAGCGGCTTTCCTTGAATTTTACCCCGTGCTCCTATTATTCCCGAATTTTATTTAATTTTTCTGTTTTTTATCTCATCCATTAGTTGCAACTTGTTGATTTTACACCTATTCAGCACTTCTAGGTTAGTTACTTTGTCTGTCCACGGAATTTTCAGCATATGTCCACATTTCAAAGGCGTTAATTTTTCTTTCGCATTCTGCATTTATTGTCCAGGTTTCCGCTGAATAAAGCAGCACCGACCAGACATAACAACGTAGTATCCGTTTCCTCGTTTCTAAATCTATTTTACTGCTTCTTAGTATTTTTTCAAGATTTCCAAACTCTTGTCTGGCCATTGTTATTCTAGAAATTATTTCTTTTTTATCACGCCCGTCATTTGTGATCAGAACTCCTAAATATTTATACTGTTCCACATTTTGTAATTGTTGTCCATCTATTTTCAGTTTTGTTTCTCTAGACTTATGTCTGCTGAATTTCATTACTTCCGTTTTGTTTATATTTATTTTCATATTGTATTTTCGTCCTTCTCGATTTATGATATTTAGCATTTTTTGCATTTGCTTCTCCGTTTCAGCTATCAGAGTACTTTGTCATCTGCGTAAGAAATATTATTTACTTTAAGGCCATTTATTTTAAAACCCATCGCATTTATTTCTAGTGATTTAACAATTTCTTCTACATATGCATTAAATAATCTAGGAGACAAAGGACATCCTTGTCCAACACCCTTTTTTATATTGCAATGCTTTTCAGAATATTCACTTCCTATTTTTACATTTGCTTTTCGTTCCCAATACGATTCTTTTATTATTCGGATATCTCTGCTATCGATATCGTATTTTTGCAATATTTACACCTAGCTAATACTATTTGGTAAGTTTTGTAATTTATATGCATACTATACCATAAGTAGCATTTTCATCCAGTGACGGATGCTAAAACTTGTATATATTAATACACTTAGTTTATATTAAGTCCAAAGGTTTCTATACAGTCGACGATATTCAAGCGAGTTATCCATTAGGGGGCTCGTCATGTGATTAGTGTGTTCTTCCAGACGGTTGACATATTTTTTGGTAACGATCGCGATTTCATCTTTTATGAAGTAAGATTTTCGTGAAGTGTAACATTAGTTACCTACACCATGGAGCACTAGCAATATTTCGGAGGATTTTGTTCTGCATTCGCTGTAGAATAGCAATAATTGTCAACCGTATAGCCAAATTCAAGACTTGGTTGTATAATAACAGCTTGTTTCCGATCGATAATTCTGATATATTTCCTAACAGCCAAAACACTCGTTTCCATTTAATATTGAATTCATTACGTTTTTTACTCCATGTTAGCCGTTGATCTAAGTTTATCCCAAGATATTTTTCTTCTTCTTTTTGAGGGATTATGGTCCCATTTATGGTTATGGGTCTAGATTTAAATATATAAAATGTTCACGTAATATGCATAAACAAGTTTCGCGGTTACAACAACGCGTAAACGCTTTTACAACAAATGATTTATTGGTGAAATCAGAGCCTATCAATACCCAACTATTATGAATTAGGTATAGCCTCGAATGTCGTTCTGACTGATATATATATTTATGTTATTTCACAGTACCTAACAGTGTTTCGATATTATATTTAAAGAATTACATTTCCGAAAGCTGAACATTATCGGAGGTAATTGATCATTGAGATATTTGTTTGACACGAAGTAGGTTAATAAAGAAATTATATATATATATATATATATATATATATATATATATATATATATATAAAATTTAAAAACAGATTTATAAACTACTAACATAATCTTTATCTCAAAACATTCTTTAAACTACGTAAACTTTGAATAAACGATAAGCGTGAAAAATTATCGAAAATAACAAGTTTATCAGTTTAGTCTTCGGAATTATATATATATATATATGTATATCTATATTGAATTATAAGAATGAGTCCCGAAACAAAACTACTTAATTTGTTGTCATCATAATTGCGGTATACCTTTTATATACGTAATTATATACTTACTACGATTTTTAAATGGCGTATATAAAAAAATATATATATATTTTAATCTATTTTTATGATATTCTAAATTTCACTATATTTCACGATATTTCACAATATTTTACTAAAAAATGTTAAATATACTGGAAAGTAGTGATTTTATTAATTAATAATAAACCAAACAAAATATAAAGCAATCACTAAAAATTTTTTTTAAAAAAGATGTAATAATTTTGATGCGTGCTTGAAAATGACGTAACTGTCGAAAAGCTTCGCGATTAAAAAATTTTAGTGATTGTGTTATATTTTGTTTGGTTTATTATTTTTTACTAAAAAAGTAAGAAAATGTTAGTCTCAGTATTGCTAAAACATATTTTTATCGCGTATTTAAGATTTGTTATCTAATTATATATTACTTAGAATTAAATTATTAGGAATTACAGGTTATCTAATTAAATATTTAAAATGTAGTACAAAAAAAAAAAATATTTAAATGTTACAATTATTTTTTTTTTTCTTGTTATTGATTGTACAATTTCGAACTAAATTTTAAATATAATGATTTTTATTCGAAATTCCATTAATAGATTCGTTATGTAATTATGTATTATTTAGAAATAAACTATTAGGCATTAAAGGTTAGATTATCTAATTAAATATTTAAAATGTAATATAAAAAAAGAATTTGTAAATATTTCAAAAATTGTTCATTATCGACTGTACACGATTTTGAATTAAATTTTAAATATAATGATTTTTGTTTAAAATTTCCTTAATTTTTGGCTTAACTCGTTCTTCGTATCTATGTATATGTTTACATTATCAGTATCGATAATAATCGACTCACAGATTAAAAAAAAAATGATAATAAAAGAGAAAAAAAATGCTTACTTATACATGTTGTCGAATTAGAATCTCTATAATTCACCAATAACGACCATACATCATCGCTATGATCGATTACCACATTATCGGACCAATCGTTTAAAATATCTAAAAAATTGTTCGCCTTACTTTTATCAAGTTCTTTTTCGAATCTACTAGCCCATAATGAACACTAGAAACGGGCATACAAAAAATATAATAATTTTGCAACAAGCCCGATAAAGAACCAAAGACTATCTGACGTTATCAGATTGTCATTTTATGCGTGAATATAAGTAATAACAGAGACTAACAAAACGAATCTGTCAGCACTTCAATAAGTTGTTTAGCCCGAGATGGTGTTCCTGAACACACGAAAAAATGATCTCAACGAAATGCATAGCGAAAAATAGGGAAAAATTGAAATACGGCGGAGCAAATGTTTTTTTTTTTCTTCTTCTTCAAGACACTGTTTAATTTGGCTTATAACTCGATGAACCTGTTTTACAATTCAGTGTCCAATGCGGAATCCGAACTGATGATTTTCGGTATTGCCCTCTCTTGATCAATAATCTTCTGAAGTCTTGGGGTCACTAACAAAATTTCGCATTTTCGGGTTTACGTGAAATGTCGTAATTTTACATTTTTTAAATATAAATACATTGAAAATGATCTATAATTCACCTAAAGAGCAGTATTGTATAATAAACACATGCATAAAATTTAGAATTCTATGTCAAAATTTGATAATATATGACTGAAACGATTAAGAATCAAAAATAGACGAAATAATAAAAATACAAGGGACAAAAAGTACTTTGCACGAATGAAATCAAGTGTTTAAGAATAATATAATCGATGATAAATTTCACAAACCGTATCGGATAAATTTTAGATAAAATAAAAAAAAAAATACTATCCGCATGTATGATAAACGCATTTCTAAAAAAACTGCTCTATGGCGTATAAAAAAAAACCACGGAAAAGAACATTGGGACGCCTAAAGTTAAGATATTAAGATATAAAATTAAGAAATTAGGAATAAACCATACCAACGGCATTTGGGAAAAAGTTGCATCAAACCGGAATGAATGAAAATCGATCGCAAAGCAACTAATAGACAGACGTAGTAAATATACATCAAAAAGAAGATGAAGAGCCAAGCAAGGAAGAATGATAACATCGAGCGACAAGAATTTAAAGGCACTGCAATTTTATATCTACCCACAGCGTAAGCTTAATATCTCATAACAGGCATAAGCCCGAAAGTGCAATCTGAGACAGCGGACTGAATAGTCGTTAAGCGAGTTGACACCAGAAGAAGAAGATATATAACTTTACAAGTATATCACACGCGAAACATAAGTAATTTCACTCGTCGCACCGTTATTATTTATTACGTATATGAAATGTGAAATATTTTTTAAAGAAAATAAAGTAATAATAAAATTCTTACGGTAAAAATTAAATTTATTAAAAATAATGCTTGATCAGGCTATTATATTACGATCGGAATTAATTAAATAAATAAATATTCGCGCGCATTTATACGAACCTTCAACATTAACTTAAATATCATCTTCAATTCGGATAATGATGTCGCGTTTTCAACATTGGAAATTATACGCGCCAATGTGGCAACAGCGCAGGAATATGATAAATCATCGTTTAATTTAGATTCAAATTTAAACTTATGCTCGAAAAATGGATCGAATAAACCGTAAGAACTGAAACAAATATAAAATGTTGTTATATAGCTGTAAGTGTGTGTAAATTTTTTTCACGTGCAAGTTAATAAATTTCTTATACGAATCTATCGTGTGTACACTAAACGTGGAGCACGCGGTTTGCGTTTGAAGCAGTATTACCAACTGCGCTACTCAAAAAACAAAACCGTCCATCTTTTCTGAGTAAAAAAAAAAAAAAAAAAAGTACAAAACTAGATATGTTACGCTGCCTACGCTGTTTAATTTCTATATGAATTTTTTAAACAACGCGTATTGAATGTAGGTGTCTACGTTCCGCTTCGACGGTGGATTATACAAGTTGAACAGATTTACATAACGAAAACTTTTGCAATAACGAGTTTGCAGTATGCGGACGACTGTGTCTTGGTCGCTGGCGATGCAAAGAATTTACGGGAAGCTTTAAGATGCTTGAATTGTACATACAAAAGATTTTAGTACAAATTTTGATAAAACAGAAATTCTTCAAATCAATGGCGACGTGGATAGCGTAGAAATAAATTGGTAGAGAAATTTCGATATTTAGGAAGAACAGTAAATAAAGACGAAATTTTATTGCTTTTAAGAAAAGCAAACACAGCGTTCAGTAAATGATTTGTCGACGGAAACAAAAGGTGTATAAAGCAATGATTATACTTGTGCTCTTGCATGAACGCGAGAGTTGGCCAACAATGAGGAAACAGATTGAGAAACTTGATATGTGCCATCAGCGGTTTCGACGAAGAATACTTCGCGTACGACGGTTTGATCACATTTCGAATGAAGAGATACTAACAAAAGTAAATTGTCACTCGGTGGATCAGTTGCTGGCATTGAAATGGTTGGGACATGTCATCCGAATGGACAAAGATAGAACTGATGTATGGGACTCTGATGAAGGGCAAACGTCCTATTGGTAGATATCTACTGCGATTCAAAGATGTCATCGTGAGCGATCTGAAAAGAATCGACATAAATCCAAAGAAGAACAAATGGGAACAATGTGCTCAAGATTGTAAAGTGTGCTCCAAAATGGTGACCAGACTAACAAGCGTTAAACCGCCAAAGAAAGAAACCCGTTAATAATGATGATACGACAAAACAGATTATGACCTGCCTTTCTTGTGATTTTACATCAACACACAGCGTAGGATTAGCCTCGCACGTGCGTTATAAACATAAATCTTAGTGGAGAACTCATACTCGGATTTGAGTCAGGATAGCTGATATATATATATATATATATATATATATATATATATATATATATATATATAACACAATTTATACAGTTGTAAATAAAATAATGTACCTATCTTTAAATATCGTATGAATTATCCAATAAAAGTAACAATCGACCAGTACCCAGTTAGCATTATACCAACCGTTCGAATTGATACCTTGACAGGTTTCGTAGAAAGCATTCCGATACTCGTAACAATCAATTTCGAAAGGTTTCATATGTTTATTAGTGACTAATGCATTTTTCAATTCAGACAGCTTACTTATTATACATTTTAAATTCGTTTGTTCTTCCACCTGCAATAAACTCAAAAAAAAAAAAATTAACGAATTATACATTTTATATCGACAATCGCGTTACGCGGGTAAATACCTAAGAAATCTATTTCGAAGTCATAATCGAATTTTTAGAATCGATTTTATTTCTTTGGTTTTCAATTCGTATCGATGTCAATTATTTTAATAGAACCAATAATTATCTGGGTATTTTTTATAGTTCCTCGAATTTAGTCTATCGGCTATTTATATAAATAAATAAATTTTTAAATACCATTAAAATAACGAAAAATATAATATTTTCGTCGCCGCATTACGCAGTCTTATCGGTTAGCATACCTTTCCGTACAACCGAATTTTAAATGTTTCTTCAGAAAACGATGTACATTAATCGCTTTGTCGAGTATTATTATGAAAAAATAAAGCCCGTATTAAGTAAAATTATTATTATTAGCCGAACTTAATTTTTTAATTTAAAAACATACTGATAAATGTCAATGAAACGAGAATAATATTACAGAAATAAAACAATTATATTTATACAATACTAAAAAAAAAAAATAATTCAAAAGAACTTGTTTCGTAAATCATAATTTAATGAATCTCGCAATATTTTTTCGGTGAAATATAATATTAAACTATGCATACGATCATCTCTAATTGGACTCACCTTATAAAAATAAAATATACACCAAATATACATATATATATATATATATATATATATATATATATATATATATATATAAAGAAAACAACAAAAATATTTAGGTAGTATTGTTACAGAAGATGGAAGTAGTAAACAAGATATAAAGGAAAGAATTGCAATGGCAAAATTAGCGTTTAATAAAAAAAGAGGATTATTAAATCAAAAATTATCTAAATGTTAACGAAGAAAAGATTTATTAAAGTATTCGTATGTAATATACTGATGTATGGGTCATCAGAAATGTTGAATTTGAACAAAAAAATGACCAAGCAACTGGAAGCGTACGAAATCTGGTGCTGGAGAAGAATGAAAAGGATATCTTGGACGGAAATGATAAGAAATGAAAAAAATATTAGAAAGAGTCAATGAAAAAAGAAGTCTAATAACAACACTAAAAACAAGGAGACTTAAATGTATTGGGCATATATACAGAAACAATGAATACCTAGAACAAATAATCGAAGGAATCATGGAAGGAAAAATACCAAGAGGAAGACCGTGGCAGAAATACATAAAACAAATATAAGGATATATAAAAGCAGAGAACTACGGAAGTATGAAGAAAGTGACTAACCAGAAACTTTTAATCATAGTTGTCCACCAACCTATTAATAGATTGAGGAATTAAGAAGATATTAAGAATATATATATATATATATATATATATATATATATATATATATATATATATATATATATATATATATATATATATATATATATATAATTCAATCTAGTATGTTAAAAAAATAATAATAAAAATTAGTAGTAGCCTGTAAATTTTAGCTTATATATGCTTAATTTTAAATAATTCCGAGATAAAAATCGAAAATTGGTTTGATTAAATAATTTCATTCAGTTTAAACAGTCAATTCTATACAACTGCCGTAAGTGGCTATATTAGTTACACTTATATATTACGAGTTGAACATTTTCTATTTCATTACTCTTGCAGTTGAAACATGTATTACATTCAATTATATTTAATTTATTTAAATAATGTACAATAGAACCGCGACCAGAAAGTATCTGAGTCATGTAGTAATTTACTGTAATCTCTGTGTTTTTAAAACGATTTGTTACGTAATGAAACAATTTATTTATTCATTTACATTTTGTTAATATATTGTATCTTACATTAAATTCATTTAAAATTTGTACATTAAACGGTTTGAGCGCTATTTTATTTATGATACCCGTTATTTTTTTTTTTAGCATTAATTTTTAATATAAAGATAAATAGGTAAAATCCGTGTTACGGTAAATAACGTTATTTAGAAACAGTAATATATGAAAAAGTTTGAAATTTTTTTTTTCACCATTTCCAAATTTGTAACTAGCCAGTAATAGCTATCTAACAAATTGTATCTAAGATTCAATCACCTGTATGGAGGACACACCCCTTGATGAGTCCACCTATTTGTCAATGGGCTAAATCCGTAATCTTCGTCCTTTTTAGTCTTCTGAGATCTTGCTGCGTGTGTAGTAGTTGAGCCGCCAGCTCGTTTGGATGATGTCGTAGCCGTTGAAGGTGCCTATTAGCAATTTTACGTATTTCTTCTTGTACTGGATGTACGCCTAGATCTAAGTGGATTATATAATTCGTCATATACCATGGAGCTCGGTATATTAGGCGTAAGATTTTATTTTGCAAACGATGGCTTTTATTCGTATTTGTCTTTTTTGCACAACCCCATAGTTGCGCACTATACATCCATATGGGTTTCAGCATAGTTTTGTACAAAAGTACGCGATTACTTAAAATAACTTCTGGTCTGGGTCCTAGCAGCCAGTGCATTTTTCTAAATTTTAATTCTATCTCCCTTTTTTTTTTTTTTTATCTATATGAGTTTTCCACGATAGCCGGCTGTCTAAATAAACTCCCAAATATTTAACTTCATCGAGCTTTGGTATTACTTGTTTATCGAGAGATACTCTGTGGCTATGTTGAAGCCGATTGCTGAATGTAATATGTGCTGATTTTTCTGGATTTATTTCTATCAGCCATCGTTTGGTCCAGTCACTGAATTTATTTATATAACTTTGCAATTTGTTAATGGCTACACTTGGATCTTTATCAGATGAGAGTATCATAGTATCATCTGCAAACATGGCTATATCTACCGTACTGTCTTTTGGTGTGTCCGCAGTATATAGAGTGTACAGTAAGGGACCCAGTACACTGCCTTGCGGTACGTCTGCCTCTATACCGCGAATATCCGACACATCTTCTCCATGTGTTACATAGAAGTGTCTATTGTGCAGATATGATGTGAGCAAAGGAAGGTATATGCAGGCATCCATTGTGCCAAATTTTATCAAACGCCTTGCTTATATCCATAAATACAGCTTCATTATAATATTTGTTTTGTGACGGCACTACTGAATCGCATCCACTCTTTGGGAGATCTTCCGGCGAGTGTTTCACGTGGATAAACTCTAGAGACGCTGTTGCAACTCCTGTAGCTCTTCGTAGCTCGGGGTTGTTAGATGTAAATGCGTCTCTTGAAGGTCCCAGTTGTTTGAAAAATTTAAATATCAATTTTATAATGCACAAGGGCTCTCAGGATATTGAAAGTTTGGTTCCTATTTACATAGGTTCCATCTTGTAAATGACCCTAGGTGCACTTTGTGTGCCTCTGGTGCCAAGGATAACATTAATAACTTTATGTTCCACTGCCCTTTCTTCTCTGATATTCGAGTATTATACAATATAGATTGGACCAACCCTTGACCTTAACTAATACTAATTCCGATAATCTCCTGCTATGCTCTGCAATGTATAAGAAGTTCAAAATTGGACAGTAAAAATTTAATCTCTCTTTCTCTAATCTCAATTCAAATGTGAAACCACAAATTTTGTATGTACTTCCCCACTCTTCTTGTACTTACACCTAATTAAATCTTAAATTTGCATTCGAGTCTATCCTTATATTAAGGTTGTGTTACATTCTTTGTTTGCTTCTTCTTCCTTATGAGGAAGTGTAAAAATCTTGTCCATGAGTAGTGAGGAAGCACTGTTTGTGCTTCGAAGAATCCGAAAGGTAAGTGGCAACTAAAAAATCATAATTTTCATTTAAAATTAATATTATTTTCAAGTCCTATTGATTATATGTAATATATTATTCATCTGCTTATTTATTTTTGTTTATCTTCAGTTTACTAATTTTCATTTACTTTATTACTTTTCATTTGTTTTTAGTTATTAAATTTGCACCTCTTCATAATTACGTCCCTTAATATATAATGCGAACTCACAAACTCAATCATACGCACAAACTTGATGGACTAAAGGACTATGTTATTCATCCCTTTTTCATCCTATTTTTAACTTATACACTGCAGGGAACTACCACACACATATGTATTATACATATATATTTCTTCTGTTTCAGCTACACAACACTTACACGCATTTATTATTAAGCACACTAGTTCCCTGTACCTTTATAAATACAAATTTACCAAATACATTTGCCACACCAGCTATGTCCGGAGGGGAACCATTTAATATATATATATATATATATATATATATATATATATATATTAATATAATGCAAAATATTACGAATTAAATAGAAATTTACTACAGTTACAGATTAGATTGTACGTTTGAATATATATATATATATATATATATATATATATATAGTGAAACAGAACGTGATACAAAATGATTTTGTACCTAGATGTAACAAATTTATTTCACATAGAGATGACCTAACTAGGTATATAATATAAATAGATAATGATAACGGTTTATCTACGAACATTTAAACAATATATAATTGATTTATGAAATAGATAACGATCAAAAATAAATGAGTAACAAATAGTGATTAAATGAAATCAACATGTTATACACATCATATATATATATATATATATATATATATATATATATATATATATATATATATATATAAATATATATAAACAGCCCAGACAGAGTCGAAAATCGAAAGAAGCAAGCAATATTAAGAATCTTGAAAATTACTGTTATTTGTGAAATTATAACTGTGTAATTTTATATAAAAGAAGCAGTTTATTTTCACGAAATGTCAGAATTTTAAAAATTCTTCCAAATCGTGTTTTAATTTTATAGCCGTCTAACTTATTATCACTCTGAAAAGAAATGTAGAGGCAAATTCAATTTATATTACATGTTGGAATAGTTTCCTGAGTACAAAGCCAATTAGTTCTTTTGGATAAAAATGTTATCATGTGTATATATATTTGTTGGAATGTTATATATTATTCTTGGTATTAATGTTATGTAATTCGTCATATGTAATATAATGTATTTTTAATCTAATGCTAAATATAGTTTTGATATATATGTTTTATAATCAACAGTTAATAACAATTCCGAAATTGACGTTAAACGGAAATTACTTGTTGTGGAAAATACGAATTTCTACCTTCCTAGAAGCTAGAGGATGGTTAAAAAGCGTAGAAGAAAAAACGGAACAGGACTGTAAAGTAAGAAACGTTATAATTTCCACCGTAGATGACGAATTACTACAAGTGAAGCTTGATCAAGAATTCGTTTTCATGAATTTATTTGCGGCATTAGAAGCGAAAGAAGACTTGAAAACAATAATCACAGTACTTGAAAATGAGACTGAGATGAATTACGAGCAGGTAAAAACTCGACTAATTATCGAAAGTACCAAAGGTAAGTCAATAATTTTACCTAATCTCGTAAATAATAATGTAGCTATATGCAACATAAAATGTAATGGTTGCGGAAAAATAGGCCATAAAATTGCAAATTGTTATTTTAAAGATAAGTTTTGTAAATCGTGTAAACAAAAAGGACATATTGATAAATTTTGCAAAAATGTGAATAAAAAACATATTTCGAAAAAACAAGATACACGATCTATAATATCAGTAAATACATTACGATTAGATGAAAATGAAAATTTTAACGGTATAAAATCTCTGGTGCTACTCACCATTGTGTAAATGATGAAAAATTACTAAAAGAGTATAAAACATTTCAAAATCCAGAACATGTTAATGTAGCAAGTGAAGAAGGTTCACTGACTGCATATGGTACAGGTTATATTGATGTTAGCAATACTTTACGTTTTGCAAACGTTTGGCATTTTCCAAATTTACGAGAAAATGTAATTTCGGTTGCACAAATAAATAAGAATGGCTATAATGTAGTTTTTAAAAATAATAAAAAATGCATAATTTATGGAAACAACTTTTATAAAAGTTTCACTCTAGATTGTGGAATGTATTTTCTAAAGATGTCACCTAAAAATGGAATAAATTCGCTTACATGGCCCAAGAGATTAAATCATATTGGAAATCATGTTTTGAGGTATCTTAAAGACAAAAAGTTAATTAAAGATATATCTGGTGAAGTAGAGAATTGTGAAGTATGTATCAAAGACAAATTCTCGAAACCTTGCTTTAGAAGTAAAAAAGAAAAGTATGTAAAACAACCTTTAGACAATGTCCATTCGGACTTATGTGAAATCAAAAAAGATGGAGAATATAAATATTTTGTAACATTTATTGACGAATTCACTCACTATGTCAAAGATTATCCACTTAAAAGTAAAGATGGAGTTTATGATGTCCTAGTTGAATATACAAAAGAAGCAGAAACATTATTTGGCCGAAAAATTAAAATCTTTACATGTGATAATGGTCGAGGGGAATATGCAAATCAAAATATAGTAAACTTTATGTCAAATAATTGCACTGTTTTAAAACCATCGGCGCCTTATACCTCCCAACAGAATGGTTTAGCTGAAAGAATGAATAGAACAATTTTGGAAAAATTGCGAGCTGTGTTAATACAATCTGGCATAGAAGAAAAATTATGGAATGAAGCATTATAACATGTGATTTTTACTTTAAATAGAACACCGACAAGTGCAATAGATAATCAAATCCCGTTTGAATTATGGTCTGGAAAAACTGTTAAATATAAATATTTAAAACCTTTTGGCTGCCTAACTTATGCAATAATAAATAAACAGTTTAGAAAAGGAAAATTGTCTGAAGTGAGCAAAAAATGTATCTTCCTAAATTATACACAAAATTCATATCGCTTACTAGATTTAAATAGAAATACAATTATTGTCATAAGAAATGTAAAATTTATTGAAAATGTGTTTCCATATTTGGGCTCAATACAAAAGGAGTCTTCAGAAGTATATGACAGGTCAGATACTCCCTTAGAAATTGACAACAGCGATCATGATGATAATGAAGAGGACCACTTGGTTATAGAAGAATACAATGAAAGACCAAAGAGAATGAAAAAGCTTCCTACTCACTTTTAAGATTACATAATGTCTCTGAAATTAGTTAATGATGAAAATGTAAAACCTGAATGGATAACAGCTATGAAAAAAGAGATAGAAAATATGCATACATATGATGTTTGGTAAATTGTAAAAAAACCGAAAAATGAAAAGTGCGTAGACTCAAAGTGGATTCTTAAAACAAAAGACGATGGAACACACAGAGCCAGACTGGTAGCAAAAGGGTTTCAAACTAATAAATTTGATGAAACCTATGCACCCACTCTCAGATATGAGACATTAAGAATTTTGTTAAGTGTGGCTAATAAAAGAAAGTTACAAATTACACATTTAGATGTCGAAACAGCATTTCTAAATGGAAAATTAGAAGAAGATATTTATATGAATCCTCCTGAAAATTTTGAACTAAAAGATAATTATGTGTTAAAATTTAAAAAATCTATGTATGGTCTTAAGCAAGCACCTAGATGCTGGAACCAAACTCTTAATGAAACCTTGACTGCTATAGGATTGAAAAAATCATCATATGATGAATGTTTATATATATTGAACAATACATACTTAGCAATCTATGTAGATGACATGCTAATAATTGGCGATGAATCAGAAAAAATAATAAAAGAATTAGAAAAATTATTTGTTATCAAAAACTTAGGCACACCTAAAAGATTCTTAGGAATGAATTTCACTATAACACCAGAAAAGATTCAAGTTGATCAAAAAAGTATTGTTGATAGATTGATTCGCAACTATAAGTTGGAACATCTCAAGGAAAAGTCCACACCTATGGAAAATAATTTGAAAATACATAAAGATAAAGAAGGAGATGAAAAATATCCTATCAAAGAAATACTTGGCTCATTGACGTATCTGTCACAAGGAACAAGACCGGATATTAGTTATTCCACTAATTTATTGTCAAGAAGTACAGTTCAAAATCATGAAATATATAAATATGTGTTACGAATTATTGCTTATTTGAAGAAGACAATCAAACTTGGTTTGACCTTTGACGGAAATTCAGAAGAACCAATTTTAGCTTATTCAGATGCATCTTATGCTGAAGATGATGGAACCGAGGCTAAAAGGAAATCTACTACAGGTTAAATCACATATATATATATATATATATATATATATATATATATATATATATATATATATATATATATGGATGTCCTGTCATATGGCGTACCAAAAAACAGACATTAGTTACTCTGTCAAGTACAGAAGCTGAATATGTGGCACTGGCTGATACAGTAAAGGAGTTAATCTGGGCTAAAGGATTACTACAAGAGATCGGGATCAAAATTGGAACAACTGTTGTGTATGAGGACAATGTAAGCTGTATCAAAATTGCAAAGCCCACTGACAACCTAAAACGTTCAAAACATTTTGATGTTCGTCTGCACTTTATTAAGGAACACATTGAACAAAAGAATATCGATGTACGTCACATATCAAGAGAATACCAAGTAGCAGACTTATTTACCAAGGCTTTAGGAGATCAGCTTTTTAATCGGTTCGTTTCTAGATTAAACCTTAGTCATCAAATATAAATGTATTTAACGAATACTTGGCTTTGAAGGGATGGTGTTGGAATAGTTTCCTGAGTACAAATCCAATTAGTTCTTTTGGATAAAAATGTTATCATGTGTATATATATTTGTTGTTGGAATGTTATATATTATTCTTGGTATTAATGTTATGTAATTCGTCATATGTAATATAATGTATTTTTAATCTAATGCTAAATATAGTTTTGATATATATGTTTTATATGTATTAAGATCGTAAATATAATTCAGATTAAAAACTATGTTGTTTTAATCTTAATAAAATAACATTACATTTATAGAGAGTAAAACATATGTTTCCCAAATTATGAGATCATTCAATTTAACTCGAGATCTATTTACACGTAAATGTTATTATGTTACCAAAATAGAACAAAATAACCCGTAATTCGTATAGGTCACGCAATGCAACATCGATACCTCGTAATATATTAATCAGGTATATGAGAATAACTTACCCGCGTTTTCGGTATAATGTTCCTTCGTTCAAAAACGGCATTAATAATGCACGTTAAAATAACCGGTAGTTCTTCATTTACGTGATTATATATCATGCTATTTTTACATAATTTCCTAAAATAAAAATAACAACGCTAGAAAATTTATAATGCCGTATAAAAATTAAAATAAAAACTATTAATACTTAATTTTTTGTCTTATTTGTACTGCATGCGATAAACAACACTTTGTAAAGTAGAAACAATTTGAAACGTTTAACTAATCGGTTCATCTTACTTCATTAAATTCTACATTTACTTTAAAAGTATCCTCACAAGTCGTCAATCTGAATATTTTCAAGTCGACACGATGCGACTAGATGAAATTATAACACGGAGTACAATTCACATTTTTACATTTATTGATTCTGGGGCGATACGAAGTTCGCCGAGTAAGGAAAAGCTAAATCGTATTATATATACATATATATTACCTAACGCCTAGTGTATATTCAAGATATATATTACATATTCGGCATTGTAGAATCAGCCTATCAAAAATCGCTCGAAAAATTTTTCAAAATCGAAAATCAAATTTTAAATTTGCCATTTCTTGTTACCGGTTAATTTTGGTAAAATTTACGTTATTACATAAATGACAGATCTCCACGTCTACTTTCGTCTAACGTTAACCCGAACCCGTATCTATCATAGGAGCCTTAAAAACTGTCCAAAACGCCTAAATCCTTCTCGATGGGTATTTGGTCTAAAAATACTATTATACTACGCGTACTTCAATGCTGTATAACTTTCGTTTAAACTATTTTCTCCGATTTCGAATCGTTCGCGATTTACTGCGAAAAAAGTTAAATTTAAAAAAATCACAGTCCCCCCTTTTGATTTTTTTTCCCAGTTTTTTCGCTTCATACGATAGATCTTATATAGAAACTGCTATTTCAAGAGGCGTCGAATCGTTTAAAAATATTTACGTCGTGCGCTATGTCCTGCTAAAAGTGGGAAGTTGTCAATTTTTAAAAATTCGTAGCTATAAACAATTTAAATTGGACTGAATTGTAAATCTAAACCATTCTCGAATCCACCTGAAGACACAAAAAATTTCATTAAAATCAGCCCAGCCATTTAGGAGAAGCTCAGTGACATACACACGCACAGAAGAATTATATATATATATATATATATATATATATATATATATATATATATATATATATATCATTTACAAATTTATAAAACTCCATTGTCGACGAAAAGGTAAAATAATTTTAATTAATTAATTTTACTTATTCAAATGAGCCTAGATTGTTTGTGTAACTTAATAATTCATTTAAGAAGTAAAAAAATCAAAAAAGGGAAAAAATATTTTAACAATATCTATTAGAAAAGACATTTCCTTTATTCGTACGAAAGATATTGTTACATTTTTGCAGAAGAGAATTTTTCATATTTCGGTTGAAAGCAGACTAGTAGAAAAACATGTGACAAAAAACCTCGCCGAACATCAAACACATGCCGTCGAGTATGAGTTTACCAGCCGAACTGATGATACGAAGGATGTTGTCACAAACTTGGTTTTAATAAGATGAAACGAATATGGTGAACGAAATGACAAATATTTAGGACCTGTTTAATTTTTACACAATACTAAGGAGCGTAACGGAACGCTCACCTGATATTTTAATTTGTAACTTATGGTATATTTAAAATCGAAACTATACGAAAATGAACTTCGAAAACTGGAACAGTTGAACATGGAAATTCAGCGTACCACACCAAAGATAGCCCGGCTATCAGACTAAAATTCATAAAAATTTTATTTTCAAACAAAACGTCATCATTTAAATGATGTTATCTTTAAGATAATAAAGTTAATTTCTTTATCTTTCAAAAATATCGTGTTTCCAATTTAATTATATAGCCTCCTATAATAATTTTCAAAAATACAATACACATCTTGATAATAAGATACGATTTGAAAATTATACGACAAAAAATTCGAATAAAAATTTCTTATATTTATAAGTCATCTACTACATTAAACACGATGCCTTACTTGTCATACATTGCACACTGTTTTTGATTTATCGGGAATTCTTCAAATATAAAGGAAAATTTGTTCGCGTCTTCAGCAGTCTAAAACATAAAATTACAAACACAGACAAATTCAAGTATATGCATAGAAAAAAAAAGAACAGAAAGTAAAAACTGTACTAAAAAATAAGTTCAAAAAACAGAAATAATAAATTCACAAATAAATCATTTTACTTTCATAGTTGTCAAAACAAAATTTTAGTAAATACATTTTTACAATAGATCGACTGTTTTCTTTGTGCTAAAAAAAAAATTAAAATAATATTCACACTTTACATTGTTTCTAAAAAAATCATTAACGTACATTATTAATATGTGTATGGTCTGTGAGTTCATATATATACACACACACATATATATATATCTATAATATAAAAATGAATCGCTAAATGTGTTGGTGAGCGCATAACTCAACAACGCCTGGAGCAATTTGGCCAATTCTTTTTTTGAAATGTTCGTTGAAGTTCAAGGATGGTATGTTCGTTGAAGTTCAAGGATGGTTTTGACGGCGAGAAAAATTCGAATAGTTGCCGGAAAAGCCCTAAAAACAGCCCAGAGGGGTTATGGGGTGACTCATTAAAATTTCGATTTTGGAAAAATTTCGATTGAATCGATATGGATATGATAGATATTAAAATGACGAATTCAAAACAGAAAACCGTTTTTCGTTACGATCGATAGGTCTCGAGCTACGAATTTTCGAAAATCGATGACCTGCCACCTTTGGCAAGGCATAACGAGCGATGTAAATATTTTTAAACGATTCCGTTTCTCGAAATAGTCGTTACTATATAAGATCTATAGGATAAAGCGAAAAAACCGCGAGAAAACATTTCAAGCCGAACCCAAAAATTTCAAAAGGGACAACCTTTCGATTTTTTCGCAATAATTCGCGAACGATTCGAAATTTGAAAAGAAAGTTATTTGTCATTGAAATACGCGGCTAACGATGGTATTGCAGTATTTTTATATCGAATACTCGCCGAGAAAATTGGGCTTGAAGGGTTTTCGGGGTTTGGACCCTTTTTGAGGCCCCTATGATAGATCGGGGGTTCGGGTTGGGCTTAAAAGAAAGTAGACGTGGAGATCTATAATTTATGTCATATTATAAATGTTTTAAAAATTAACCGGTAACGAGAAATCGCGAGTTGAAAATTTCATTTTCAATTTTTAAAAATTTTTGGTCGGCCGATTCTACAATGCATTTAAGTTCAATAAATCTATAAAAATTAAAAAGTATCGACATATCATTTAAATTTCGTTATAAATTTGTTTTTTAATTTTTTATATACTTCCTAATTCTCCATCGGTATTTGTGCTTTATTTAATTCAGCTAATAAATTAATACATTTATTGATTGTGGGGCGATACGAAGTTCGCCGGGTCAGCTAATATATATATATAGCTCAAATATTTCATTAAGAAGCTGCAAACATTACGTGCTATTTAGTGTATAGGAACTAAAATCGTTGTAATTTCAAATATTCTGTGATTTTAACGCCTAAATTACTATGTCATTAGTTCATGAAATATATAATTTGAACAGACATTATGAATTTTAAATGTGCAAGAAAATATCATTGAGTACAAATAGAGTTTAATGTTATATATATATATTTTTTTTTAATTGTTAGATAGATTGAAGACGCGTAAGAATTGACAGTCGGTAACATAAAACTGAAATTTGCAATACATAAAAGCGATAGAATCGGAAGTTCAATTAAATATGATCACTTTTAAACTTTCACGGTTGATATCGGTACGTTTAGGATTATTTTCTGTGTCAAACTTCGAAACGTTACGTGATAAAAATATTGATATGGTTTGCACCGAAAAAAATCGCAAACGTATAAATAAGATCAGTTAAATAGTTACTTTCTCTAGATGTTTCCGTAATCAAATAAAATTGCAATATCTATAATTTGCATTTTCAAAGTAAATTAAATTAAATAAATAAAAAATAATAAAACTAAAATCAAATACAATTGTTAAATTGTAACCAAATATAAAATGTCAACAATATACTCGCGTTCATATTTCGGTTAACAAAATCGTAGTAAGATATTTACATATCTATTTCGTGTTTTAATGAAAAGTAAAAATACAAACTCACCATATTCAAATTTTGGTAACGTATAACATCGCATATAACAAGGACCTCGAAGGAAATTACGTATGAACTCTGAACGGATAAAAATATTTCGTAATTAGTGTAAAAAACAAATTGTACACTGTGTCAGACACACACATTACCAAAATAAAATCATAGCTATTTAAAATGAACGCATAATAAAGCAGTGTGTACATTATCATTTAAATAATTTGTTGAAAGTCTTCTTCTTCGAAATATATGGACAATTTAAAAATAAACGACCACAGTTGTCAATAATAAAAGACTAATTTATAAAAATATTAAGTGAAAAAATTATTTACCTGTTTATTCGTGACATGCAGTTACACATGCTACAGGTATCTCAACTTACATCTTGCCTGAAAGTAACCGCCATAAGTACATATTTTATAACTCCAACATTTTTAAACCTATACGAATAAATAAATTCGTTATATTACAGATTCGCATATTTATTAGTGAATTAGGAAAAATAATTGAGAAAAATATCGATGGAGTCGAATTGCGAATGGGTAATATCTTAGGCTACGAATTACTTCTTTGCCAACAAAACGATTAATGGAAAATTTTACATCTATTTAAATGTTTGTCTTGTTTCCTTTTTTACTGGTAGGGATGACGAGGTGGTGTAATTTTTTAAATTTTCTTCACTTAAGTTCATTATGAATTTAGAAAATCCAGTGATTTATTCTACACGGACTACATAAAGGAACCAAATTAAAGTAAATTTGGAATGTTTACACATGAATTTCATACAATTCTATATATATATATATATATATATATGTGTGTGTGTTTATATAATTAAATTTATAAATACATTTATTTTGGTTATTTATATTTACTACCGATATAATTTACGTTAATATTCTTTGTTGTACATAACATCGAAATTAATATTTAAATTTTTTACTTGGTAAAAAACATTTTCAATCAACATAATGACTAAAAATAATTTTTAGTACATAGGGTGCTGCGTGCTTATATATATATATATCTATTCACTTAGTAGTATGGTGAAAGGTGTTATTAATCGCGGCCAAGCTTTAAAATTACTAAAATATAGTTACTACAATCGGTAAATAACGTTAAATCGCGAAACATAATTATTTAAAACTACTATTTCCAAATAAAATTGCAATTACTCAGAGTTGCTGTCGATAAAACGAATATTTATCGTATATAGCGTATATAAAATTATAAATTATTTTATATATTTATTTTACACACATTATTTTTGATTTGATTATTTCATAGCTATATTTAAAAATTCTCAATATTTGATTTATTTTTGTAATAGATTATAAAATCTTGAACCAGATGTTAAATATATCGGTTGTAAACCAGTTTTTTAGAATGCACCAATTTCGGCCACCATGGATAATTTTTGTTATAATTATTTATATCTTACTAAATAGATACTCTTGTTTAGTTTTGAACCATCAGTACAAAGTTGCCATATTTATTATTTTATTATTATTATAAGTTTTTAAACATATATTTTTTCAAATAAGATATTCTTTTTAAAAGTATGAACAAAAATAGCACTATAAAAATAATAAATTTTTCTAATGTTATTTTTTAAAAAACGTAAATAAAATATACTTTTTATTTTTAGTGTATATTCATATTTGTTTATACATATTGCAAAAAATATATGGTAGCTTGTATACTTGTATAGTAATAATAGCTTACATTATTATTTGGAACGAAAAGCTAATAAAAGTCATTATTAGTACACAAAGTTAAATGTGGTTATATGTGCAATATTGAAGTTTCATTAAATTTTTATAAAATTATATCCACATGGCCGAGTGTAAACCATTAATGTCATTAGAAGAAGTACTGGAGTGGCGTGAAAAGAATGATTGGGCTAGTTTTGTACTTCCTTTGAAACCTAAAAGTCAGCACTGTTTTTCAGGAAGTGATTTTTTTTGCTGTGATGAAATAGTCTTGTAAAAATTTCAAGAGATAGACCGAAAACGTTGGTGTGTCACGACATGAAAGGCGGTTATTTAAATGACAGGTTTGTACATGCAGTGGAATGTTCTAATGAATATTTTTTCCCTCATTGGTCAGTTACGGATATTTTTGTTTATTTTAGTCATTATTTAGTGACTATTCCACCGCTGATGTGGATTAATGCTGGTCATAAACACGGTGTACAAATTTTAGGAACTTTTATTACAGAATTTGTGAAAAATTTTGGGAACAATTATTTGAAAATGACGAAAAATTATTCGCTTTTACCGACATGATGTGTGCAATTTGTGCCCATTACAGGTTCGATGGTTATTTAATTAACATTGAAAATAAAATAAATTCCTCCAATTTAACAAGATTATTGTGTTTTCTTCGACGATTGAAACAAAATCTTAGAGACGATTGTGTTTCAATTTGGTACGATTCTGTAAGTTTAATTAGCGGCGAATTGGCGTGGAAAAATGAATTGAATGAGCATAATAAAGATGCTTTCATGATATGTGATGGTATATTCTTAAATTACACTTGGAAAATCGAAAATCTAAGATGTTAAAGTTTACGGGCGGGTGCTAGACAGCACGATGTTTACGTTGGAATTGATGTATTTGGTCGCGGATGTTTTTGTGGTGGGGGTTACAACTGTGATAAAGCTGCTCCTGTTGCAAGAGCGTACGGATTATCACTTGCTTTATTTGGAATTGGTTGGACGCATGAAGTTGGAACTAATCAATTGTGTATGTCAGAAGACAAATTATGTGAAAAAACGGAACACTTTAAAAATGTAGAAAGAAAATTTTGGTCAAAATTATGGCCATTTTTGTACGTATCTGGACCAGCTTATCTCCCTTTCAGAACTGCATTTTGTCAAGGTTTTGAAAATTACCTGTTTGATCAAGGCACTAAAATGAATAGTTTATCATGGTATAATTTATCTACACAATGCTATCAGACTAGTATAACATTTTGTTTAAACGACAATGATAATTCATGTGTTTCATTTAGAGAAGATGATGGTTATTTATATGGAAGCTGTATTTTTATAAAAAATATCGAAAATGTTTCGACGATATGTAATTTATTTACATGCGATTTTAGTTGTAAAAAAAGACCAGTCATTATTATTATCAGTTGCTTCAAAATGGCCATCATTGTGTGAACCATTTAAGATTATTTGTATTATTGAAAAAAATTATCTTCGTGGCACCATTTATGTGGTAGTTCATCATCCTGAACATTCCGAACTTACGCCTCAAAATGTAAATAATCACTACGATATTTGGACAGATGCCTCTCGATTTGTTTCAAGCTTAAAATATAATAACGGTTGGTTTCTGAGTAAATTCCTTCTAAAATTTCATGGCCGCATAACTGCAATTAAGCTTGAAACTAACCAGAATATTTTACTTGGCTTATTGTCTATAGAATATAGCGATATAGACGAAACCGAACAAAGTGTTATTTAAATTTAATATAAATGCTGTAAAAGGCGAATGGAAAAACAAGTATAGATAATTATTGTTATTTATGTAATTTGATAGCATTTTATTTAAAAATATAATTCGTTTTAACACTGAACTATTTTTTTTTAAGTAGCCATTTAAATTATTGAACGACAAGATCATTATTTATGTGGTTTTTGATTGTATCATTTAACATGTTTTTAGCTTTGTAAAAAATATAAGATCAGATTAATAATTACATTTTAAAGTCGATCACTAGTTCGGTTTTACACATTATTTGAGTTAGTAAATACAAATGCTAATACTTGAAATTTGAATCATGCTCGTTTTTAAAATCAGTTCGTGAACAATATTCTGTACTCATGTAAAAATTTGTATTTATAAGTTCGTTATTCGTTATTGCTTGAACTTTTTATGTTTAAATAAATCTCAGAATTATAAACAGTAAGCGTAAGGAAAATTATAAAATTTGTTTGCTTTCCCTTTTGCCGTATTCAGTATTAATGTTTTTAGCGTGCTAATACCTTAACCTTTTCAGTCATACATTATGAAATCTTAACATTGAATTATAAATTTTATAGGGGTGTTTTTTATACAATACAGCTTCTTAGATGAACCGTAGATAATTTTCAATGTGTTTATATAAATATTTTTTAAATTGAAACATTTCATGTATAAAAATTTTATGAATGTTAAAATTTCATGTCCCGTATAGCGGACATTGTGATTGAAAGTGTTAAAATTATTTAAATGATGCGGAAACATTCAAATTTTATGCTATAGTAAAGTGTGCATTGTATGATTAAAAAATCAATGCTATATGTAAACGATTAATTATGGGGCTGTGCCAGTAGGTCTAACAGAGCGAAGATCCAGGCCAGACAAAATGTAATATTAAGAGCGATTGTCGACGCGTATCGTTATTCTAGAAATGACGATGTGCATCGAGATCTACAAATTCCGTTCGTTAACGAAGAAATTGGAAGACACGCAACTGCCCACAGGAAGCGGTTACAGCAACACGTCAACGTGGAAGCCAGTCAATTGCTCGATACTGAACTAGACGTCAGGCGGCTGAAGAGGCATCACCCGGTCGATCTAGTTATATAATTACAAAGTGATGGCCACTGAGCCATTGACTTTAAACCCATTGGCTTGATTAATACATTAACATATGTTAGATCAGGCTACACTCCTTTAAATTGATGCTTATCTTAACCTGATAGGTTAAGATTGTATCTTTATCTATAATTTAAAAAAAAAAAAAAAATATGTAAACGTTGAGAAACAAAATTATAAATATATAAAAATTATAACCGAATAAAACTAATAGAACGATTTAGAAATAAATAAAACATACTTTTTTGTGGTATTGACGAATATGAAAATGAAACAAGAATAAGCTAAAAAAAAAATATGTAATTAATAAAACTTAAGGATAACATAAGGTATGCTAAAAGAACAAACAGAACAATGTAAAACGAGACAAATCGACAAATTTGAAACAGAAAAAATTAAAACAAA
Organism: Coronaproctus castanopsis; assembly: GCA_032883995.1. Classification (NCBI taxonomy): domain Eukaryota; kingdom Metazoa; phylum Arthropoda; class Insecta; order Hemiptera; family Monophlebidae; genus Coronaproctus; species Coronaproctus castanopsis. The sequence goes on from CM065054.1 coordinate 95,964,693, forward strand.
AGTATTGGAGAAAAGAAAATGCTGAAAGAATCTGGAATTTATATTTCGGAGGATTTACTGTACATATTTTAGAAATTAGGAAACAACTTGTATTCTAAAAGATATAGCTTTTCTTTTCAGTTATATTGAATCATTTAAGTTAAATAAAAACATACAATACAAGAGCAGACATTTTTAAATTAAGGAATGAAAAAATAATGTAGGAACTGCAGTAATTACCATATATGAAGTCAAAATTCTATTAAACTAGGAATTATATCTCAAAATTAGCACAACGTGTGTTTAGCGAAGAGCATTATATAACGAACAATTAGAGCAAAACTAACATATATAATAATAAAACATAAAATTAATAAAGACAACACCTAGTTGGTCAGGACTATCGGGGAATACTATTCTAAAACCTCCCAGTCAGTTATTACAAAAACAAAACCTGCTGTAGCATCATTTATCATTCAACCTCCTATCATCTGAACGATAAATGTTAGAACTTTAAAGTAAGAAGACACCTATACTGATCTAGAAAAGGCTATGAATAATACAGATATTTTAGGAACAGCCGAACTGCTAAAATACGAAGATGTGGTACTTTATTGACAAAAAATAAATATATTTTACAGTATTTGAGTGAAACGGTAGGACATCATTGCGTCGGTTTCTTGGTAAAAATTAAATTGAAAAGTGAAATTATAAGATTTGAAATGCTATGAGAAATAATAGTGTTCATGGCTTTTAAAATTGATGATCATCATTTAAGAATAATATAAGTATATGTGCCTACTCATGAAATTTAAACAAATTTGGATATTCTAATAAATACAAAAATGAAAATAAAGAAAATTACAACGTCTTATAATACAATTTCAGCAACTGCATAAATATACATGTTTCCACAATGAATCATTATACACTGTCAAACAATTGTTGGAAAAAATGTTGAATACAATTTCCCGTTATTTACTATACTAAAGCCTTTGATTCCTTAAGGCAATACTATATTTTTGAAACAATACAAAATCAAGTAAGTGAAGAACAGATAATAAGACGAATTCTAGAAATGTATGTGAATGTAGAGCATAGAGCAATAATGTCAATGTGGAATATTTTAAAATAACACACGGAGTACGTCATGTTAGTCCACTATTTCCTAGTTTTATTTAACTGTGTATTAGAAAACATATTTTGGTCATCACTGGTCAGATTTACCCAATAATAGAAATGGAAGATTTTTAAATAACCTGCAATTTGCACATTAAACAGTCCTGTGAACTTTCTGATTAAGCGATAAGAATTTTCGCTAAATGTATATTAATACTTTGTGTTTATTGCTGATTATTCATAATAGATCTGTAAGTTTTGTTCGTTTTAATCGCCTGATTTCTAGTCAAGTTGTCCAGTAGAGCAACAGCTAAAGTATTTGTGTGATAATTATTCGCTAGCTATTTCTTGTATTTTATCTTTCACGGGTGAGCACCTAGGTCCGTGTACAATGTAAGATTGCTTACATACCACGGTGCATCTGTGATAGTCCTTACTGCTTTATTTTTGCTATAATTTATAACACGTTGCCCATGTATGTAGAAACCGGGCTAAAAAAATTTAAGAAACGTCGCAAGCATTTAATGAGGTACATAAAACATAAAAAGTAAAATAGAACTTCGTTGGTTTTTAACGTTAGGGTTTTTCTACAAATTTATGTGTATGCATATGTTGAGTACTGCGGTGATTTGAAAATGCCCGGGTTAGCTTAATATTATATGCACGTACACCTGTATCCTAAATTACATTAATGTAACGTAACATATTTATTGTTTTTGTTCTTTATCAACAATCGCATAATTATTTTATAAGCTTGTTTAATTTATTTTTCGTAATAAACACCGTATATTTAATCAAATAATTATATTATTTATGCTGCTACTTGCTCGTTATCGCGCATTTGCAGCATGTTGTCGTAAACTGTTATATATATAAGAAAGTAAAAATAAAGCTTGATTTGATTTGATTTGATTTTGGAAGCGTTGTATTATCGCGATATTACTCTGCTTAGTACAGCCCCAAAGTTGACTTCCATAAGCCCATATAGGCTTTAGAATTTAATTGTACAATAATATCTTGTTCTCCAGCGATAATTCGGATTTTCTTCCGATAAGCCAAAGCATGTTCCTAAACTTTATATTTAATTCATTACGTTTTGCTATTATGTGGCTTTTTCAGATTAGTTGTCTATCCAAATGGATTCCTAGATATTTTACTGTTTTTTTAATTGGATTGTTGATATGAATATTTTTGATATTGAATTTTTTTTTATTTTTAAATATTACACGGGTTGATTTTTTTTCATTTTCCACCGCTTGAACCATATTGGAAGTGTATTAAATGCTGATTGTAAATTAATTTCAAAATTTTTTAAAGACGAGTCGCAACAAATAACATGTGTAGTAGCGATTTCTGTGTTATTTGGTACAGGTATATCTGCTGTATAAACTAGGTAAAGCGTCGGACCCAACATACTACCTTGCGGTACACCGGCTTTTATTGGATGCAATCGAAATTCTTCATCTCCATATTTTACAACAAAATATCGTTCGGAAAAATACAATTTAAATAATTCAAAAAACTGATATGGGAGGTGACACCGGATTTTATAAAGCAATCCTTCGTGTTTATCAAACGCCTGTTTAACATCAAGGACAACTGCGTCACAAATTTTTTTAGACTGCAAGGATTCTTCAATAATACTGACTATACGGTGGACTTGATCCACAGTCTCATGACCAACTCTATAAACCAAATTGGTGTTTCAACAAAAATTTTGTAAAAAAATTTATACATATATAAAAAAAGAAAGGCTTTGTAACAACTGGTGAAATACATCACATATTTAGGCTAATAAATTTCAGGAAACATAAAAAAAAATGTATAGATTAGGCTATAAGAAATACAAATGACAGGCGGGATAAGCCTTCGGTCCCGGTATAATTAAAATTTAAAATTACAAAGCAAAAAAGAAGAAAATAAATATTTATAAAAAATATACTACCAATTAATTTTTACTACTTTTTGTGATTTACGGTAACTCATTTTACATATGTAACACCTGGTAGGAATTTAAGGAGACGTGCATAGAGACCTTTAATTTGAATTTTTTTTATTTTGAAAATTTTCAAAATATTTTATCATTAATTTTTCGCATTTCTCCCACTAATGTTAACAATTATTCTCTTAGAGAATAAATTACAATGAATGTAACGTGAAATATTTTATATTTTAAAAATATTTATCTTCAAACAATTTTTGTTTTATATTTTTGTAAAATTATAAAATACCTTAGAATTTTTTTTCCATATTCTTAAATGAAAATACTAATTGTTTCTTAAATATAAGTGTTTATTAAAATATGGTATCACAGTTAATTGGCGATTTGAAAAAGTTGAAAAAATCTTACGTGTGAATCGGGTTTATACAAAATTTTGAAAAAAAAAATTTCAAAATTTAAAAATATATGATGGCAATTAATTATAATAGGAAATAATTTTATTTTCCACAAACAATATGTAATTTAAATGTCGAATATATTGGAGAGTAGAGATGTTATAAAATATGTAATTTGCCCTAATATTATAATTAATTTGTTTAGATGGATTAGCTATTGGCCAAAGCTAGGTGAAATCTTCGCGCCTTGTAATTGGTCAATAAAATACGTTTTGAGATACTTGGAAATAGTTAATTTAAAAGCACCTGTTGTCTAAAAGAGCTGTTTTATAGTGCAGCTGTATAATTTGAATGTTGTAAAGTAATTTTTTTTGTAATATTCTTTTTGTAATTTGTTCATTGGTGTACGAAGTAATTGTTGAGAACTTCTGTCAAATCTGCTGGCTGAACATTATTAAGTTATTTCTTCGCGAACGGAATACGGGATTGCGCTTCGCTGCTAGTTTTGTTTTCGCGTTCGAGTCGCTTTTATTACGTATATTATTGCGTTGGGTTAACGATTATCGCGTATAGTTGTTCGATTCCTGGTTATCTTACGTACTGTAGGAAATCGTGCAACGAAATAGCCTACAATCGACAGATTATAAACTAGGTAAATTATTATTTTTCATTATTATCTAGATTATTCTCGATGTTCACAGTTACGTTTGAAAATAGTTTTTTAAAATTAATTTTTTCAACTTTTCGTACTCAAAAGTGACTTATACTTTAACTTTTTCCTGTATTTTTATTAGCGATCAATAAGTCTATTGCGAAAAAACAAATACTATAGTTTTAAAATGGTGTTTAATGATTATTGACTTGAAAATGAGAATTTCATTATTAATAAATTTCAAGATAAGGTTAGCTTACGTATTAGTATGATTAATAAAAAAAAAGGAAAATGACGCCACTACCCGATTATGTTAAAATTCAGTTAAAATCACATTTTCATAGAGATGACTAGTAGTGAAAGATTGAATCAACACACATTTTTCTTGATTCGATGAATACAGTTTCGTCTAGGGTTAAAGCGTTCACGTATGTATTATATTTAAATAATTTATTCAATAATTTATGTTTCAAAAATCACGTTTTGATGATAAATTTTTTCTGGGCAATATACAATCATATTTCTAAATGTACAAATCAACGCTACCGTTCACCATAGAGACGAGCAGAATGGTTCCTCACTGTTAGTGGTTCCGAATCGACTCGCTCACTATAGCGAATAAGTTCATCTAATCCATTCTTCAGTTTTTTCAAGTTTCATTTTTTTATAGTAAACATGATACTTTAGTAGGAGAACCGAATTGTTTTGTATACAAACATTCGAAATGTATAAAAAATAATTAAGCTGTACGAAAAATCAAGTAATAAATTTTTTTAAATATATAAATATAAAAGTACTTCATCTATATGGTAACTCAAATAATATCTATTTCTTAAACTAATTTAGTATCAACTAGTACAACTTTGAAATGCATTATATTAATGGTGACTAGTAGTTGAAACGACCATGTCCGAAACAAGTTTTTTTTCTTTTTCAAAAATCCCATTTAGATAAAAGTGACCAGAGTTAATTATTTTTTTTGCGGGAACTGCAATTTATCGTGAAAATTTTGAAAAACTAGATCTTTCTGTAAATGTTGATTTATCAGTCATTCGAGTGATGTGCCATCCTCGTTTTTTTTTTTTAATCGTGCTTCTAACTAATCGAAACAAACCTAACCGAATATAACCTATGGTCGTTTAAATTGCAAAATGTATAAAAAATATTCAGCTATACGAAAAATTAAGTAATAATTTTATGAAATTAATAAATATAAATGCCCTCTTTACCTATATGCTAATGTATACCTTTTTAAAACGGTGTCAACTAGTATAACTTTGAAATGCATTATATTAATGTTTAACTATGAAACGGAACAAAATCTTTTCTTAACTATGAAATATAATTTTGAATATATAAAATTTTCCTTGATTCCCACCAAATTGAAATGTCCTGTATTCTATTCGAATGCGGTTCGGCTAAACATTTATTCAATTCTACAATCGCACCGGTAGATGGCTTATGTGTTCCTTGAAGCTTATTAATAGTTTCATTAAAGATTGAATAAGATACAATAGCAGCTTGTTTCATCTTTTTCACCATTTTTAAATGTCCTTTGTTCTTCATTGTACTTCTATTATATATTCGAATATCATTAGTTCGAAAACTTTCAGTAATCGATGTACGAAGTATATTAAAAGAATAAAATAATTTCGGTGATAAATAAAAGTTTATTTATATTACTTTTTATATAATGAAATAAATTTCCCATTACGATATTATAAAAATATGAACAAATCAGAATTATGCGAAATAGTCTTCTTGAAAACTAATTGATTAAAAGTCATAATAGGTAATTAATGATAATTTAATAATGATGTCAAATATATCTGTAAGGTACAAAAAAAATATCAAAAATGTTTTATGAAACTTGTAAAAAACAAGAAAACAAATTAATTTAATTGATTATTACTTACATTACTATAAAGTATAATTAAATTAGTGAAATTTATACATATGTATTCAATTGCATCATGCTACACATATATATATGAATATGTGCCGCGAAATATTTATATTTATACTCACATACTTCAGTGCTTTAAATTATACGTTTACCATTTTTTAACATCTTAATAAAATAAAAAGTTTTCACTATAACATATTTATAAAATACATTTTTTCAACGCAAAATTAATATGTTAAAAGTTTTTTATAAATAATTAATTATATTAAATTGTACGCACATTTTTATATTTTCATAATAGTTGTAATTTTAACAAAATATTTCCCATTCTGTTTATAATTAACACGAATACAAAGCACATTTGTTATATGACAGGAAAGTCTGCCAAAATAACTGAAACATTATGAACGTAGCATTAGTTTTATTAAAATTACATTTTCAGAAATTGTAATTATCTTAATAAAGGTAATAAAACAAATGTTAGGCAATAGAGAAACCATGCACAAATTCACAGTATGTAATTTTATAGGTTAAAAAAAAAAAGAGTAATTGTAATTATATAAGTATAATGTGTGTTTACGTGTGTATGCGTGCATTTATGAGAACTGATTTTAACGCAGTTCAATATTTGTCAGTGTTCATATAAACATTCAAAAATTATTTGCATATCAAACCAAATATCAGTTTAATCCGATTTGTGATGTTTCACTATCAAATTCATCCGAATATTCATATCGTTAATTTAACGTAAACTGTATGTATACTGTATGCCACTATTGGTGTGATTATAACCATATTACATTGAAACTCCTATGAATGAACTTAAATATGTGTTCATTAACATTACGATATTTTCGAATCCAATTTTGTATGTGTATGTGTTAGTGTGCGATTTTACACTAACAAATGCACAAATATAAAATAATTTTTGAATGTTTGTATGGATACGAAAAAATACTGAACCATGTTAAAATCAGTTTTCGTAAACACCATATATATATACACACACACATATGTATATATGCATACTTGCATTATTGTCTACAAATTTTATTAAGATAATTACGATTTCTAAAAATGTAATTTTAATAAAACCAATGCTACGTCTATAATGTTCCACTTATTTTTACAGATTTTTTCCTATTATATAATAAATGTGCTTTCTCTATTCGTGTTAATTATAAACAGAATGGGAAATATTTTGTTAAAATTATGACTGTTATGAAAATATAAAAATGTGCATACAACTTAATATAATTAACTGTTTATAACGAATTATGCAAATTTAAATTTTGTTTATAAATATGTTATAATGAAAATTTTCTATATTATTTAACTGTTAATAAATAGTTTTTAGTGATTCACCGTAAACTTATAATTTAAAGCATTAAAGTATGTGAGTATGGGACAGCATTTTGTGCTACTCTTTCGAAGTATAGGGTAATTTTTCTTACATTCAGATTTATGTTCATCGTCGATGCAATTTGAGAAATGAACGTCCGCAATGCATATGTACGTTGTCCTTTTCCTGGTAGAAAGCAATATACCAATGGAATATATAAATAACAATGCATATTTACACTCTTAATGAATGCTTATTGAAGATAATTTCAATTTTTCCCACCAAACATATCTTGTCGATGGATTTAGTTCGCTTATATTATTTGCACTTTAATTATTCTTTTATATTTGTACATTCATTGTTACATTTGCAGTCTCATTTACCTCTTCTAATAACAGGTACGTTCGCTAATATTCGCACTTTTATTATTATATTTTATATATATATATTTTATATATATATATATATATATATATATATATATAATCATCATCATTATATTGTGCTCAATCCTAAGATTGGTTTGTCATTGATTTCCATCTCTGTCGATTCTGCGCCATCCGTTTCAGTTCTTCATACGATGACGCCGTCACATCTTCGAGTATGTGTGAAATGTAATCTATTCCCGGCCTTCCAATCACATTCTTTCCCGGATGCATCCCTTTTATTAGACGAATTGTTAGCCCTTCGTGTCGCAGTACATGGCCTATCACATTTGAGTTCTTCTATATAATATTTAGTATTGTATGATCTAAATTTTTATCCTCTCGTGGTTTTAGCCACTCTATAATATATTAAGTACATGATATAGACCTATCTAAATTTTATTTTCTCGTGGTCTTACCCAGAATTTATAATAAATAATTTTCGTCTTGATTGCGATTGTCTCTGCAAATAATTATTTTTTATTTAATCTATTCAGCCTTGGTCGTGATCGCCACTTTATAAAGAGTCATCTATTAACCCTAATATTTTAAACTAACGAGTGTCATCGAATACCAAAACTAAACGATGGAGCCAGCCAGCCAACCTATATAATCGATTTATATAAAAATTAATTTGTATATTCAAAATTCTGCGAAACAAATGCTATTAGAATGATTGAATATAAATTAGGGAATTTTCCACTAAGTCAGATCGTTTCACACATATTTAGTCCTTGTTCTTTTGTTAGAACATTTTATTCGCCGTTTCGTCCTATCTGCTGGAATTCAGAATCCTTTCTTTAAAAGCAAATGTAGAAAGTTCAAATGGACTCAGTAGGCATTCGGATATATATATACACACAAATTCAACTTTTATAAAGATTTGATTTGATGCCTAGCCTTCTAGTAAATAATACGGATTTTTAAATAATTTAATTCGTTGCATAACTTTTACTTATCATGCGGTTCTAAGAATTGTGGAAAATAACAATGGTAAAAAAATGTGTACTATATAATAATTTTAAATTTTATTTACGGCAAAGTAATCTTGATCTCTGATTCGGACTGCATCTCATTTATTTCATTTAGAACAGAGGTAATAGAAGGAGATATACATGGTAAAACTGACAATTATTGTCGGAATGAAATGATTCGGGGCACATTTGTCGTTCTTGGACTTATCGATGACCCAGAGGGCCACATCTGAGGAGGAAAAGGTCACGTTTGGGTGATATAGTTAGGAAATACAAAATCTTTAAATACCGTGGCTGAAGGATTTGATGGTTGCCTAGCTATCTGCCGGAAATCGCAGTAAACTTAATTTATAGATAGGAATGCCATATACCGAAAAACCCGTTTTAACCATCGTTCCACTTCTGAATCCGTCATATCGATATTGACCCAAGTGTAACCGGTAACCGTATATTTTGCACTCTGGGAAAATTATTTTCTCGAAATCGAATGTAATTTTTGTCGAATTGAGATCAATGCTCATCGATAATACACTTTTGGATACATTGCTATGTACGTTCCTTGCCCTTTTTCCTGGTAGAAAACGGTACACCGACGGAATATATAAATAATTTTTGTACCCGTGAATTGTGTTTAGCTGATAGAAACATTTCGGTCGATATTTGAATGTTCCATCGACAAAAATGTCTACTGTCGAATCTGCCAAGATTTTCATCGATTTACATTAATTATTTTAGCGATTTAAAATTAATGAATATTTAACGAATAATATAATAAAATTTATTATTAATTGTGTAAGTAACCGAAACTTTTTAGAATTTTCATTTCGTTAAACATTTTTGAGACTTAATAAATAACAAAAATGTTTAACACGATTATTATTATTATTATAGATTGACAATTGTAATCTATTGTGATATCAAAGTGAATTACTTTGCGTAATTTTTATTTATTGATATGTTGACCGTGCTGTAATAGTTAATTTTATTATTTAATTATTTAAAAATTAATATTAGTAAACTTTTAATTATTATCGGAATTAGTTTTATTTTTTTTAATATATCGGGTAAATTAATTATTTATATCGATTAATGATATTTGAAAATATAATAGAAACAAAATGAAAGTTTGTCCACACATTTTTATGTAGATATACTCAGGGGAGAGCGCTTATGATTTTAAAGAGTATAACTTCATCTTTCAGACATGTTGTGTTGTTTCGAAATTATTTTTCCTATCTATAGCATTCTCATATTATACAAACTCAAACTTCTATTTTCATATTTTCGACTGTAGAGTAGTAATATTTTATATTACGCAAAAGAGGGTGCAAGATTAACCAAATAGTTTCTCTTTTACAAATTTCAGTCACATGAATTACAATTAATTTTTTTTTTTTTTTTTTTTTTTGGTATATACACGTGGTTTGTTTTTATATAACGTTGCGTATCGTTTATCAAATTTCGGAATGAGTGAAAGAATATCTGCATTGAATATATTAAAATATATAAGAGATAAATGAGTGAAAATTTAACTAAATCATTGTTAAAAAAAGCAACACCGAAATGTGTTTATTATATAAAAAGCAATATAAATAACCTTTCAATTTTTTTATTCTTATAAAATATTTGATAGACGAAAAATGTATATTGATCATTGAAAATTATCGGACTAATGTCATTTAAAAATATAATAAATGAAATATTTTTTGATTTTTTCTACTACGTTGTTTGAATGACAGAAATTCATAGGCAACATATGAAGAACATCAATGTGAAAGTGTAGGTACGCAAACATTATTTTCAAATTGAGAATTTTAGGCAATTCGTCACGATTTGATTGTCGTCATTTCAGCTTCGTATATACATTTTTTAGACACGGCATAAGTTCATCTTGTCTTACCAGAACGTTGTGTTGTTTACAATTAGTAGATTAAGAAATTAAATCATAGAGCAAACAAAGGAAATATTAAATCATACGAAAACGTGTATTGATAAATAAATCCAAACATACATACATTCATACAATGCGAATGACACAAATTAACAAACATTTTCAATTTCATTTATTAATAAATTACCTTTAATTATAATAAAACATAGTTAAAAGTTTAAGATCATCCACCCAAAACCTCACAAAATACACCTGCTCGGTATATATATATATATATATAAAAAGATTGATGGGTTACCCAACACGATAAACGCATATTTAATTTATATATATACATACATACATATATATATATATATATATATATATATATATATATATATATATATATATATATATAATTATCGCAGTTACCAAACGGTAACATACTGAGCGCGCTGGTGGTCATTTATAATGTGTAAGTGTACAACACGCGCGATAACGTAGTATGCATAATGCGCACGCGTTCAATTGATAATGATAAGGTAAGAACGTTTTAAATGGGTTGTATGCCTGTCGTGTATTGGACGAAGACAATAGTACAGCTGTATATATATATTGGCTAATGCTTAATATATATTGAATATATATACACGTATATAACGATATATAGATATATAATTAACATTGATCCGTGCTAAAAGCATTGTAGAATCGGCCTACCAAAAATCGGTCAAAAATTTTTCAAAATCGAAAATCTAATTTTAAACTGGCGATTTCTTGTCGCCGGTTAATTTTGGTCACAATTACGTTATAACATAAATGGTAAATCTGCACGTCTACATTCGTCTAATGTCAACCCGAACCCCCCATCTATTATAGGGGCCTTAAAAACGTCCCAAAACCTCTAAACCCTTTAACCCTAATTTTCTCGATGAGTATTTGCTATAGAAATACGCGAATACAATAGTTAGACGCGTATTTTAATTCCGCGCAATTTTCGTTTGAACCTATTTCTCCGATTTTGAATAGTTCGCGAATTATTGCGAAAAAATCGAAACGTAAAAAACCCCTTTTGAAATGTTCAGGTTCGGTTTGATTTTTTTTTTTCGCTTTATACGATAGATCTTATATAGAAATGACTATTTCCAAAGGTGGAATCGTTTAAAAATGTTTACGTCGCGCGCTATGCCCTGCCAAAGGTGGCGGGTCGACAATTTTTAAAAATTCATATCTCGAGACCTATCGATCGTAATTGAAAACGGTTTTTTGTTTCGTACTCTTCATTTTAATATCTATTAAACGTGTTCTACAAAAATTTTTTCAAAAATCGAAATTCAAAATGGTCACTCCCAACACCCCTCCCTCAATATTTTCTTAATTTTTTCTCTCATAAGAACCTTCTCCTGAAAATAACAAATATAAAAAAAAAAATTAGCATAATCGGTCCAGCCGTTCACGCGTGACGTCGTGACCGAGGGAAATAGGGATTGATTTTTTTAAATATTATCCGTATAAAATAGGGATAATAAAGACATATACAGCGCATAGGGAAAAATATACTTTATTGCCATTTGTTTGGTTAAATGTACTGTGTCAACTTATATTTTGTTTTATTTAAATTTCGTCCACAGGATACAAATCATAATTATTAGAAACAATTACGTACTTGGAAATTAATTTCGCTACAACCGTAACAGCTATCAATGACAATACAGACACTGACACACAACCACCCAACCCCTCCACAAAACGACCCCACCCATCAACACCAGACTCGCCACATGAGATATGCGAAATATCTTTTATAACACAATCAACTTCCAAAACAATTAACATGCCACCCTCACATACAGATAGTAAAGTAAAGCACCAAAATAAAAAACAGCTTCTTAAATCCCAAGGTCCTACAACCACATCACCAAGTTCCTCCAATGCCAAATCTAACTGTTCCTTAAAGATCGCACCTATTAAAGAAAAAACCCGATAAAATTAAAGCATTGTTCGAAAATAAACCAACATAATTTCATTCTTGATTTCCCCCAATACCAAACATTTGTGAAAAACATAGCTTATGATCCCGACTATCTAAGCTTTGCCAACGACTACACCAACGACAAAGAGGGTCTAATACATGTGATATCAGTGACTAAACCATTCCTAAATGGTATGAGTATAAAAAACAGATGCTCTCGAATCATAAAACACCTTAGCAACATGACAATACAAAGTGACACTAGCGAGACAAATGCTCTCGACACCGACGAATAAATTTAAATACAAAATACTTTCAAACAACTCTCAATCAATAGTTAGCATTCTGGCTTTTGTAAGAGAAAGCGGACTCCCAGCACACATATAAACTAAACACACGTCTCCTTATGCTGTAATAACCCTGGTAGTTACAAACAGCATATGGAGATTTACATAATAAATAAAATAAAAAAAAATTTCGGGCTTTTTCCTCGAAATAATTTTTTTAGTAGATTAGAGAATATTTTTGGAACATCCCGATACCTTTAATTAAAGACTAAATTTGTAAGCTTGTAACATTCGACCGGTAAGGTAAATACAAAATTGGGCTAGAACTTTCAACGTAAATTTACATAAGTATCAAGAAAAGGATTATGAAAGAACAAACCGAGATTTATAAAATTATAATAGGGGGGGTATTTGGAGTCAGGAACTAAATTGTCAAAGTTCGTTATTTCCATACACAGGTTATTTTGAATTAATACATTGTAAATATGTATGTACAAAATTCTATCTAAAAAATCCATTAGGCCATTATCGAGATGTCTGAAAAATAATATAAATAAAAATAGAAACTAAAAAAAACTTTGAAAGAAATCTGCGTTAATATACACGCCCAAACGAGAAGAATATTCATGTTTCTTCGTTAGGTTCTTAAAAATATTTTCATGTGAAATCAATCATATTAAAAAAATAAAGATGCAACATAAATTGCCATTCATATACTTTATTCTAAAAAAAAATAAAAGTAACTCCATTGGTACGGCGCACTAAAATTCGCCTATTCTTGTTTAAACGCACAACAGTTATTCAAAATTAACGATCCTTTGAACTAATATATATATATATATATATATATATATATATATCTTAAACGATACTAAAGTCAAATTTGAAACTAGGAAACTAGGATAGCGATTAGAAATAAAAATCGATCCGTTAAATCATTTTCCAAAGTTACGGTCCTTAATATGTACATATGTTTCACTTTTCATTTTTAATTCTAATATTTTGTCCGGCTGTTAATATGTATATATATATATATATATATATATCGGGTTGTACATAGAATGCAAATTCCAAATAATAAAAGAGTCCGTGAATTGTTACTTAACTGAGCTACCCTCTATTACTCATACATGAACACACCGGAATCAAGTAAAAACTGATTTACTACCACGTGTATGTTGTTACTACAGCCGTTCGAAGAACGAAGAGACCGACTTTAAAAAATGACGATGACGTCGAGTTTAGGAAAAACCTGTTTTTTCGAAATAGATTTATGATGTCCCAGTTTTAAGTAAAATGCGAAATAAAAATAATCCGTAGAATTATGTTGCGATGACTCGCGATAAGCAGCCAACTCTTTAAAGGTACACCCTGGTGGTAAATTATTTGACCTTCGGTTTCGTCTTAGGTTCGAAAGTCATTACCCGCGTTTGTAACCTTTGCGTAGAAGAAATGTGATAGTGTGCATGTGTGCTGTAATACTAAGTATTGCTCAAGTAACTGCGAGCGTATGTACACATCGTGAAAATAATTATTTCTTTTCCTTTTCTAACACGTTAAACTGCTAATAGTGTTCTTTTCCAGCAGTACTACCAACGGAGTAGTTAACCGCTCTAATACGGAGGATGATTTTATTTATTACGCAGTTAAGTTAACACTTAGGTTAGGGGGACAACAGTTGTTACAACGTTGCAAGACAACTGAACGAGGCGGCTTTCCGGGTGGTTCTTGGAATCATCAGCTCGGCACGTCTGAGTAGTGCGGGTGCTTCATCGTCCTATTTACAATCAGTTTCCGTTGTTGCCGTGTTGCTACATGCGTGTGAGTGAAAAAGCGATAGAATGACTATTAACAGCTGTTTTAAATCAAGTTCGATCGTTTTATGCGTTGTTGCCGCGTATGCAAGTAAATGTGTATGTAGGTTCTTAACTAACCGTTTCATTCTCTTGTTATACATATCGCGATCCTGGTTTTTTCCGGAACATAAAAAAATATCATTCCCCTAACTTTTTTATAATAAATTTTTCCACGTATAAAAACAAAACCGGTAAAACCCAGTTTCTTTTGCACGATCACGCTTTACGAAATAGGTTGCTGGTAATTTGCACCGATATCGTCAACGTTAAAGACTAGTGAGGGAGAAAGATTACCTGTTCTTAAACCGATCCTTACGTGTATATATATTATATGTGTGTGCGTGTACATATATATGTATATATAACAACCGTTTCTTTTTCTTATGTTATTCCATATTTTTACATGTTTTATATATATATATATATATATATATATATATATATATATAAAATCCGTTTCCTCTGTTCTATATTTTTACGTATGTATATATACATGTATATGTGTGTTTGTGTCTATGTCTATATATTTGCTTAACTTATTTTATACCATATATCTATATATATATATATGTGTGTGTGATATATGTGCTTTTTCAGATATATGCATATGTACATATACGTTACGATCACTAATATTACCATAAACATTTCATCTCAGTTATTTTTTTATTCGAATAGTGTGTGAATGACAATTTATCTTCTATCTTTTCTGATTTCACACGAAAATATTTTTAAGAAACTAACAAAGAAACATGAATGTCCTTCTTTGGGACGTGATTATTAATGCAAAATTTTTCCTAAATTTCTTTGTTTCTATTTTTATTTATATTCTTATATAGTATAATATAAAAATGTTTTAAAAATTTGATTTTGGTTATATCAGATATTTAAATTATTACCTTAATAACTCCGCGACAGATACAAACGTATTAACTAAAAGCGTGTGTTATACATTTATTACATCTTATATTCGTAGATGAGGGATTCTTATATTTATGTGTATATACATATATATGTATATATATATATATATATATATATATATATATATATATATATATATATATATATTTCGGATATCTCGGTAATGATCGATTTGAATGAAATTTGGGTACACTTGTATGGTAATAACGAACTTTCAAAATTTGTGACCTGTCTTCAAACAGCCCGATTGTATTTACCGTCTGAATGTTGCAAAGTTATAAATTTGCCCTTTAATGCAAATTTATTGATAATTTAGGGTATCGTATGTTCTAGAAATATTGTCTAATCTATTAAAAAATTATTATCTGGAATAAATCCGATCGAAGAATTCCCAAATTCATTTCCAAGTACGTAACTTTTTTTAACCAGTGTACAAAATTAAAAAAAAAAAATGAAATTTGCACAATACTTTGCAATAATTAATAAACGAATGACAATATAGGCTATTTTTTCTATGCGCTGCGAGGTTCTACACCTATTATATATTGATGCGTAAGAGTATATTTTAAGAGAATTTTCAATTTGAAATTAATCTTCGCGTAGTTACATTCGTTAATGTCCTTCATATATTATACCCGAAAAATTTTTGTCAATACTATTTCCACAGTCATTTTCAAACAACGTAGTAGAAAAAAATCTGAAATTTTTCCGTTTATTATAACGTGAGTCCGACAATTTCGAATATATAAATTATTCCTTTATCTTGCCTAAGAATTATCGTCAATAAGTACTTGATCATTTTCAAACAACATAGTGGAAAAGATATAATAATTTTCGTTTATTATATTTTTTTAAATGACATTAGTCTGACAATTTTCAGTGATCAATATAAATTATTCGTTTATATATTATAAGAATAGATATATATTGCGAGGTTATTTACATTGCATTCTATATAATAAAATAATAAATTTACCTATCGGAGCACCATAAAATAATCGACAAAACAAAATGTTTCAAAATAATTTGTCTTGAAAAAAAAAAAATAAAATCAATTTGAAACATATATATTAATAATAAATTTAAAAATCAATAATGATACCGAAAAATAACACGCAAGAAAATTAATTCATTATTAGGTACGTTATTGCAGTCAAATAAATATGTGAATAAAATGTATACATATATATATGTGCACTTATATAAAACTTTTATATATTACGAGGTCCCTAATAGGCCTACCGCGTACAGACTTCGTCTAATTTGTTCTAAGAACCTCGAATAAATTGTTATTTAAGATTCGAAAATATATACACACACATTATATATATATATACAGGATTCAAACAAACGTATTAATAACAATAATATTGTTTAATTATTTTTTTTACATATACATTTCCCCATATATACGTAAGATAAAAAAAGAAAAAAATATATAAAAATATATCTTTAAAATATTTTAATGATTTACGAATTTTCTTTATTTGACATTAATTAAGAATATTTTCGAACTAACCTGTGGCTCGGGACTTCGTCTTCCATTCTGTCTAGCATCGTTCTCGTTGCAAGCCACAACTTCTGCTCCTTGCTCAGCACACCAACTACACATTTCTTTTTCTTTTTCCAAAACCAAAACTCTCTTTCCTTCCATCTTTTCCTAACTCTCCCCTCTACCAATTTTTACTATATTAACCGGTTACACGTGACCATAGGGGGCGCGCGCTGTTACTTAATTATTGTTATTATTGTGTGAACACAACTGACGCATCTGAAACCAGGTTTTTTACAATAATAATAATAATAATGCATCTTTTTTTTCGTTACCTTTAATTAAATATAAATAATCATTTAATTATTTTCTTTATTTGCTTCGGCGTGACATACGACGACCGTCCTAATATATATATATATATATATATATATATATATAATATGTATGTATTTCGAGGGATAGAGCTACATGATACGTTAAAATGTAAGTTTACGTACCGTAACGAAAATTCTGCTAAATATTAATATTTCGAATATTTATCAAATTAATCACATAATTAATTACCATTATTATTATTTACATGTTCATTAATTTGAAATCGTTAGTATATTGAAATATCTGAAATAATCAATAATATTACATCAACATTTAACAAGCTACAAGAACTCTTTAATCTATAAAATAATATATAGAATATACGCATTATCCTCATACAATAATAAAAAAAAGTACCTGTACGCAAAAATTAATCTAATCAATAGATCTCATTTATCCAAGACGAAGAAACATTTAGACGTATAATAATTTTGTCGAGCTCGTCTATCTGAAATAGGAATCCACGACAGTTGTTGCGGATCCGACTGTAGAAACGTTTAAATATAGGTCGAAATATTTTCACCAACTATATACCATTCATGGTTATAAAAATCATTCATATATCCCGTTTATTGCTTCCTGCCTGGAAAAAAACCGAAGAATGTATACACTGTGAACGTTCTTGTCTCGAATTGGGCATTGTCGATGAATATTGATTTAAACATCAGAAAAATTACATTGAATTTCGAAAAGGCGACGCAAAATTCGGTTATTGCAATTTTCCCGGAGTGCGAAATACTCGGTTGTAGGTTCCATTTAGGTCGAGCGTGATATGGGAAAATAATTAGTATCGGAACATTTAAGAACGGATTATATGGCGAATTCGGACGTGGGACGACGGCGGTTAAAGCGATTATTGACCTGGCGTTTCTGCCTTTAAATTTAGTTTATTACAACTTCTGTCAGATTGCTAGGGAACCATCAAATCCATCAGCGGACGATTTTTCCGATTCGCTCATAAGTCGCCTTTTTATTATTAATATCGGACATTTAGGAACGGATTATATTACGAATTCAGATGTGGGACGAGTATGATTGCTAGGCAAATCCATTAGGCAAGAAATTTTCTGATTATGTATTCGCTAATTATGTTACTCATACGTCGGTTTTCTTCCTCAAATGTGGGCTTCGATACCATGCGCGAGTCCAGAGAACGACGAATGGACCGGAATCCTTCCATTCGGATTATAATAGAAAATTTTACGGTATTTCACCTTTCATTACGTCCGTTCCGCAATAAAAGAAATACAGTCAGAAACGGAAATCTAACGCTACCACAGAGAAGTCCGAAATTGAAAGACAAAACTCCTTATAATCTTCCTCAACTTTCTGAAAAAAGGTATCCTTCACATTATATATGTCTGTATCTACATTCGCAACAAAAATAAGAATCAACAGTGCTAAATATTTTTTCACACTATACATTTTATATATATATATATATATATATATATATATATATCTGGATTCAAAGTATATGGGTGTGCCATTTCTATTTTGTTGTCTAAACACACTAAAATAGTTAAACTTTATTTTCACGTTTTGGTTACTTTCACAATCACTTAGCATCAATTATATTAACATTATAAGAATTTAATATCACTTTAACAGGATTTATATATATATATATGTGCGCGCGTGTGTGTGTATATATAATTAAATTATTCGGATGTTTGGCCGACTGAATTTTCGAGACAATGTCGACATTCCTGATATTTCAACAATGTCCCTCGAATATCGAAATTTTTTTCAGTATTTTATAATTATATATATATATTTTTTTTTTTTTCCAATTAGGCCATCTAATAAGGGCCACGTGAAATACTTTATGCACTTTTTCTCCAGCCAATACCATCCTCTGATGTTCCTTTTTTTCTTTCAACCGTCCATATTAGTTTTTTTCTTCTGTTTTTTTTTATTTTTTTGAAACTTTCGAAATTTTCAATTTTCTTTCTAAATAGTTCTCTACTCTGGATTTCTTCTATCTTCATTTCGTCTAATTCCTTTTTAACTTCTACAAACCAGCTGATTCTTGTGTTCTGATTTTTATCAAAAAAATCGATTATTTTTATAGTTCTCTACTCTGGATTTCTTCTATCTTCATTTCTAATTCCTTTTTAACTTCAACCAGCTGATTCTTGTGTTCTGATTTTTATCAAAAAAATCGAATATTTTTTTGGATAATCTTTCGGACTCCATCCTTTTAAGATAACCTTAAAATCCTACTCTTTTTTTACGCATAGTATCCGTTATTTTGTCCGACTACTTCATATACTTCTTTATTATTTCTTAATTTCCACGTATTATTTTCCATATCTTGGTCCGAGGATTTTCATTTTTCTTTCTTTCCGATCGTATTAACATTGTTTACTAAATTCATTGTAAGACATTCTGACGCGTAAAGACATTCTAGCTTAATCACTGTATTATAATGTCTTATTTTCGCGTTTATAGACACCGATTTCTTGTTGTATAAGTTTTTCGTTAATGGAAATACTGTTTCCATTTTTCTCGCTATATTATTTTTATCTAAAATTTTTCTTCTTTTACATATAGGAAATTACTATTAAGTATTATTTCTTATACCATTAATATTTCCGAGTAGATGTATACGTTTTAAGTCTACTTCTTTCTTCTACTGTAATGAAAAGAAAATTATTACTTTTTTTTCACATTTAGTGATGTGACATGCGTGTTGAACAATGAGCCATTTTTGTTATAGATTTTTCATAGGATAATATATATACCTATATAATTATTTTTTTTACCATAGGTCGCTTTGGCCATTTATAGGATGATTTTCTTGTTTTAAACTATTAAAGTTGGGTTATTATATTTCTATACTATTCTGGGCTATGAACTTATATATGATTTTGACTGGTTCTGCATTGTTTAGGTCACTTACTATTGATTCTACATTTAGAGGAAGTGTGTATTTGTATTTTAATAATTCCCGTATCATATTATTTCGATTTTGTTTTATATATATATATATATATATATATATATATATATATATATATGTATATATGATAAGTCAATAACTATAAATGTATGTATTATACATCCGTAATCACATTTGAAAATTAATTTAAAAAAAAAAATCCGCTATTACAGCATGCGCGTGTATATTTAAATTTTACCACCACAATCGTTTGATATTACGCAATACTTATACGTAGCTTTAATGTTTTACTTACAAACTGTCAAATATATTGCCCCATCCTCGTACGAGAGAATTGATTAATACGCGAATGGCATTTGTCAGAGCTTCGAACATTTATATCTTGATATTATTAAATTATTTGCTCTCATTTTTTTTTTTTAATTAGTAAAAAATGACGCGGCGGTTATCATCATCTATACTGTCGTACGAAAATATAAAATCCTGTACGGATGTAGACGCGTTAGCGGACGATTGGATTTCGTATTTACAATCGCACTGTAAAGAAGCCGCTTACGAATTTTTCGATCAGGTTTTCATCAAGTTCAGTTCGTCCGAAACGGTCGTACCGTACGATTTATTCGCCAAAGGACAGATAGCCGTCGTTCTGGACCGCGTTTTAAAAGATCACTCCGCCCATCAACAACGTCGTCGTAGTAGTAGTAGTAGTAGTAATAATAATAATAATAGTAGTAATAACAACAATAATAATCGATTCGATAATCGTTTATATTGCGATAAAACGGCCGTCTTTTTCGAAACGTTGATAAAACGACATTGGGAATATCTATTCAAATGTATACCGTTTACGGACGGTCTCGTTAAACCGGCCGTTCTTCTATCGAATACGGACGCGGCTGATTATCGTTACGTATGCACGTTATTTTGCTTGAAACTCGTAACCGGATTACTATCGTCGTCGAATCGTTTAAAAAATACCGTTCGTTCGTTGCTAACGGAGGTATTCGCGAAACGTATTCGCGACAGCTTCGGCCGTATACGACGATTATGCTTGGAGGAATTGTCCGTCTGGATCGAAATTCAACCGTCGAAATTCGGTCTTTTAAATTATTTACGACATTTCGTCGACGCTTTGTACGATCGCGCGGACGAATTAGGAATTTGTTCGTTAAACGCCGTCAAGAAATTATTAAATCTACGTAAAACCGGAACGCGTTGGTCGACGTTATTAATTAAAACCGTCGTACCGCCCTTGATACAAACGACGCTAATAAGAGCCGAATGTTGCGATCACCATCTAGTAGACGCGTCCGTCGTTATCGCTTTCGAAATATTAAACGTCGTCTGCGATTATTTTCGTAACGACGACGAAATCGCTTCCTTAATCGATAGCGTAACGTACGACGAGCTGTCGCAATTTATGTTTACCTCGTCGAATGACGAATATCGCCGATTGGCCGTTAAGTTTCTCAAACGCGTCCTGATGTCGTCTACGAACGATAATAGTAAACAGCTGACGAATATCGTTCGATTTTTATCACGTTGCTCGGACGACGTCGACGATCGAATCGAATTATTCGTCCGTTTAACGGTAGACGAATTGAACGCGTTAATCGATTACGAAACGATAATACGTACCGTATTAAAACCGGACGTCGATAATCGCTCGTCGACGACGTTATTACGCGTTCTAACGTTTAGCGTTCGTCTTAAACGGACGACCATCGTCGATTCGAGCACCGGACCCGTATTTCCGGTCAGTTTGACGAATTCGTTAAAAGCTTTATTAGACTGTCCGAAATTCGTCGGCGAAATTTCGGCCTATCGTCGACTGTGCGATATTATCGACGCGTTCGGTATGCGACATTTAGACGACGGTACGATAGAATTCGTAACGAATAAAATGATCTCGTTTTTAGGCGAACGTCTTAACGACGACGATCGATTATTACTGATCGATCGCGTGTGTCGTTTATTAGCGGACTACGCGATTATCAATAGCGGCATCGATGAGAGATTAAACGAATTCGCTAACGAAATCGTCGGGCGATTTATCGATAGCGATTTAACGTTGGACGTTAGTAACGATTTCGTCTTACGTTTACGCGAACTCGCTTGCCTAGCGAAATATCGTAATATCGTAACGGACGAGACGATACCGTTGTTCGATTATCTGGGCGACGTTAGCGACAGTTCCGATTCGGTATACGTCGGAATGGCGAAAACGTACTTGATCGTTTTACATAATTACCGATTGAACCGACGTACGACCGTCGACGACGACGATCGTCTAGGCGAATTCGTAACGTACGTTTGTCGTTATATGACGGTAAATACGAACGAGTTATTATTCGGATGCGCTTGCTCGTTGTACGCTAAATACGCGCCGATCGATCGTCGTCTATTCGATAACGGTAATACCGATCGTTATCCGCAGTTCGTATTGAGATTTTTAAATAAACCGGACGTCACTCGGATCGATAAACGTAACGTCGTGCGTAATTTCGTCCAATTAATCACTACGGCCGGAATGCCGGCCGATCAGTTGAAACCGTTATTTTTCAATTATCTATCTTATCGCGATCATCTGAACGAATCGTTATCGGCATTTCTCGACGATCATCGCGTCGATAACGATCATCTATATCGAATGTTGTACGACGTAATACTTAGCAGTTTTAAATGCGTTTATCGCAACGTTCGATCGACCGGCGTTGAAGACGTTTTGAAATTGTACGAAAAAGTTTGCGAATTAACTTTCCGACTTTGCGATTTACTACGACCGTTTAAATATGCTAAATCAGGCGTAATTTCATCGATACACGTAGCCGGTTTAGAATGGTGGTCGCTGCAATGTCGCGCTCGTAGTCCGTTTCTATTCGTATTGGCGCATTTTAGTTTTATAGTGCAGCAGGCCGATAGGAGAAACTTAATCGAACGTATGAAAAGCGTTTTAGAAAATCATCAATTGGAAGACGATAGCGGCGTAGCGATTTATATGAAAGCGTTAGGACGTCAAATAGACGGCAGAATGCCGATGTGGCCGTTGAAATACGATCAGCTTTGGGGTGTACAGTTACCGGTCGATCAATCGACTCGACCAACGAGACGACGAAAAAAAGTAACAATTTATACCGTATATTTTTAGATATTTCAGTTTATAAGTCCATCGCCCTACTGTAGCATTAATCATCTTTCCTCCGACATTAATTATAACATTTCTAAATTATTATATACGCGCCGATTAAGTTCACTCCGAGTGATCGTAATTTTCAGTTCGTTTGTCGACGAACTCATATCTCGACGGATCAGCTCATTGATGACAAATCAACCTGTATGTCCTCTCGTAATTTTCAGTTCGTTTGTCGACGAACTCATATCTCGACGGATCAGCTCATTGATGACAAATCAACCTGTATGTCCTCTCGTAATTTTCAGTTCATTTGTCGACGCCCTCATATCTCGACGGATCAGCTCATTGATGACAAATCAACCTGTATGTTCTGAAAACCGCTGGATGATTCGATTTTTTATTTCTTTTTGTCCATTTTAGCATTTTAAAAGTTTGTTTTTCGTAGTCTGCGATTGATTATAAGCTACAGTATTCTCAGTTTTACGTCCAATTCCTTCCTCTTCTGTATATGATTACAGTTATGCAATCTACATGTATTACGAGGTGGTATTTGCTTCTCGGTACCGGTATATGGTTTAAAATCCGCTTATTAAGAAGTTTTCTATCGGAGAATGAGATGTGTGTGTGTACGTTTTTCCGGATTTATTTGCAGATTCTACTTTTGCGTTCATTGAAGTATGCTGTTTAGGTTTGCCGGTAAGACGGCAACGTATCTTTCGCGTAATTAACATTATACGTCATCTGTAAATGTTGCTGCACGTGTTCGTTAGTTTCAGCGTTATGTATAAAGAGGGTCCTAATACACTTGCAGCGTGTATAGGATATATTTCCGATTTGACTTTGTCCGTTAGGAGTGTGCGGTAATTGATATTTTTCGTGGAAAGTCTTTATATAACACACCTTCATGCCCGTATTTCGTTAACGGCTTTTTTTTTATCGATAAAAAATATTTCGTTGTATCTATTCCTTCTTCGATTGTTTCCACAACTCCGTCTATTATTTGCTGTTCAGCAGAGTCAAGCTTCTGAAGCCAAAATTGATGTTGTCGAATTAACTTTTTTTTTCCCCCCTCAACAATTTTATTTAGTCGTTTTACTATTAATTTCTCTAGTAGTTTGCTAAGGGTTTTGTAGCGGCGAGAGTCACTGTTCGTTACTTGTGTAATGTAACACTTTCTTCAACTATCCCAGTCTTCTACCTTCTGTTAACTTTCTACATATTAGAAGGGTATATTTATTACTCACATATATATATATATATATATATATATATATATATATATATAAATTACAGTAATAAATATGCATGTTGCGCTAAGTACGTTATATAATTTGCATTTGAAATTTCTATACCGTGAAATTATTTTTGAAATGTCGAGGATAGTTTAAATATAAGTTGTTGTTTTTTAGACCGCGATATTTCTCAAGAGTAATTACTGGTTATCTCTTTTCTGCTATCGAAAAGTTAATGATGAGAAAGCTGACTCGATAATTTTTACTATAGGCCTTCGTTAAAATTAAAAACGTTCACCTCGACTGGAAAGAACATTTAAAGAGAGCATCTAGGTATCATCATGGATAGATGACTTAACCAAAAACAGTATTAATGATCGTATAAATAGAACAATACGAAAAATGGATTGTCTATAAAGTCCGCGCTATATGTACGAGAAACAAATTTTTAATATGTATATATATATATAAAAAGAAGGAATTTTCCGGAAATTATTTTACGCCTGCTCAGTCTCGGGTCTTATGTACTAGCGGAAGTAATATAAACCGAGTGCAAAGACTGCGAAACCATTGCCTTCGAATAAACCTCGATTTATTTCGGTCAAATCTTCACGAGATACGTTAATAAAATTTCCTTATGTACAAAAAATTATTAAAACCGATCGTTTATTTTTACGCTATTCGGATATTCCGATAGTATAAATTCTATAGGTGATTATACCAATCTGTACGACACACTGGTATAAAAGATATAAGCGCAGACGTATTATTATAAATGTCAATAAATAAACTAATATTCATATAAGTTCATTTTTATAAGACAAGTGGGGTTTTTTTTTTTTTTTGTATTTTAAATTTTAAATTTTTCCCGCAATTTTTCATACAAGTTTTATTTTTTTCATAAATATTAACTTGGATTATATTTTTAACAATGTGTTTTCTGGAGAGAACGGAAATATTTCTAGCTGTATTTGTATAACGTAGAAATTAAACAATAAACGAATTTCGAAACCGATTAAAATTTACAGTTAATTTGTTTTTGTGTTTCATCTTACAGAGAAACGAACACTAAAAACCGCCAGCGGAATACATTAACGACTGTGTTCTTGTCCAGTTTTAAATTAGAAATGAATGTACACACAAGTGCGATTACAACTGTAGAGAAGACACGTTTCGCTGAAAAATATTCTCATCGCGTGATTTCAACGTTACATATATATATATATATATATATATATATATATATATATATATATATATATATATACCCCAGTCGACTGAACAGATTTGTTTAAAAACGAGCAAAATCTACGATATACGTGATTATTAATTAAATTCTAAAAGTCTAAGTTAAATTTAAATTATGTTATTTAATTTTAAACATAGCACTACATTTTTGCAGTATATTATATGTTATCGAAAAATTGTTTACGCGTAACAGAGCATGAAATCTGGGTTATGTTTTAGTTTTTCTTAACTTACGGGTGGTATTTTTATAAATAATTGTATTTTTGGGTTGAAAAAAGAAATTAAAATCGTTAAAATTGTATTAACTGTTTTAAAACGTTTTTATATTTACTATTATATATAATTTAATTAAATAAATTTCCTGAAGAAGGATAATTTTTAAAATGTCTTTATTTAGATTACATTTATAAAAATTAAATAGAGATATTTTTTATATATATATATATATATATATATATATATATATATATATATATATATAAGGCGTAACCTCACAACATATGTTTGCCAGTCGTAAGGGACAACTAAAAGTAAGTGTCCGGTACTGTATCTGCTCTCTAGAAGAAGAAGAAATTTCATGTATTTAAATTGTAAACATGAAATACAACACATTGTATACTAAGTACACCGAATTACCACCCTTAATAGCTTATACAATAATAATAATAATAATAATAACAAGGTGCAAAAGCAACAATGATAATATACGGGAAAATTTTAAAAAAAAAAACCTGCTACAAAAACAGAAAGAAAAAGAAATACAAATAGCATAAATTAAATTTAAAAAAAAAAATTGATTACAATTTACTTAATTAATAAATAAACAAATATATAAAATAACATAATTATGTTTAAAATCGTTGTTTTAAGTCGGCGATGTTTGTAGCGCGTATATTACGTAAGCTGGCCATATTATAGTCCCCTACAACCCTAATTAATTCATTTTCGTGAATTTTACAATATTCATAACATTTTTTAGCAAGCTTTTTGACATAGAAAAATACCAGCTCGCAGTTGAGAAGGTCGAATCCTGGCAAACCTGGTGGTGACATTAAGCGAAATTCTGCAACATCGGTTTTGTAATAATTGTAATTTACAATATGTACTGTTAGAAACCGAACACCAAACGGGACTATGTTAACCGGGGACGAATAATAGCTTTGTATGTAGTAGTTTTTTATTTGTGATAGTAAGGCGTAACCTTCGATGAAATATAGGTGAAAGAATTCGAATAGCTTTATTATCGATATTAATATGATTATCGAAGGACAAACGCGAGTCCAGATTGATATTTAAATACTTGACATATATTTAACCCATTTAATACTTTGATCGTTAATTACAATTTCTGGCAAGGGTAATGGGTGCCTTCTGGAAAAAAGAATGGCTTCCGTTTTCTCGGTGTTCAGTTTCAGTTTCCAATGTTTATAGTACTTACAGAGAGTGGAGTAAAGGCAAGGAGGAAGACAATCGTGACGAAAAAAAAAAAATACATATATATAAATTTATAACTCCATATGGTATGTGACCAATCAAACTCTGCACACAGACCTAAAGATAAATTACGTAAAGGATGAAATCGTGCAAACAGCTAAAAATCATGCCGCAAGACTGGAGTCACATCCGAATAATATGGCAGTTGCACTGTTAGATAACTCTGCAGTCATTCGCAGATTAAAGAGAACAAAATTTATGGATCTAGTATAAAGTATACATTCCGTATACATATTGTATGAGATGCTGTCACTGGACAGGATTCTTTAACAAGCCATATGATACTGAGATATTACATTTACTTAATAGCCTATAGAGCTAGTTGTAAATTAGAAAATATTTAAAAAAAAAAAAAAACTCCATTAGAACAGTCGAAATGATTTGTTTTATAACACGGGAAGAAAGAGTAAACCTGTATACTATGAAAACCTTTGCAAGACATAGTTTACTAAACGATGCGATTAGCTGACGGCGCTAAAGAATCGGGATGGTATGCGTGAAATAGATGATCGACCGTCAAAATTTAAAAATCGAGTTCTTTGTGAAAAATATACTACCGATATTAACCGTTTCAGTCACAGTGTCCACAATACGGGACGTGAAATTTTAATGTTAACAAAAATTTTTTTACATGAAATATCTCAATTTATAAATATTTATATAAATACATTGAAAATTATCTAAGGTTCTCACTCAAAAAGCAGTATTGTATAATAAACACTCCTATAAACATTTTTAATCGAATGTTAATATTTTCTAATGTACGACTGAAAGGGTTAATAAACGTAAATTTATAAGGCAAACTTGAGGATCGTCCGGCGGAAATCTGATTATATGTTTAAGTAATCGAAACAAAGCAGCTAACGAAGTTTCAATAAGAATAATCATCTCGGACGAAATACGAATACGATAATTTCATCAACACTTGTTTTTGAGATTTTTTATAATGCGAAGTAGTCACTAAAATTTCAATTTACGATATTAATCTCTATCTATTGTGAAAATAGTGATAAATGAAGTTACTAATTGCGATTTTAAATTTTTCGGATGTTAGTTTTTTTTCTATAATCTTGTTATTCTGAGCATAATTTTTGGGGTTGCTTATCGGTATGATTTTTGCACTGTTTGTAGATATATTATACGAACTCGGAAAACACGATTGCTCAGAGGAAATTTATTACTTTTCTGTTCAGAACGGTAATCGATGATGTGGAAATTATTATTTTTAACTTTTTTTCCTTTTTTTTTTTTTTTTTTGCTTTATATAACT
Organism: Coronaproctus castanopsis; assembly: GCA_032883995.1. NCBI lineage: Eukaryota > Metazoa > Arthropoda > Insecta > Hemiptera > Monophlebidae > Coronaproctus > Coronaproctus castanopsis. The sequence goes on from CM065054.1 coordinate 95,993,491, forward strand.
TGGAACGACAAAAGTAGCCGCTTTATATGGCGACGAGTGTTGACTTGTCAATAAGTATGTTGAACAGTCACTGCGTGTGATGGAAATACATTCACCGAAGTGGTCATTAAATGTTTGCCTATCCGACCGGATTAAGAATGATCGCATACATAAAGCGCTAGGATTTATACGTTGTTTACATTAGTATAGGCATGTGATATGAACACACCGGAAGCGGATTTTCGCTTACAACAGAATATAAATTACAAGTTTCTGAAAAAAAAAAAAAAAAACTTAATTGAGACAAAAATAGAGATGATCTGATAATATGACAGCCGATCTCAAAGATATCGGCATCGGCCAAAGTCTAGCATTTAACCAGAATAGTTGAGGACATTCAATTCGAAAGACAGACTCTGTACCAGTAGGCTTAAAGTTGTTTGCTAGCATTACAGCACAGTTCAACTCTCGTTTACCGTCAATACAAAATTTCTAATTACATATGCCGATTAAACTCGCTCAATATCAGAGTTAAATTTGATCGGATCCCCGGGCATAGCGCTATCCATGACAATAATCTAGCTGATCATTTAGTCACTTCAACGATTACATTACGGACTTTTTTGTTTTATACTCCTATAGATCTCCTAGCGTACATTAAATATGCTCATAAGGAATACTGGAAAAATCTATGGTCCGATCCATTTACATAATAAATTATGGTTTTCCCATGTATCTAGTCTCCATGATTAAATCATATTTATCAAACAGAAAATTATTTTATGTTAAAATTAAAACTTATAAATCTAAAATTAATTATGCCACAGCAGGATTACCACAGGGAAGCATTCCATTTCTGTTTATTATATACATAAACGACATTCCCACTATAGACAATGTCCACTATCACTTATACGCTGATGATACTGCTTTATTAACATCTGCAAGGCATTATAAATCCATTCAACCCGACATACCTTCTAATCCGAGATTCTACAATATTAAAGTTGAAACGATCACATTGCGAGGTTTTATTACTACTATTTGTCGACTGAGACTCGACAGTAGTCGCCTTTCTGCTTCGTTACGCAAGTTGAAACTTATTAGTTCTCCTAATTGCTCTCATCCTATGGACATACTCATTTAGTAGTGACCGATGCAGACCATGTTATCCTCGAGTGTTACCATTATAGTAATTTTCGTGTTGCATTTTATCAAGCTCTTCACAGCCATAAAGTTCCGTTTCCCATAAATATTGCATTTCTCTTAGCTCTTCAATATACCGAAGTATATACACGGCCCTATACTCCTATATTTTAGATTCTGGTATCATTTAATTTTACTTATTCCTACATTATTTCTTAATCTGCGTAATTTATAAGTAGCCCTTTCTTATTCATTCCATAATATAAATATATGGGTAAACTGTATGGAAGCCCCCAAAAAATTAAAAAAAAAAATGCTTTCAGTCAAAAAGAATTTGGGGAGACGCAAGATTCATGATTAAGAGCTATGTCCAGATCATTGCACACTTTTAAAAATTATATACTACTTCTAAAATTTTATATCCACGATCACGTACTCTTTTTATTCGAAATTTATATTATATATATATATATATATATAAAACTGTAGTGTCTGTCTGTGATTTGTGAATATTTTCATTATAATCACTGCATTGCGCTATTTTTGTCTGTCTGTTTCGATTTCAAAAACTATTAATGTAATAATGATGAAATTCGCATAGTCTATAGCCTATATTATCTCGAATTTATTTGAAGCTTTGTTTCACATTGATAAAATAGGACAGAAATTACAATAATTCGAAGTTTTAAAATATCGCTGTCTCATTAACAGTTTCATCTATTACACTGTTGCCGTCGATGATACCAATGGAATTTTCAAAGACCACTAAGACGAAAAGCAATTACTCTTATTTATTTCGATTCGTTCTGGTTCTTACGCGTGCCTTTTTCCCCTTTTAAATCGTCTTTCGGCTTTTAAACTAGTTTCGCTTAGGGATCTAACTGTACGTATGTCGGAGTGAAACACAACTACCTATAGCGAAAATTGATATTACCGTGGAAGAAGTACAGGAACCGTTCCATTCATTCGTTGTATTTTATATTCCTTCAGTATTGCGCTCGATCTGTACGTACGTGAGAGTGAAAAACAACTACCTATACCGAAAATGGATATTACCATCGAAGAAATACAGCAACCGTTCTTTGTATTTTATACTCCTTCAACGTGTTTACATTATTAGCCATCTGCACTAGTGTGGTAACACATCTTCCATATATATATATATATATATATATATATATATATATATATATATATATATATATATATATATATATATATATGCTTCGTCCAAATGAAGCATATATATAGATATATATCTTAACCTTTCCACCTAAAGGATTCAACGCATGTGTGAAAAAAAGATAACATAACATACTTTATTATTATACTGTATGGACGAGAAGAGACTACACGCTGTGTGTGAATTGAAAAACCCTGAAATATATAAGGGACTTATACAAGAGAGTGATGAAAAAATCGATTCCATATATATATAGAAAATTACAATAATAATAATAAAGAGAATAACAAGCTATAATAATAATAATAGTCTTTCTATGATGAGGATAACACATACAGTAAAGTAACAATAATAATTATAAAGAGATAATAAATATAATAACAATAATGATAGTTTTTCTATGACCACGTATAGTACTACTACTACTACTAATAATAATAATTCAATTTAAAATTATAATTCATTTTAAATTTAGGTTTTATTCGCAATAAATTATGATGAATAAAATTAAACGCCGATGCGCAATAATGCGTAAATGGCAAAATATATACTGCTGCATTCACGACACAAATTGGTCCAAAAAATCGTTCCGAATCCTCCGTATACTCTTCTTAAATTTCCGATACCAATTATGTTTCGATATCATGAATGACCCAAATGAAACCGACAACTGAATACTTCGCACTCCAGAAAACCTGCAGTAATGGCATTTTGCGCCGCTTTTTCGAAATCTAGCGTATTGTCTCTAATATTTAAGCCTATATTCATGGACGATGCAATTTGAACAAGGAACGTCCACATTGCAATGTACGTTCTCTACTTTTTCCCTAGTAGGACGCCATAAGCTAATGGAATATGTAAATTATTTTGATGTTTGGCAAAACTAAGATTTTTGGTTATAACTCCGCAAATGTATGAAATGAAATTCCACACAATTAAATTAGTTATAGTTATGTATATAACAATTTTTAATAATATGTAATTAGTATCCAAATATATTTTCTGGATAAACACGATTTTATTAAAAAAACAAGGATAGTATATCATGTATATATGTATATGTATATACATACTTATTATGGCGAGAAGTTTTTTTTTTTGAAAAATGTATATTTGTTTAAATTTATAAATAGAGTACGTGCACATGTATATAGTACACAACCACGACTTATAATTAACATTTATCAATTGTTCCGTCAAGCATTTGCTTGTCGACAGATTTATTTATATATAATTTACATCCTCTTAATATAATTATGTAATAATTTTTATAACTTAGACATATTGAATTACACTTACACTCACACTTGTTCTCACTTACACATCATTTACTCACATTCATTTCCACATTTTCACTCACACTTATTATTTTTAATTTTCTTATTATGTAATTATTCTAATTTTATATATATATACATATACATATACATATACACATACACATATACATATATACATATACATATACACATACACATATACATACTTTTTTTTGCACTAGTATTTGTAGCAGCACTTTCGTAGCGTTGCTATGCTCAATCCCTTCCTGAGTTTTTATTTTACAATGCCCTTTTTCCAGTTTTTCTTTATTTTGATTTATTATTTATTATTTTATTTACCACCGTTTCATCCATCAACCAACTTTTAATTTTCTGTTTTTTTATTTTAATTTTATGTTTTTTTATTGTAATGTTTGTCTCTTTTAATATGTCATCCGGGATTTCATTTAACATTCTTGTCGTAATATATTTGTCTATTTGTGCGCCATATTTTGTCCCCGGTATCGATACTCTGTATTTTAATTGTTTCCTCAGTAAGTATTTTGTCTGTATACTTTTCTCATATTTTATATCGCATTTTTCATTTATGATATAATTCCATATTTTCACTAACAAATATAAATCATTTACATCTAATACATTTAATTCTTTTTTTAATTCACTCATTGATTTATCTTCATGTCAAGTTATTAACCTCAAACTTTTTTTCTGTAATCTTTCAATTTTTTCCTGTGTATGTTTTCTTAGTTAATCCCCATGCTTGGATGCCATACCTCAATATTGATTCTAGTAAAGCATAATATACCATCTTCAACGTATCATTTCCTACATACTTCCTTAGTGTATATATTGCTGTTATCACTGTTTTTATTTTGTTTTCTATATATTCCATATGCATGCTCCATTTTAAATGCCTGTCTATTATTATTCCTAAATATTTGCGCGAATATACAAATTTTATTTTTTCACATTTTTCAGATGTGCATTCATTATCTTCGTTCACATTCATTTGTATGTATTATAATCTCTGGTTTATGCGGTACAAATTCTGCCATTGGTTTTGACAACATACACTTAGTTTTTGACCCATTAGAATACGAGAATTTTGATATCGTTTAAACTTCAACGGAAAGTTAATGTTGAATCATGATATATACACATATAACCTTTGTGTCCCTAAACTAGAATAGTATGATTTTTTATATCAGATGTATCTTTATACGCATTTACAAACAGTACGGCCAACGAATGTTTGTTTGGTTTCGAAAATCGGTTTAAACGTATTTTTACATATAAAAAAAACCCTGCGATGGTCGTTTTATACGCGTATGCGTGCGCGAGTAAATGTATAGGATCTGAACTGACGCTTTCACTTCCTTTGTTCGCCACTATACTGATTCTTTTTCTAACACAAAAAATATCTCCTCTGTTCTATCCTTTTTTTTTATTTTGGGGTATTCGTCTTATACAATAACTTTTCCAGATATATAAAAAGGTGTGAAACTAGTTTTTATATTCTTTTTGAATTCTCTCATTATTATCGACTCTAAATATCGTTCTGTTTAATTCTCTGTTCTGTATTGACGCGTTTTATAAAGAATTTTGGATATTCGTTCTTAGAATTAGATATTTTATTATTATATTATAGTGCATGCATATTTATCTATTGTATCTGATAATTTATATCACTTAATTTACTTGTGGATTTGTGGTTTCGTTTTGAAGTAACGAACTATTAATTTGTAATTTAACAGCTCAAATATTCTACCTATTTATACGATTACGATCAACTTATTTTTGTTCTGCTTATATTCATAAAGAATCGAAATGTAGAAGAGTATATTTGGTAAGTTTCAAGTATGAAAAAATTAATTTGCATTACATATTTATATATTTTATATAAATTATTATTTCGGTCTTGCAATTTTTTATCAATGATGCAATTAAATTTTCATTCATTTATCCCACGTATATTTGAATCTTAACGTTATTCACTGCAGATATTTTTTCACTCATTCCTATATTTGAAAACAGTACATAGTGTTACTATAAAAACATGCGCATATGTATATATATATATATATATATATTAAAAAAATTGATTTTAATTCATGTAATTGAAATTTGTAAAAAATAAATAATTTGTTCAACCTTATACCCTTATGCGTTTGCCCTTTTGTCTAATATAAAATATGGATAACTACAGTCGAAAATATAAAAATTGAAGTATGAGTGTGCGTAATATGAAATTTTCTCTAGAGAGTAAATATAATTTCCAGACATTTACAGCCTGGGAAGGATGAAGTTATTTTCTGTAAAACCGTAAACGTTGTTTTATTTAAAGTAAATGCCCATTGAAATATGCAATTTAATGTTGTTATAACTATTGTAAATTCTAAATTTATCACTTACTAACTCTTCTATATCAAATGTAATAGAATATCTTTACTAATACATGATAAACAAAAGTTACGCATAATAGTTTCAGCTATACAAGTTTTTTAAAAATATATTTAATGACCAACAAATTGTATATTATACAAATTGAGGTGAACTATTTAGTTTGATGTCTTTCATTTAAATTCGAAAGTATTTATACATTAATCCCTTATTCTGATTCCACATATATTGATATTGTTTTAATCGCTTTAATAGCAATAATTTAATTTTTCACATACCTACACCATAATAAATAATATTACTATGTGTATGTTCTTATGTTCGTTATTATTATACCTTTACAAAGTAGAATTTCTTTTTTAAATTATATCTGTTATTATTATTATTGTATAGTTTATTAAATATGCACACGAATTTGTATATTTTATTTTATATGTTATAGAAATGATTATAGAATTTTAGGTTGTTTTGAATTGTGATCACTAGATACTTTATATATGTTATGCATATGCACTTTAAATTAAGATAAATTATTTAACTTCTTTGTATGGTTTCCACATTTATTTCACTTTTATTCACTATTCTCATAGGTAGGTTATCTACAAATGTGATAACTTTGACGTCTTTTGTTAACATTATTTTCATAAATTCTTGAAAATGCACTTTTCTATAAATGCGTTCATTGATATTTAAAGATTCTTTCCCCGTCACAATTCATTTTGCACATTTTAAATATAGCTAATTCTATGTGGACGTTGATGGCATAAATCAAAAATATAACTTTCACCATGTTCCTATCATATTTTCGAATACATTCACATCCAGTAATCGATATAAATTATTAATTTACCACATATATTAAAGAAATAAAACTAATTGCAATGATATTAAAGTTTAATTATATTGCTTTTTAAATACTCAGGTAATCAAATAAACTAATAGAGCACTAAATTAAAATTACGCAGATTATTTCACTTTGAAAACAAATCAACTAGAAATCATAATTGGCAATCTATAATAATAATCGTGTTAAATATATATATATATATATATATATATATATATATATATATATATATATATATATATATATATATATTCCGATGTTTTAGTCTTGGATGTTCAGGCACTACAGATAAAACCATATCCATTGTCAGATACATGCATACGTAAACGAACTCTTTATACATATTAAAACATAAATTTATAGTAAGTACTCAAAATACAAATGGGAGTAAATACCACTGTTTGAAATATCAGTAATGTAGGTAACATAATCCTCCATATGGTTTGTGTGGTTAATAGTTAAAATGATTAATTTAAATCATTATTACAGCCATACAATGAAACTGCAAGTTAATAAATAAATTGGATCAGATTTACCAGGAAAAGTTTCAAATTTATCATTTTCCTTTTAAATATATTTAATGGCCCACGATAAATAGTATATTATAAAAATTAATGTGAACTGTTTATTTTTAAGTCTTTCATTTAAATTTGGAAAGTATTTGTACAATAATCCCTTATTCTGATTCCACATATTTTGATATTGTTTTATTCTCCTTAATAACAATAATTTAGTTTTTAACATACCGTAATAAATATTATTACGTTCGGCATTATTATACATTTATATTTTTAAATTTATTATTATTGTATAGTTTGTTAAATATGTACACTAGTTTGTATATTTTATTTTATATGTTATGGAAATGATTATATAATTTTAGGTAGTTTTGAATTGTTATCACTAAATACGTTACATATGTTTGCATTTTAAAATAAGAATATGTTTAATTTTTTTTGAATTTATTTTATTATTAAATAATAAGTAATTTAACTTCTTTGTATGCGTTATATCTATTTCTTTCCATATGTATTTCACTTTTGTTCACTATTCTCATAGATAGGTTATCTACAAACGTGATAACTTTGACGTCCTTTATTAACTTTATTTAATAAATTCTCGAAAGTGCACTTTTTTATAAATACGTTCAATAATATTAAACAATCCGTGTCCTGTCACAATTGGCTGTTCTCATTTTTTAATCCGCATAACTTTAATCGTTTGCACATTTCAAATATAGCTAATGAAACTATTAGAACTCAAAATTATGCAAAGTAATTCACTTGGAAAACAAATATACTTGAAATCATAATTGGCAACCTGTAATAATAGTCGTGTTAAATAGATTTAAAATATGCCTAAAAATCTGAAAAATGAAAAATATAAAATTAGATTAATTTAAATCATTCTTACAGCCATATAATGAAATAAATAAAACTTGCTGTACATATATGGAAGAATCAGGAAAATTGTACTGATATTTTATACTTAATATTAATTTGTTATCAAACATTTTTAAACAATTTAATCGAATAGAAAACTTTTATTATAACATATTTATAAAATTAGTTCTCATTAACATAAAATTGAAGTACTTGAATTTTTTTATTAACGTGACAAACGACAAATTGTACATTATGAAAATTGAGGTAACATGTTTCCTTTAAAATCGTTCATTTAAATTTGTGAAGTTAATCTCTTATTTTGATTCCAAATATTTTCTTATTGTTTATTCACTTTAAAAGGTTAAATTTAGTTTTAAACGTATAATAAGCATTAATAATATTATGTTATGTTCAGTACTATTATAGATTTAGAAAGTACAAATCCATTTTTAAATTATGTCTATTATTATTATATAGTTTATGAAACAAACGTTAATTTGTTTATTTCATTTTTTAATTTATGGAAGAGATTATAAAATTTTAAGTTGTTTTCGACTGTTATCCCACATTGTACGTTAATCTCTATAACTTTTAATCGTTTGCACCACTTCAAAATATGGCTAATTGCGCAGACATATTTTCTCAGTCGTTCATACTCAATTTATATTTTTATAAATTTTAATCAATAGTGTACTTGTACTTGTATAAATTATTTAAGAAGTTCTATAAAATGCATGCATACTATTTCAAACTATTTAACAGATGTATGCGCCCATATTTGTAGCTAAATAAAACACACTAAATAACCAATGGATTAAATGCATGAAAGTAATAGGCATTGTAAGCGATTGAAATTATCAAGTATATAACATTCTGAGTATTATGTATGGTACATTAGCTTTCTTTTTATTTGGTAAAATATTTAAAAATATGAAAATAATCCGGGTAATAATTGAAAGTTCATTTATATTACTTTTTACATAGTAAAATAATTAGACCTCTGCTAACATATAAACAAATCAAAACTATATAAAACAATACAAATATCTTACAGAACTTGCGAAAAAAAAAATAGATTAATTTACATCATTATTACATTAAAATAATAATTATTACCACATAATAAAATAAATCAAATTTATACGTATACATGTGAAATTAAATCTTACCAATTATATATATATATATATATATATATATATATATATATATATATATATATACAAATGTATAATTTATACTTTAAAATTTAAGTTAGTAATCATGGATATTAATATTTCTTAAATTTTCATAACATTTATCAGTATCATTACATATTCGTCAGTTTCAAATAGTTAAGATAACTCAAATATATGGGTTTATCAATAACATAACATTAATATCATCAAATTAACTAAAAAGATTTATGTTATTAAGAACGAAGTTGCTCGGACGGAATTAAAATGTACGGTTGCTTCTATTATATTTAGACAAATCAGCCATCGTCTTCTAAGCAATAGATCATTGCAAGTATCTCCCAATATTAAAATCAAAACTTTCTGTATGTTGACGAAAATCACCAGATTCACATGTTACTCAAACATGTCAATCCTATCAGATTTAAAAATGGACATTTTTACCGACAGAACACTTAAATATCGACCAAAATTTTTTAATCAACTATATATGATCCACGGCTACAAATGTTTCCTGCACGAAAAGGGCAGGACGTTCTAATTCTAAATTGCATTGTCGATGGACCTAAATTTGAATCCAAGAAAATTTACTTTAGATTTTAAAAGTGTGCAACGACCAGCCTCGTGGTTTTCTCGTTCGTAGTAGTAGGAAAAGTCGAGTAGGTTACGTTGCTCGAGAACATAAGAACGGGATATTTAAACGTATTCGTTAATATTTTTTAATACGCGTTTCTTAATTATTACTAAAATTTCTTTAATCGTATATTATGTCTGGAACTATAAATTTTTGTTATGTATACGCTAATTGTAGCAAGAAACCGAGAATATAATTGTATTTAAAGAAAAAAAATTAAATCTAGTCACTAAAGATTCATTTAATTACAAAATATTATTGCTTATTCATAATCATTCCGTATCTTAATTGGAATACATGTAAACCTGTTGGTTAATATTTAGTCAGATTAATTTATAATGCGTAAATTTAAATTAATTGCTGCGTCAGCTACATCTGAGGTCGCTAGGATCTGGACCGGAATCGTCACTGCCCTACCCTTCGACATCGCATTGATCAATTCCTGCGGTATATCGTCAGGTCTTACGCATTTTATTAATTATATATATATATATATATTTGTATTTTATTTTGCAAATTTAATGTGTATATATGTGAGTTTTAGGTGTGTGATGGATAAATTGAATCAGATTTACGAGGGAATAAATAAAATTAAGTCAGTGTTTAAACACTTATGATAAAATAAAAAATTTGTGTTTTTAAAACAAAATCATTTGAAAGACAACTTTGCCTATTATATAGAAATAGATAATTTATATTTAACATAAGGTGAATTGGTTTATTATTATAATGATAAATTTCCGATAATACGAAATATATTAAATAAACCTTCGTGTCAAGAAATATAACCGTTATTTTTAAACGCATTTTTCGCAGAATTTCTGTATGAAATAAATTATTTTTACAGTCGATATAACTCCCGAGTGTTCGATATTGGATATTTTGATGAAAAATGAATCCACATAGTCGATATTAAAATCAATTTTTTATTTGGAGAATTTAAATTAGTCGTAAGGTTATAATTTTTATGTCGAATAACGTCATTACAGTGATTTGAATAAATCTTTTTTTTTTTTATTTTATTATAACAAAAGATTTTTAAAAACTATCAATTTAATTCGATTTATGATATTTGAATATCAAATTTATCCAAATATTTACATCGCTAATTATTCTGTAAATTCCATGTACGCCTATGATTGACGTATTCGAATTGGTGTTATCCCCTTCAATAACATGTGATAACGTTTTGTCACTGCGCGTTCATAGAGCTCTTTCTAAATAGTTATGTTTAAACCCCCCCCGCACGATCGGGGTCGGTCAGGGGAAGCTACATCAGTTCCACTCAAAAAGGCGACGAGATGTAGATAGTAGAGAACCCCTCTACTTCTTCATCAATCACAAGTAAAGCGGTTCGTCGTAATCTAATGGCAACTTTTGATTCGAATGAACAATCTGATTATGATTATGATAATGAAGAATGGCAACGCTGCTACTAGAAAAGGAGGTAAAAAAACAGAAGAAAGACGAGGATACAACAATACCGACCAGAAATCGATATGCGCCGTTACAAAGGATGAAAAATGTTAATGGCGATGATAACAGCACTACGGGAAATTTATTCGATTTAACGCAGATAGCGGAAGACGTAAAATACACAGCAGAACATCTACTACTACCGGTACTAATAGTAATAATAATAATAATAATAACATCGTATTTAATAATAATCGTAATTATGCTAATTTTATTAATGGTAACTGTAAAGTATCCATTCCGCCGATAATATTTCGGTGCACTTTAACCGAAAGCCATAAAAGCTTTGTAACTAAAATAAATAATAATTTAAAACATAACGTAAGAATAAAAACCAAATAAGAATTCATATTGTACGCGAACGATATCGAAGACTATGATAAAATATTAAACATATTAACACAGATGAATATCGAATATTACACACATACCCCAAAACATTAGAAAACCGGTCAAAATGATTTTAAAAGGGGTACCGATTAACGTTAAGTGAAATTAAAGAAGAAATCGATACTAAAATATATATTATGGACATAAAACAATTTTCTAACAAAAATTCTGAAAATAAGACAGTTTATTTACCGATTTTCACAGTAATGTTTCCCGCAAACACGAACATTAAAAATATTTTAAATATTAGAGAAATTTGCTATTGCCTAGTTTCATGGGAAAAATTTAAACCTAAAAACAAAATCATTCGATGCTATAGGTGTCAGGCCTATAATCATCTTTCTTACAATTGTCACAAAAAGATTAAATGTTTAAGATGTAGCGGTGAGCATTCGGTTAAAGACTGCACCGAAAACGAAAAATTAAAATGCGCTAATTGTGGTAATAATCATACGTCAAATTCAAAAACTTGTCCGGTCTATAACCGAATTTTTGAAGCAGTAATAAGTAATGGCTTAATCAGTAGCCATGAAACGAACGTAAACAATCGCAATAATAATAATAATAATATTAACAATAATAGATATAGTGTAAGTACGAATAATAACAGTATCGATAATAGTAGTATTAATAGTAATAATAATCCAAGAAATTTAATTAATAATAATGAAACCCGTACTTATGCGCAAGTACTGTCTAGAAGCAGGACCGCCCGCTAGAGGCAACCGTGATAACGAAAGTAACGATTTATCACAAATAATATTGATGTGTAAGTCATTTAGGCTTCAATAAAATTTTAAAATGTATGAAAAATATCATATTAAAATTAAGATCTAATCATGGTTCCGATATTTTTACCATAATTACCACTGTCATTGAATGTGTAGCTGACACGTTTATGTAATAGTATATTGAATGTGCACATGTGTGAAGAAGGAGTGAATGCAATTGCTTGGAATGCGAATTCAATTGCAAATAAGATACTAGAACTAGAACAATTCATGCTGAGCTATAATATACACATAGCTGGACTTTCTGAGACAAAATTAGATACAAACACCACTATTAGAATACCAAATTACCAAATATTTCGTACTGACCACACAAATAACTCAGGGGGAGTTGCTCTAATAGTTCATAATAGTCTGCACTGCACCCCCAGTGCCTGTACCGCGCTTGAAACAGGTGCAGGCAGTAGGAGCTAAATTTCAAATAGGAAATAAGACCATATTAATATTTGCTGCCTATAGATCACCAGTTAAGCCTACCTTTTTTGAGACAGACATAAAGTCATTATTAAATACATCAACGCGTGTTTTAATAATTGGAGATGTAAATGCGAAAAGCAGAGTTTGTGGAACTGTCACAATGCCAACAGGGCAGGAAATATTTTACTAAACATGCGTAACAGATTAAACTTTCAAATTAAAACACCATCTGAGCCTACCTATTTCCCCGGAAATACAAATTCTTCACCTAGTATTATTGTTATTGCAAAGAACTATCACGGACTTAGTACTCCCATATCTGTAAGCAAGTTATCATCTGATCATAACCCAATAATGTTTAACATGCCATTAAATTACGAAAAACCGATTCAGTCTTTCAACTACTACAGGGCAAACTGGAATACATTCAAACAATGCATACAAAAAGACATCATCATTCCAAAAACCTTACCTAATTCAAAATCTATAGATCAATATGTTACCTACTTTAATTCTATCATAACAAAAGCCGCACATAACGCTATCCCGCAGGTTGTATTAAAATCACGAGCAAATTCGATTTCAAATAGCACAAAAATGCTTATTAAAATTAAAAATTACGTTCGTAAATGTCATCAGAGATCTCATAATTTAAACACCCTTAATTATAAAAGATTGTACACTAAATTAAACAAGGCAGTACAAATAAGATTAATCATTGAAAGAAATCAACAATATGATAAGTTCCTTAAAAACCTATCACCAGCTGATAATAGTCTTTGGAGAATAAATAAATATTTCTGCAAGAGTCAAACCGAACTGCCCCCTATAAAAATCCCAACCAGTGCAGATAAGGTTGCGTACGCAATTGAAGATAAAGTAGAAATCTTAGTTGAACACTTTAGCACTACTTATGGCCAAAATGATCACATGTCAACTAGATATCATGAAAGGAAAATTAAGCAGACAATAAACAATTATTCACTTCATACTTCTGCAACAGTTTTACCTAGGAATTTTACAACACCTAAAGAGATCAAAAGAATTATCTCTACTCTTAGATAAAACAACTCAGTTGGTCATGACCAAATTAATATAAAAATGATTAAAAATCTACCATTCAAAGCAATCTTAGTCAATATGTTCAACTCATGTTTACGTCTGTGTTATTATCCTCTGTCGTGGAGATTGTCGGTAACGATTACCAAAACCGGGGAAGGATGCCTCTCTGGTACAAAATGTAAGGCCAGTGAGCTTACTTAGTCATTTAAGTAAAATATTTGAGAAAGTACTGTTGGTCAGATTAAGAGATTTCAGCGTGAGTCGATCTATCATATCTGACTCACAATTTGGGTTTCGGCCAAAACTCAGTACCACAATTCAATTAACTAAAATTTGCGATAAAATTACCGATAATTTTAATCAGAATAAACATACAGGAGTAGTCTTGTTGGACATTGAAAAAGCGTTTGACACAACCTGGCATGATGGAATTATCTATAAATTAATCAAATATGAATTTCCTTCTTATCTAATATTCACTATTAAATCTTATTTAATGAACAGGAAGTTTTTTACGTGAAAATAAAAAACCATAAATCTAACATGAGATTTATTAAAGCTGGGGTACCTCAAGGGAGCATCCTAGGTCCTTTCCTTTTTATACTCTATTTGAATGACTTGCCAACCATTCCGGGAGTAGACATAAACCTATATGCTGATGATACTTCTTTAATGGTATCCTCTTATAGAATTGACACAATCAGTAACAGACTAACAAGTGCAATTGATAAAATATCAAAATTTTTCTACAAACGGAAAATTAAAGTCAATGATGAAAAAACTGAATCAATCATTTTTACTAGAGGTAGGCCTCTACTTAATCACTTCGTTCGAGTCAAAAACAATTACCTCGATTGGAAGGAAAATGTAAGATATTTAGGCATAACTATGGATAGACGACTTACATTTACGAGGCATATTAATGATTGTGTAAATAAAACAATGCGCAAATTGGGTTGTCTATTTCCAATATTTAACAAAAAGTCTGCATTATCGGCGCAAAACAAATTCCTCATTTACAAAAAAGTTATTCTACCAAAATTATTGTTTGCGAGCCCGGTCCGGAGCTATGCTAGCAATAGCAGTATAAATCAGATGACTACAAAATCATTGTTTAAGAATTATCTCGAATAAACCAAGATTTTCTAAAATTAAATCTATGCATGATATTTTAACGTTTCCTTACATACAGGAAATCATTAAAAATACAACGAAAAAATTTTTCGCCAACTGCAGCTCATCTGATAATGTAGTAATACATTCGATAGGAGATTAACCAGTCTCCGCGACACAGATAAAAGAGGTACAAGCACAGACGTATAAAACATATCTGTTTATAGTAAGCCGGCTATTAAATTCTAGTTCTAGTATCAACAAATAGACTAAGATATTTTTAAGATATTATATTGTGATAGAGTAAATTATAATTTTATTCTAATATATTGGAACAGGTTTTTATACAAATTTTTCCTGTAATTTATACATTTGATATTTATAAGCCTATCATATAAGCTTTTCTATTTTTTTGTGTGCCTGGGAAGAATTTTTGTTTTATATTTCGGTACGGGTAAATTGTTCATTTTTAAAATTTTATATGCTTATGTGCATGTAACTTAATAATAAGAAATACACTGCTTCTTCTTCTGCTTCTTCTTCTACGTATATATGTCCAGCCATATGTGTGCATATATGTGGGCGTGTGTGTAATGTTTCACGATGTATTGATACTAAGAAAGTAACAAAAGTAACGAATAAGGAACGGACATTTAAACCCCCTAATACGAGAATAAGGAATATATATATATATATGTATTTTTATTCACTGTGCATTCATTTTCCTTGTTATACACAGTAAACTTCTATAAGCGTCCTTTTGACCAACCGGATGGTTAAAATACCGAATTTCGATGGTGTTGTTTTTACGATTTTGTTATTGCCTCCGTTGACAGTTTGTGACAGCTAGACACGCCTGCGTAAAAAGGGACTGGGTCACTTCGAAGTAGGCTGTTTTACGTGTTTTTATCAATGGCGTTACTTGGCGCGTTTTGTTCATTTAAAGTAGCTTCATTAGATTATCAAAGGCGTGCATTTGCTTTGTTTTGATACTTGCGTCGAACGTCTGTCTACGCCTCATAAAACAATACCGACAACACGTAGCATTTTGTAGTTCGCCATCTTGTTTCCACTGTAATATAGGCAGATATTCCGGGAAAGAAAAAGTTTTTCAACGGCTGTTCAAATTATCGAAGTTGTTAACCAGATTATAACCAGATTAAATGCGTGTCTATCTCAGTTGAACGTTTTAAGGGGTAACGGCTAATATATAATCATATGTTCGCTGATAAAACTTTGATAATTATTCCAGTGTTTGCATGTAACCGATTATACGATTACACGGGAGAAGTTTGTACTGTGGAAACGTTTATAACAATATAAAGGTAACCGGCTAATTGATGTTGAAGTTATCAAATTATGAAATTTTTTATATAATATCAATAAAGCGGCTGATTTAAGACGCGAATTTTTTCTTGAAATATTGCGTGGTTGGATAATTTGTGAATCGCGTTTCGTAGATAAATTTAATCAAATATTATAAACGCGATTCGTTATATATATGGCAATATTGCGCGCAGTTTTTAGAAATATTCTGTAATCAGTTGGCTTCACATTTTAGAGTTTTTTTCTTTTTTTTTTGTATATGCGTTTCAAAATAACATCGTGTATCATCGGCTAACGCGTGTACAGGAACCGTACACTCTCACCATCTGCGATAAGTTTATCGTTCTATCTTTATACAGGACCTTCTTTCGCAAAATTAAGCTGAAATGCTAAATTTTCGATCTTATCTATTTTCACTACTTTTTACTTACCTACCTGTAGATTTAGTGCCATGTACTGCACCTAGGCCAGAGGCACGAGAAAGGAGAGAATGTGGGGTTAGTGAGAATCAGTGGAAAGTTGGAAGAATTAATTGAAAGTACGGATTGTTAAATTAGATTATATAAATTGGAGGATTTAAGAAAATTTAATAAACTATTGGATTGCGTGTAGGAAAGAATGTTTAGAAGCTTGAGCTCGAGGATAGAACGTTGGGAGTTGAATTACACACATTCAAGGAGAATGTGTTCGACGGTAATGAGGACATTACAGGTTGAACAAAGAGGAAGAGGAAGATTTTGTAGGATATAGCTGTGTGAGTATGACCTAGGCGCAGACGAGCAAGTACAACATTTACTTGAATCGTCATCTGAAATCATCTTTTTTTTTTAACTACTTTTACATTTGACATTTTAATCGTCCAACACAGATTCGTAATGTTCTTCTATGTAGCCGCGTTTTTAATGTTTTCATTCTATTCTCTTGTTTTATTGTTCGGAATAGCTGCTTCCGTACTATGTAACAGAGCATTGTTAGATTTTAAAATTATGTCCGCATCTAGATTCGATCTCGCGTGTTGATCGAAATTTTCTGTTAACTCATTCCTTCAAAACCTTATCCGTCAAACTTAATATTATCAAACTTTTACCGCTATTCGGTTTATTATTATTTTCACATTTATTTTTACCCTATAGTTTTATCCAACTTTCTTCAATCTATTCTATTAAGCACTTCGTTCGGCTCGTTTAAAGTGCCCGCCCGTTTACGGTTGTATATCATCAGCGCATCGGGTGAAAAATAATTTATAAAAATATATACGGAATTTATAAAAATATAAAATTTAAAAAAAAATACGTAGATCACTTAGATATGTAGGAATGTTGTTAAAACGTTACTTTTAAATATCTGATAGTGAATTAGTATTTACTTCATTCGTTACTACGTTAAAAAAATTCATCCTTATAAAAGCGTAGGCTTTGTAATAGAACGAATAGATTTCACGATTCGAAAAGAAACAAAAAAACTTTAAAAACTCGAAAGATTTAAAACGCGTTTGTCTCGCGACATTCTTTAAAACTCAGTATAGCAGATGGTTCTGACGCAGTTGCATCCTGGAAAGAAGAACGGAACTATAAGAATCACAGACCAATACGATAGACGCACCGAATTGCAAGCCATCGGGTTTCGAACTAGACCGGGAATGCTCTGGGTGCGTTTAAATCGCGTCAGAACAGGTCGTGGACGCATATGCTTGCAAAGTGGGGTTTTGATCCATCCTGCGACTGTCAATATGGTGATCAAACAATGGATCACATCATCAAACCTATGCTCACGTAGAGACCTTAAGGGCGGTTGGTGGAAGAATATTCGAGTAGTATCTAGCTACGAAACCTGGATATGGACATGGTAAGCTACCCGAAGACGTACGATATAATCATCGCATCGCGAAGATATAATTTAATCGCTGCTTTATAATTGACTAACGCTCGGTACTATAAAACGATATCCAAGCTACGGCGATGGTATTCATAAAAATGTATTCATAAATATAACGGGATTAAGGAAAAATCGAAAATGTGCGATGATGACGAATGATGAGCTAAAACGGGAATATTGAAGCGACAGAAGTTAAGAGTGCGTCGGAAAATGAATTTACAGCGGAGATTTCTACACCTTGTAAGAGAGCAATTACATCGGGAATTTTTAGTGTTACAGTATACGAACACGCGAGAGAAGAACTTTAAAGCTGGAAAACAGCAAATTACAACTCGAAAATTGTGTACGATACCTGATTAAAAAAAGGTAGGACAGATCTAGAAGAAGTGAAATCATCTTATAAAAAAAATGCGATCACGAATAAAGCAGTCGATGGCAGTGAAATTGTGAAGTCGCTACGTTCTACCGATCCTGAGATCTGGATGTTAGACCGCTACATAAAATTCCGACAAATCTTCGTTATAATGAAAATATAATCAAAATTATTGAAAAGATTTTAATGGAAAACAGAAAACTACAATATCTCCAGGCCACGTCACAAGAGATGTGTATGGTCACATATACTATCCTCATTGTCGTATTGTTTGTTGCCGAACGTCGTGAATAGTGTACGTTTAACGTATAAAATGAGCTAGCCTTCAAGGCACTATTTATATACGACGCAGATGTGCCTGCATATGATGTTATACGGAATGGGGTGCCACTGCCATCTCCGTCATAATTAAGAATTAAATAATGATGAAAACTTCCTACGTCACGTGTTGGTTTCGAACCCCCCCGACCGTAGAGTCGAGCACTATAGCAATTACGCCACCGCGACAGACACATATACTATATATATATGTGTGTGTGTGTGTGTGCGGTAAAAATTTAACTTGTTTTATTTATTAAAATTCATACCAACAATTCGAATACGCCGAATGTTTATTTTTCAGTTTTCTGATTTTTTTTACATAAACAAATTAAAACTCTTTATCCTGAGTGCATGAATTATTTTCCCAATGCACCCAATATACAAACTTATATTGTTATGTTACCTAACACGGTGATAAACTATTTATATTAAACTCTGCTTATAAATATATTATGATCGTTATAAATGTACACAAATTTTAACTTGTATAAAACTATATCAGGACATCCGGATTGAATAATCGAATCTAGGTAAAATACATACATTTTATATACATATATAGACATATTTATATAATATATATTGAACAAAAACTGAACATGTCAAAGTGGTTTTCGAAACCTAAAAAGAATGACAGAATGAAGAAAATTTTAATTTTATTGCTTAGTTTTAATTAATATGATAATAAGTCATAAAGATTATACACCAAACGGTTGATCAAAGGAAATAATAGAGAATATTATATATACCTATATATATATATATATATATATATATATATATATATATATATATATATAAAATCATTTATTATTTTCTAAAAAATTATTAACGTCTTTTGTTTACAGTGTCAACTACTTTTTTTCAAAGGGGAGACTGTGCATGTGACGCGTATAAATCGTGCTGATATGGGACCTTATTTGTGCATCGCTACTAATGGTGTGCCTCCGTCGGTTAGCAAACGTATCACCGTCGACGTTGACTGTAAGTTACATTTAACGAACGTTATATGTATTATTTATATATACAAAAGCAACAATACTTTGTAACATTTAGTAAAGATCAGCATTAATTTATATTTTCTGCAGTAATTGAACATTTCATTTGTTTAAAAATCAAGATCTATTTTTCTCTTTTTTTTTTTTTGCCTAGTTCGTGGCCGGTAGATTCTAATTTAAACATTACATAATCAATTATTAAATTTTCACCTGAAAATAAAAATAAAAATCAGAAATAGTACCTTTATAGTCCCCGTTCAATAGATAATATAGAGAATACGGAGGAATAACAGCGAAAGATATCGATTTATCAAAAAGTATTCGTCTATCATAATTAAATTGCGGACAATTAAAAAAAGGGTGATTTATATCTTCCAGAGGAAATTTTCGGAAACACGACTAGTACATTATTTATCTTCATTTGAAAAATTTAATTCTATACCGGAGTGACGCATGCGTAACCTACAAAAATTATGGAGAGGGATAGATATTCAGATACGAGCATGACATGGAAATACCGGAAGATGCGACTGAACAATTCTAAAGTATTCACGTACATATTCGATGATCTCCAATATTCATACCGAGGATTCTGATGATAGTTTGAGAGAATTTTAAAACGTAGATCCGACGATCGAATAAATAGTAGTAGAATTAGATCAGGACCTATTTTTGCGGTCATTTACTAGCAAACTATGTAATTATAATGACGTCATAATTTCGATTATCGAATTAGATTAATCGTTGACTGTTAATAGAACAAGATTAAGAGAGAGGATATATTAAAACGACGTTCAACTATCAACTCGATGATACAGTTTCCACCCTCCGCAGGTCGCAGCATCAAGATTTTCATCGTCGCATAATTTTTAATTATAACGTACGAGCAGTGGCGAAGCGTGGTTCATTACAATTTGTTTCCGGTAGACCTTTCCCTTATAAAAACACATTTACAAAAATTAACGCAAATATTATATTTTATATCGAAAATTATGTGGGGTAATGTGCCCTGGTCTAACAAGTCAATATTATATGTCGATTAAATTAAAGAAATTATATACAATAATTGACTATGAAATAACTTAAAGAATACTTTTCAAAATCCAAAAGCGACAAAAATTCAAGTTTATCAATATCAGAAAACTTGTCAATAATCTGCCCTTTTAAAGTGTCGATTATCTCACAAAAGAGACGCTTGTACGATGATTTTTTATCTAGGACAACCGTATCATTTGTCCAGATTCTTTTCGAACACGATGCTTCTAAATTATCTAATTCTTCCATTTTACACCAAAATACATCGAAGTTTTTACGCATTTCATCTAAATAATTTAGAAAATCGTTGATTTGTTTTTTACAGTATCCGATATCACAAATCTTCTTCTGTAAAATATTAAATAAAATATCAACCTTCGGAAGAATTAAGGAAAATTCTTCGAGCAAAAAATTGAATTCAAAGTTCATTAATTTCAATGATAACACTACACGACACGGAAAAAATGTATACACATAGTACTTTATATTATACGCGGGAGCTACGTGCAAATTGTTATATATTTAATGATTATAATGTTGATTGAAATGTAAATGCTATCTCCGTCTACGGGTAAAACAGACGGAAACCTGAAACGGAAGAAGGGAATATCGAATGCGAATCTGGATCTTCTTCTTTGTCTATATCACATCATTGTATCGATATAGGCCTGCTTTAATAATTTTCATCATCTTGTGTTTTTGGAAACCACTGACTTCCCGCTGTACCATCTCCTGTTTGCTCTTTCTTGGCTTCGTTTTCCGCCATTATCCATACCATCAGTTCTTTTGTCCATTTCCTATCGCATTGTCTACCGAGGTAAGTTTAAAATATATTTTTGAATTGAATTAACAATTTCGATGGAAAAAGACCGCTTGGTAGAAGAATGAATTCGTGAATAGACATTGAGTAGCATCAACGACGTCGGTGGAGACGCTTAAAGGCAGAAATGGAGAGAAAATATTCGGAATAGTCTAGGCGCTGTATAGCGTACGACATCAAAAATAGGAAAATTACTATTATTTTGACGATTAATTGTTATATTATTTAATATTATTCATTACTATTATTAAATTAATATTATTATTACTATTATTAAATTAATATTATTATTACTATTATTAATATTATTCCTTAGCGTCTGGCTGACATGGAATCAGCTCGTAACAAATTCTTCATCATTTCCTATCGTATTTATCCTGTATCGTTGTTAATATTATAATTATCGTTACTAGCCATTTATTACTATGCGTTGACGGATGAATATAGAATTATCTATATATTAGTTGTTATATGGCTTCGTATGCGCTTCACGCTAGCGCATATATATATATATATATATATATATATATATATATATATAAACGTTTGTAGTAAATAATTTTTTATTAAATACACTAAAAAAAAATTGTAAATTATATTCGAACTTGATTCGATTTGATTATTTATTATTTTTATTAATGAATAAAAAATGATTTAATATTCTCCTCGGCTCTTTGATAATCCCCCGTTAATTTCGTTAATCCGATAATACTTCAAGAAAGCCAGAGAACGCGTGAACAGACAACGTTAACTTGCTCTCTCTTGTATATAGACATATATATATATATATATATATATATATATATATATATACATATATATTTATATATACATAAGTATATATATATATATATATATATATATATATATATATATACATAAGTATATATATATATATATATATATATATATATATATATATATATAATATATATATATACGTATATACTTCATCATTTTCATCCTATTACGTGAATCTGTCTTCCGCCGGTAGTGGTATTGCGCCCCCTATCTTGAAACGCTTCTAATTGTTTACTTGAGAAGTTTACTTCGTTAATGAGAAAATTATAATCGTATGGCTCGAGATATTTCGAGAGTGCGAATAAAGTATTGAAGGGTGAAATTCATCATCGCCAAAGGTGAAACTGAAAGTATACAGTTGGATCAGTTTACGAATAAATAAGAAATCTTTTGAATAATTAAGAAACGGGAGATAGTTATAAGAATGAAATAAAACTGCGGAAAGGTGACTTTCGGCTAAGTAGTAAGGAGTACCGTACGCTTCGTTTGTGCAATCGGTCGAGGAAATATCAACTCGAGCAAAAAGAGAGCACGATTTGAGTGTGTTCATTTTATCGCGCGTTTTTCATCTATATGTTACCTACGTACATA